>CM053793.1:168163496-168598496 GCA_028749045.1 Cupressus sempervirens | reverse complement strand
TTGCCTTCTGATTTGAGAAGAGTCATCTGAGGACACTCATGCAAATTATTGTATTATTGGGATTCACCATATCTTGTGCATGCACTACTCTTATTAAATTGCCATGGGGGGTTGATGTTTTGCCTTTGTTTGCTAGTGAGTATTCCATCCATGACATTAGCCTTATGACGTGTATGAGATTGATCACCTCAATACACACATATGTATTCTTTTGTGCATCTTGATCATGGTACCTTGACATGCAATTCTTTTGGCTTACTTTCCCAATTCCCTGTCACATCACCCTTGTCTGCATTAGGGGGGGTTCTTCTGTTAGTTATTATGCTTCCTTAGTTCGATGGAGTGAGCTATGTATTTAGTGCTAGTATTAGTAATTCCAACCATATGTTCTTTGTTTGTTCTGTAATTTATGGTGATTCGAACAATTAAATTTAGTTTTAATTATTTATTCTATTTAATTCTAACTCAGTGTTTCACTAATGCTAATCATCGTTTTACGATTCACTTTGATTAGTCACTGTAGTCTTCTTTTCTGATTGCATGTTAACTACTAGAGGAACTTGGTCTTATCTTATGTCTTCACTATAATTTTCTTTTACAATCGGTGGTTTCCTTTTTATAAGAGATGCATTGTTATGCATATTACAAATTATAGAAAGCACAATGTAACTAATCATGGAATAAGATATCTAACACGATGAGATCTTTACTTCCAATCCATAATTTACGATGGTTCAGTGGTGACTTTAGCAATACATACTTACATACATATGTATGTACGCACACACATATATACATGCATGCATGCATGCACCCATGTAGACACACACACACACACACACACACACATATTTATTGCATGTTGATATTCAACGAAGCAAGGATGTGTAGGTACTAGGCATTGACTCTGTCTGGTTGCACATCTAAACATGCCTTAAAATCCTCGAAATAGTTGTTGATTCAAAGATGGTCCCAAAGTTCACATAAAGAAACCCTAACAGTGGTAGATTCATGTTTAAACAATGTTGTTTTGATCGTAGTTAGGTGTAATTGTTATTTTTCTTGATTGGTCTTTGGAATTAAATTTAGGGTTTTGGTTGCGAATATTGCATATATTTTATAGTTTTTATATGTCCTATGAATGTTAAGTGCTTAATATGGATGTATTTATTTACAAATGTCAACTTCTGGTAATATATGCATACGTATGCATATATGGGTGCATATGTGTGTGCGTGTGTTATTATTTTTTCTTGATTGGTCTTTGGAATTAAATTTAGGGTTTAGGTTGTGAATATTGCATATATTTTATAGTTTTTATATGTCATATGGATGTTAAGTGCTTAATATTGATGTATTTCTTTACAAATGTCAACTTCTGGTAATATATGCATATGTGTGCATATATGGGTGCACATGTGTGTGTGTGTGTGTACAACTATATGTTAGTATAATATTTGTGTATTTGTTGAATGAATTAATTGAGTGAATAAAATATTTATTTTAAATGTATAAAAATAAATGGGTTTAAATAAAATAAATAAAAAGATACATTTAAAACCTTTTATCTAATTCCATTTACTCTTTTTTCTTCTCTCCAACTATTATTTTTAGTGGTGTTGGCGAGGGGCGAGGAACTTGTGACCTCTTGCTTATGAGGGTCTTGAGTTACCAATATGGTAAGTGACTTCCTCCGAAATGCTTCCCTATTATTATATACTCGACTACTTGTTTTTAATATTTGTGTGGTAAGGGGATGACCCCGTACTGTGACAATTTTTTACAAGCCTCATAAATACAAGGTCTTATGTTTGACAACCAACCCATTTGATTGTTGCTTGATGCACATTGATGGTTTGTTGGTTAATTTCCCCACTTGCATGATTGATTTAGCATAAGTGTTGAAAATTTAGATGTGTTTGAAATTCCATGTCACTACCTTGATACCATTGATGTTTGATACTATGCCCACTATCAAATGTTGAGTGGAGTGTATCCCTACTTGACTTACATTATAAAGTTCCCCACCATGACTTGCTCATGCCTCGTGAACCAGTCCTACAATCTCTCACACACAAGTTAGATACAATACATTGACTTAGACACACTTGAGGGAGACATAAAGAGAAGGGAGTTATAAGAAGATGGTATTGGAGGGATGAGGAGATGGAGAGATGAGGGATGTATTGGAGGAATAAGGAGATGGATAGACAAGGTGTTGTTGTTGTTCTATGGATCATATCTAGTTATGTGTGAATCTTGAGCGAACTATTCTCCAAGAAATTAGATGTCTGCAAGAACTAAATATAGGAGATTTTAATGCCTTAATATAAAAATTGAAATATGAATATCTACCAAGGGGTCCCCTAGATATGACCTCAATTGTTCAAAACTCCAGTCAGAAGTGATTAAAAATTAAAACATATGCAGTTAAATTAATAAAACCACACACACACACACACACACACACACACACTCTCTCTCTCTCTCTCTCTCTCTCTCTCTCTCTCTCTCTCTCTCTCTCTCTCTCTCTCTCTCTCTCTCTCTCTCTCTCTCTCTCTCTCTCTCTCTCTCTCTCTCTCTCTCAGTATATACGATTATTATTAAATGCTTAAGAGGTGGGCTACCAAAGGTAGTTGGGTAAGTTGGTTTCACCCCAAGGTTTAACTAAAACTTGTTTATTTATTAATTAAATATTTATTAAATAATCATCAGCTTACCTTAGGCAGTCATTGCTTCATATAAAGCAACTCTCACAACCTTTGCAACGATTAAAGATTTTATAAATAGGGGAGGTGCATGGGGGCAGGTAGCAAGTGGGATAATATGAGTGAGAGACATCAGAGGATATCTTTTGGTTCAGATAAGGAGTTCTAGGAAAAACATATTATAATTCATAATTTGAGTCTGAGAATGTCCAATTGATAGAAATAACACTATTGTGTCCCTTGGGTAGAGGGAGAAGGATCTTCGCATGACTCAAGGTCTGGAATTCGGGGATATTCTTAAAATGTGCGTGTGTGTGAACTTAATCTCTGTGTAATTGAAAAATATTACAACTATATAATCTGTTGATGGATTTGTGATTAGTGAATCACTTGGTATGAAGGAAAATAATAAGAATCGCATTTAAATTTGAAGTATTGTAAATTCAAGTGATTGCAATATGATAGAATTATGTATTTGTACTTTAAAGGTCATGGAATGAACACATCCATTGTATGTGATTTTTCATGCTTTAAGGGAGTAAAAATGATTATATGTCCAAATTCCTTGTCCCTGTAAATCTCTAGGTGCTCAATTTCCTATTTTGATAAATTTGGAATGGGTTATTTAAAAAAATAAATTACAAACCAAACCTAGGTGCTATAGAAAAGATGGTAGCATTATTTTACTGCTTCAAAGCGCTATGCAATAATGTGCAGATGTAATTTCCCACTTGTAGGCACTAAATCTTATATTGTATGCTCTATTTTACTTAACTGTTGCTAAACATTGTTCAAATAATTGAATGCACTATTCAGTAAATCAAATGCGCTACGTGTATTCATATGTGTTGTTTTAATTTGAATTGCCATTTCTTTTATTAAAAGCATTGTTTCAAGATTAGAAGGCAAAAAAACATAGTTTTGCATCCTATAAGGATTTTAATGCATATTGTAAGTTCCTAAAGGTCTTTAGACTCTGTAAATTTGCATTTTGAGGCTTTTACTTGTATTTATTCCTTGTTTGAATGCTTTTGATGTGTTTTGGTCAAGCCACAAATGTGACACTCAAACCTAGGCAAGCTGACAATTATTTATAAATAGGTGAGGTGCATGGGGGCAGATAGCAAGTGGGATAATACGAGTGAGAGACATTAGAGGATATCTTTTGGTTCAGGTAAGGGGTTATAGGAAAAACATAGCAAGTTAGAGGAATAGCCGAAACTTCGTAGTTAAGTGCGCTCAGGCTGGAGTAGTACTGGGATGGGTGCGTGTTATCCCACTTGCTATTCCTTTATCCCACTTGCTATTCCTCTAACCCATGGTTAAAAACATAGCACAAGGGGCTTTCTAATGAATGGTTCATAAGGCACAACACTTGGTGAAGGTTTTGCAAATGGGGTTGCAAGCTTTGGGTTTAACCATGGAGGAAACTCCATAGTTAAGCGCGCTCAGGTTGGAGTAGTACTGGGATGGGTGACCTCTTGGGAAGTCCCAGTGCTTCACCCTTGTGAGCATCACCTAGATCTAATGAGTGCTAAGTTTTCCATTAAATGAAGTGCATTTTCGTGGCTATATAGCCACGAGCTGAGAGATGGATTCATGTTGAATCACTACTCATGAAACATGAGTCAATGAGTTTGACTCTCCTACTTATAAATTGATTTGGTTAATTAAACTCAATAAGAAAATGAAAAAATGGATGAAAGTTCCATATAGGAAAACATACTAAATAAAACAATAGGACGATATAGACATTTTATTGCCACCTCATATAAAGACGCATAATCAAATCTCGTCACGTCACCAGCCACATCAATTTTATTAATTCACGCGGAATATTTTTCTGCGCTATATTTTTGGCGGGAAAGGACACTCAGACCTAGGGGAGCCGACAATTATTTTGGCGGGAAAGGGCGATACTCAAACCTAGGCGAGTTCACAGTCCATCCCATTCCAAGTTTCTTTCCGTTTGCATTTCTTTGCTGGTTCTGACCAATCTTCTCTCTACCCATCAAAGAAAATGGAAGGATTTGGTGGAGATCCAAAAGCTCAATGGGCCGAAAATCTCTTCTTAGAGTTTCTCAACACGTAAATCTTTTATTTCAATTCTGAATGCATTTACCCTCTTCGATGCTGCTAGGTTTGTTTAGACTGCATTATTTAGAGGAGTCGGTTTGTTTTTCTCGATGTGATTGCAGGTTTTCGGTGGACATGGGTGCCTCTGCAGCGAGTGGAGAAGTTTCTGGGAGACAGAAGTTGTATGAGGCAGAGCTGGAATCAATGAGAGCCAGAGAGTCCACCACATTATATGTTGATTTCAGCCATGTCATGCAGTTTGATGACACCCTGCAGCAGGCCATTTCTGACGAGTTTCTAAGGTCTACTAAAAGAGATAAGCAGAAGTTGTTCTGCCTTTTTAAAAGTTCTTTGTTTTCTACTATTATGTGTTTTCATTCTGTGGATGATCCTATTGGATCATCTCATGAGGGCTTGAAGTCTCTTCTTGGGTTCCGGTCTTCTTTGGTGTTATGGATCTGAGTTCGTTTTCAATTGTTATGCACTTTTTAATCCAGAAATTGAGATTATAGTCATGTCGAAAGCTAACGTTAACATCATCTGTGGATGAATATTATTAGCGCTGCAAATCTCTTTCTTACTCTGTTTCCCATGATGACTTCGCTCGGTAATTTTCAGAGACCAGTTAGTTATGATTGGTTACAAGTGATTTTTGGGCCTGTGTAATAATGAGTATTTTATTCGAGTTAACCCTCCTGCCTTGAAAATGTTTTCCTGTACCAGATAAGGTGATTACGCTTGCCACTCAATCTAATCCTCGTGGCGTAAGTGAGATTGTCTGCCCTTTAGTTAAAATGTTTATTCCCTGACTGAAAAATCCTTTGCAGTCTGATTAGTACTTAGCCCTCCTACAAGAAGTGCATTTGGCACTATTATAGCTATCTAACACAAACTTCACTTTCAATCCCTCCACCAATTTTGAAGGACTTGTTTTGAAAAAATGCTTAATTATGTACATTTTTGGAATATGCATATTTGTGGTCTGGAATTAACCTGTTCTGGGTGTTCAACAAATCCACTTTTGAGGCTCAAGTGTTGTATGATATATTGCAGGTTTGAGCCATACCTGAGAAATGCATGCAAGAGATTTGTGATCCAGCATAGACCTACTTACATAACAGACGATGATCCCAACAAGGATGTAAATCTAGCATTCTACAATATTCCCACTCTGAGAAGGTAAGCAATATTATTTTCTATCGTAAGCAAATCTTGAAAGACGCATTCTTAATGGTGTTTAAGCTGTAGCTCTATTTTTAAAATGAGCACCTAATCAACTTTTTGTATGTCAGAACAATATCTTCTTAACAAAATTAATCGTGACTGTCTTTACATTGACAAATTGTCGTCTCAATGCGCGCGATTTCATTTTTTATGTGAAGCCCATTACTATTCTACTTAAAATGAGGTTCGGAACATGCAATTTATGTTGATATTGCTTGCAAATGTGTGGACGCAAGAACTCTTGACAGGGCCAATGCACATTGTTCATATGTGAGAGACCGGTCTACTACTGAGCTACTTGTCCCTTGTTTGTTGAATTGCTATGAAAGAATGTAGAATTCGACTTTTGATTGTTCAAGCCACATTCTTTGGGAGACCCCTTCCCCTCAAATCCACGTTAACTCTCTTATGAACAATGCAATCATCAATCTTTCACCTAGATCTTCCCTACTAGAATGTTATAACTTAGAAAGTATGTTCAGTTTATAATCCGAACACAAGACAAGCCTATATGGTCAATGTGTTGCTCTACTGCTTATTTTATCACAATAGCACCGGGATTCTCCATGAATTTGTTAATTGTTACAACAATTTCTTAAACCGCACAGCCGAAAATTTCAAATCTTGTAATGAGGTGTTTGCATTTGCACAGGTTGAGAGATCTGACCACAGCTGAAATTGGGAAACTGGTAGCTGTAAGTGGAGTTGTAACTCGAACAAGTGAAGTGCGGCCTGAGCTCTTACAGGGGACTTTCAAGTGTCTGGATTGTGGAGGAGTGATAAAAAATGTTGAACAACAATTTAAGTATACACAGGTATCTGCTATTCTTATGCTTTGTCTTCACTTTTGAAACAGTATATTTGAATTGTGTAATGGATTCCATATTCTTCCTACATAGGCTACTTAGAAAATAGTTTCTTAGTTATGCTGGCGGATGATTTGATGTCATTTACCTTATGTTTTTGTTGGTAAACATTTGCATTCGGCCCCATGAGTGCGCAAGTTCCAAAGAATTTGTCCGAAGATCCATCCACTAAGACAAAATGTTTAGGATGTGAAGAAAGATATATTGCTGTCGAGAAACATCGAAGAAACCGTTGTTTGCTTTATAATAAGTTCTTAGACATCATTTGATTGTGATAACTTGATGCCAGCCTGTCATCTGTGTAAATGCTACTTGTGCAAATCGGGACCGATGGGCCCTTCTTCGTCAAGAAAGCAAGTTTGCAGATTGGCAGAGAGTTCGAATGCAAGAAACTTCTAAAGAGATACCTGCAGGGTCTCTTCCACGGTCCTTAGATGTCATTCTTCGTCACGAGATTGTAGAGCAGGCAAGGGCCGGTGACAAGTAAGTCGCTTCTACTGAATGTAGTTTCATGAGTAGATTTTAAGTGCTTAGATTAGTTTTTAATAAGGTTGTAAGTTATCGTCCGAAAGAACAACATTTATATGTTATTTTTGGTTATGTAGACAAATGGGCCCAACATTACTCTGCTTTTTTAAAGTGGTCTCGCAGTCATCTGCCTTATTATTGCCTCTTCAGTTTCAGGAGAGAAAAATTTGTTTAAATGTTTTGTCTCTACTTCTTTCTAACTATTGACCTTGTTTGGTTTTTTTGCTTCAGGGTGATTTTCACAGGCACAGTTGTTGTCATTCCAGATGTATCAGCTTTGGCCTCTCCTGGTGACAGAGCAGAGTCTCGCAGAGAAGGTCCACAAAACCGAAGTGCTTCTAGTGGGTATGAAGGGGTTCGTGGGCTTAAATCTCTTGGTGTGCGAGATCTTTCATACCGTTTAGCATTTATTGCCAATTCAGTTCAGGTGAAATGGAGCTTTTTATTTCACTGTCATATCAGATAATGCTTCCCGCTTCAAGGATTGTGTTTTGTTTCAGGTAACCTTTCAAATGCTTGATTGTGGTTCATATGAATCTGAACAGTTTTTGACCATCTTGCGCAGTTGCATGACAAGAAAAGAGGTTTTGATTTCAGAGGAGCCAAAAAGGATGGCGAGGATGATGAAACACCCCACTTCACGGTAATTTTCCCAGAAATTGTTTGAGGTTTCTCATATTTGGACTTGGGTGTGCTTTGATACAATATCATTCTATTGCTTCAAGTCTTTATGTTATATGTTTTAGTATGAAAACCCCTTCATCTAGTCCTATGAAATGTGTTTGATTGTTAATTTGAGTTTATTTTACAAGTCTTGTTGAAAATGTGTTATAACTCTAACGTGTAACAGTTTTGCACCAACAAATGTGGGATTTGTAGTCAGTTTCCATGCCCACATGCTCACTATTAACATTTTTAAATTTCTGAGCTTGATTTGTTAAAAGGTTTTAGCAGGTCACCTATTGAATATGCCTTTGTGTTTTGTTTCTGTTTTAATTGGCAATTTACTGGTTGTCTTTGGTGAACTAGTCGAGGTTCTGTTATATTTCTTGGATTTTCAAGTGTTTCTTATAGCCATTTTCTGTATGCGCTCATTGCGGTCAAGTTTGCTACACCTTCAGTTGGGTTAGTTTCGGTGCCTAGGTTCCAATTTAATTAGACACATATATGGTTTAAGTGATGCATCTTCACATGATAATGATCATGGCTATCTCATTGTCTATCATTCTGCTTTTATTTTCTATTACACTAACAGTTCGCATTTCAGTTTTAATTTCCTTGTGACGATGCAAATTAAAAATGACCATCTCTACACAGTACAGCACCAAGGACACCTTCAATTCCTCTCTTGTGTCATATGTAATATATATTTTTCTGCATTTGTTTCTCTTTTGGAGCTTTTGAAAGATTTGAAATATATGATCCGAGTTTCAGCTTCTTCCTGCTTGATTTAACCGCTTATTTACTCGAATGCATTCAATTATTAGTGAAGCGAGCCTCTCAATTTCTGCTGTCAATATGATTGTCCTAATGATCAAAGAGTATCCTCTGGATTAACAAGTTGATTTACCTTTCAAAAATGTTGTCATTTAACTTAAATCAGTTGGACGATGGTTTTATCCATTGGTTATATTACATTTCATGAGAAGTTGAGGCCTTGGATTTTATTTTTCTCTTTGTAAAAAGAAAACTTAGGCGTTTATTGTTGTTTGAGAAAGAGAAGGCCGAGCTGTTGAACACATTGCTTTTATCAATCATTTGAAGAAATAAGCATTGCAGATCCCAACCTCTAGCTTGCCATCACATAAAAACAATCGAAGCTTTGTAACAGTTTCTTGGCTTGGGCAGATGGAAGAACGCGATGAGATACAGCAAATGAGAAGCACCATGGACTTCTTTAATAAGTTGGTAGAAAGCCTTGCACCGACTGTGTTTGGCCATCAAGAGATCAAGCGAGCTCTGTTGCTTATGCTAATAGGTGGTGTGCATAAGAAAACTCACGAGGGCATTAATCTAAGAGGAGACATCAATGTGTGCATTGTTGGAGATCCCAGTTGTGCAAAATCCCAGTTCCTCAAGTATGTTTCTTGTTTTGAAATATGAATCTGAATATGAGTATGCTTTTTGTTAGCGATTACTGAATTGCTGGGTAAAATTTCAATTTAATACACTTTGAAAGTCTTGATCTTCATAGATAAATAAATATACTAAATTGATTACAATATGTAGCGTATGTGCTAGAAAGTTTGCAGCAACTTGTTTTTTCAATCAGCTGAATAAATTCCATATATAAAACACCAAGGCCTGCACATTTTCGTATGCTTTTGTCTTTTAGACTTTCTTAATTAACGCTCAATGGTGGCCAAAACAATTTGCATCTTTGCATTCTCCTGAATAATTCTAAGAGATATTGACGTATGGCGACTCTACAAGTTAGATTTTTCTCTTGTACGCTAAGATCCAGCTGCTAAAGTTGTAAACTCAACATATACAGATTCATGAATCTGTAATTTCAACTGAACGTTCTGTATGTCAAAATGGGATCCAATGTTTTAAATTGAATGTTGCAGGTATGCATCAAGCATTGTGCCTAGGGCTGTGTACACCTCTGGGAAATCTTCATCTGCTGCTGGGTTAACAGCCACGGTTGTGAAAGAGCCAGAGACTGGAGAGTTCTGCATTGAGGTAATGAGATCTCTTTGAATCAATTTATGTCTTAGTTTAGTGCCTTGGATTAAGATGGCAATAAGTGGTCAACAAATCAATCTAATTAATAGAATATCTGGGAATGAAATGCGTGGAGTTCAGCATCAACAAAAAGATCAATTTGTATTAAGTTTTAAGCAATAAAACAGGCCTGTCTAAATATTGCAAATGTGTCAAGTATTTTGGTCCTTTTCTTCATTTTTTATTTTTAAATGTTTCATATGATTGCAGTTAATTATCACTTTCCTCAATTTTAGTTGGTTTACTTATAATAAAGCAATACACTTCGAAATGGATTTGTTAGCTTTGTTAAATTATGAGAATGATAGTGATGCGATCCAAGTAAAAATAAATAAATTAACAGAATCTGTTCATACCCTCCCGCATAAAGATTTTGTCTTTTGTATCCTTTTTTGGTAAATGTTTTCATATATTATTGAACCATAAATTTCAGACATTGTGTGTTTTTCTTTTCTCGGTGTTGATCTATAAGAGACTCACGCCTAAATAAGGGCAGTTGGGAAGTTGTAGAGGAGTGGGACTGAGTGCTTCTTTAAAACACTCTCCAGGATTTATTGTTGTTTTTGGGAAAAGGGGAAGGAAGAGAGAAAAAAAAAAAAAAAACTAAACTAAAATGATGCCTCAAAGATTTTAAAACCCTTTTGAGTTTCTTTTCAGAAATAACAAGAACAAGCAACCCCAAACGATTGAGCGCGAGACACCAGGCTCTTCATTGTTGGAAAGAGATCAGAACACAAAAGTTAGACAGACACAGAGCAAAATATTCAAATCTCTTGGCGGGAAGTGCAAATTTGTATTGAAATAATCGATAAACATATCAAACGCTTCTGGCATTTGCTCTCTAGTTTGTTTACTTTGGTTTGGTGAAAGATTTTGAAACTCAGTGTCAATTCTAAATGAATGTCGATAAACATATCAAACGCTTCTGGCATTTGCTCTCTAGTTTGTTTACTTTGGTTTGGTGAAAGATTTTGAAGCTCAGTGTCAATTCTAAATTGTGGTATCTGGCTTGTATAATTTTCTCATAGATGTGCAATTTAATGAATCATATTTTATACTCGTTTAATCTTTTGATGCCTTGATGCCTTGGCCCTGGTATTGCATTTGTCTCTTCACATTGATCTTACTTGAAAACTCGAACACTTGCATCTTGACTTGTTCTTCAGCTTGGATACACTTTGCTTACTTGGTGATCAGCTTGTGGTTTGGTGATGCTCAAGATCTCATTGTTGCCATTGACGCTGAAATCATTCTCACACTTGAAATACTTAATTCCTTGTCACTTCCACCAATTCTTCTAAAGCAAAATAATGTTTGCGTGAGGTGGTAATCTTAAGCAAAATTAAGATACTTTGACAACAAGGCATTCCATCAAATTCTAATCCTAATTTGTAGTTTGATAAGCTATTCAACTCACTCTAGGCACATGCTCATCAAACACTTCATCTCATGAACTTACCATTTTATGTTTATACCTTGTTGAGGCTCCGACCTCTCTTTGGGGTTTTGCATTCTGACTTGTTCTTGGACTCGTGAGCCCAAGGAGAGGTTGGATTTCGACCATCTATTGGGCTCAATTCAAGAGTCAATTCTTCTAGGTGTCAACTCGATACTTGGAGGCTGTTTTTGGTATATAATTTTTAAGTGATCTTATATGTTGTCAGAGGATTGAGAGTGTTTTCAGATTCATAGGAGTTATAATAAAGATTCTAGATTTTGGAAGATCCTAATTTTTTTTAGACTCACCCAAATTATAGTGATCAAGACATTCTCATCAATGTTCTTTTCCATAACTTTTTTCAACTTTCCAAGTTAGGTTTGATACTCAAAACAAGATTTTTCAAAGATTTTATTTCATTTCATTACAAAATATCTTATCTTCAATTCCACATCCTTGACTAGCTTTGCCCAACTCTCACTCATATCCTTGACTAACTTGACTCCTCGACAAGCCAAAGTTGCTCCTACTTTCCTCCTACTTATCAAGCCAAAGTTGCTCAAACTCATCTCTTAAACTCGTTGATTTGAAAATTGCCACTAAATCGAGACTCCCTAAGACAACTACCTCACTTGCAATGGGACAATGGTGAGAAAACCTCACAACAAGCTGAAGTTGATAAAATCTACAATATTTTGTAGTAGTATGGAGAAATTAGTAAACAAAATTTCACAATCTTAGAAATAGCTTTAAAAAGTTTCAAGGCTTTTTATGAAACAATGGCTAGCTTGACACCTACACTCTAATATGTTTATTTAAATAACTCCTGCATATGAGATGGTAATTCTACATGTGTTCATCATTGGTGCTTGTAGAAATTGTTTAGTGAATTTGAGTTTGATTTTGAGCTAGTACAGCTTACGATTAATCCACCTTTCTTACGAGGATGGAGTTTTTAGTCTGGAGAGAGATGCTAATGTTGCTAGGTTACACACCATGGGTGCATGTTTTAGTGTGGTCAGGTAAAGAAGTTCCAATTTTTCTTAGGTATATGAATTGTTACAAAGAAGACTTGGATATGTCTAACTGTTTAGGCACATTCAACTATATTGCATTTTAATAGAAATGTGAAATTATGCCTTTGCTCATGGCAAGATTATGATTCACATGTGAATTTTATGATGCAAGCGGCTTTGCTAGTGAGGCTACAACCACTTAACCTGACTTAGGAGAGGTTGGATTTCGACCATCTCTTGGGCTCAATTCAAGAGTCAATTCTTCTAGGTGTCAACTCGATACTTGGGGGCTTTTTTTGGTATAAAATATTATCTTTAAGTGATCTTATACGTTGTCAAATGATTGAGAGTGTTTTCAGATTCATAGGAGTTATAATAAAGATTCTAGATTTTGGAAGATCCTAAATTTTTTTAGACTCACCCAAATTATAGTGATCAAGACACCCTCATCAATGTTCTTTTCCATAGCTTTTCTCGACTTTCCAACTTAGGTTTGATACTCAAAACAAGGTTTTTTCAAAGATTTTATTTCATTTCATTACAAAATATCTTATCTTCAATTCCGCATCCTTGACTAGCTTGGTCCAACTCTCACTAATATCCTTGACTAACTTGACTCCCTGACAAGCCAAAGTTGCTCAAACTCATCTCTTAAACTCGTTGATTTGAAAATTGCCACTAAATTGAGACTCCCTAAGATAACTACCTCACTTGCAATGGGACAATGGTGAGAAAACCTCACAACAAGCTGAAGTTGATAAAATCTACAATATTTTGTAGTGGTATGGAGAAATTAGTAAACAAAATTTCACAATCTTAGAAATGGCTTTAAAAAGTTTCAAGGCCATTTTTATGAAACAATGGCTAGCTTGAAACCTACACTCTAATATGGTTATTTAAATAACTCTTGCATATGAGATGGTAATTCTACATGTGTTCATCATTGGTGCTTGTAGAAATTGTTTAGTGAGTTTGAGTTTGATTTTGAGCTAGTAAAGCTTACGATTAATCCATCTTTCTTACGAGGATGGAGTTTTTAGTTTGGAGAGAGATGCTAACGTTGCTAGGTTACACACCATGGGTGCATGTTTCAGTGGGGTCAGATAAAGAAGTTCCAATTTTTCTTAGGTATATGAGTTGTTACAAAGAAGACTTGGATATGTTTAACACATAGTTTAGGCACATTCAACTATATTGTATTTTAATAGAAATGTGAAATTATGCCTTTGCTCATGGCAAGATTATGATTCACATGGGAATTTTATGATGCAGGCGGCTTTGCTAGTGAGGCTACAACCATTTAAGTTGACTTATTCTAAGTAATTTCGGGAAGAGTTACACTAATCTTAGAAAGAATAAAAGCCCAATAATCCAATCAAGAGGGGTTCATCCTATTTTATCTACCTAGAAAAAGGGTTTACTCTACCCTAGTAAGTGCTAAAGACTTTGTTGAGTGGCAGTGTCCATAAAATAGCTTTTATAGGGGTTTGTCTATCTTGTTATTCTAACTGAATAGTGTTGTGGAATGATTGCTAACTAGAAAAAGGGTTTACTCTACCCTGATAAGTGTTAAGGACTTAGTGTTGGGTGGCAGTGTCCATAAAATAACTTTTGTAGGAGTTTGTCTATCTTGTTATTCTAATTGAACAGTGTTGTGGAAGATTGGCTTCAACTAAAGTAATGGCACGACGAACATTTTGGTTGCTGCTGAATTCCTCACTCACTTTTTATTGAGTTGCAGAGTTGTTCAACAAAACATCAATAATTAGATTGACTAGGTTTAGTAAGATGAGCTCAGAGTGTGTAGGGTATGCACACTTCAGCTAAGAGTGTTTCTCCAACTTTGTGTTGGGTAAGTGTTGTATACCTTTTAATAGTCGAGATGGATTAATAGTAGTAATGGGATTTCTTATCAACCTTGCATGTTGACCTTTGGTACTTTTTGTTGTTGTTGGATATTTTCTATCGCATCCTTACTTTCAATCACTTGTGCTTATCTTTTGCACGAGTTCATGCAATGTGTAAAACTGCTTTTGATGTGACTATTTATATTAGACACTAAACATGTTTAAGGGTAAGGTAAAATTATTATTTTGAAGAATGGATGATCTATTGTAATGATGAATCTTTTTAGGTTCTTAAATGAAAGAGTTTTATCTTTTGCACGAGTTCATGCAATGTGTAAAACTGCTTTTGATGTGGCTATTTATATTAGATACTAAACATGTTTAAGTAAGAGAGATTAATTTATTATTTTGAAGAATGGACGACCTATTGTAATGGTTAATCTTATTAGGTTGTTAATTGAAAGAGTTTCCCTATGTGTTTTGTATACTGTCTTTGCTTCCATTATTCTGTCTAGTTTTTAAATTTTTGATGTTTTTTATTTTCAGATTGCATATGCTATGCTCCTGATCCCGTTTTGTAGGTTTATTGGGTGTTTTTTCTCTACGTTTGAAGACAGAAGGGAGAGGTGTAGAGACACAGTTTCAGGGATGTCAAAATTTATATCTGTTTTTGGATAGGGGATTGTTGTTAAATAATTTGTAAAAATTAATAATAAAAAATTATTAACAGCTTAATAAGGCGAAAAGAATTTGAAATTTAAGAAAACACAGATTATTCTTAGTTGGCGGTGATACTCCTTGTACAATAATCCATCTGATAAGTGTAAGTTTGGTTTTTGAGCATCACTTGATAATCCACTGCTGAGTTAGTCTAGGTAAGCTACTTTCCAATAAGTGTTCTTTATCTGCCACTATCCTCTGGCTATATTCCAGGACATATCTTGAGTGCGCTTTACCATTTTTTTTCTATCTAATCTACATCTTTTGAATTTAAAGATAAATAATGCTGTCGCCAACCTGAACTGTTATTAATTTATTAGGGGAACCCACTGTATGGAAACACCACTTTTTCCCATGCCCAGTTTTTTAGGTGATTAGATCACTCTTTTGGCTTTTTATGTTGCATCTTAGTTTCTGGAAAATGTATTAACTGAATAGTATGCTGTGGTTAATGTAGTCAGCATAATCTGAGGGTGATCGTTTTCATTTGACAATGGTATTTTCAGAATAAGCTGATTGAGTGATGAATGGTATAACATTAAAGTGTAAAATGTTTACAGTTTTAAGTAGAAACGCTTAAATATTTCAACTTTGCTGTTATTTTGTTGTTGGCGTCAAATCATAACCTTCTAATAAATTTGATGTCGTGGATTTTGCATTTCCCCAAATGCACGATATGCGGTATTTGGTAAGCGGCATTTATATATACATTGTGTTTACACTAATAGTAAAATTGATGTATATTTTATTAGGCTGGAGCTCTGATGCTGGCTGACAATGGAATTTGCTGTATAGACGAATTTGATAAAATGGATGTCAAAGATCAGGTAACTTCTAGCATTTTCTGTCCATCTTCTGCTTTCGTTCTCAAGCAGACCTGAGCTTATTTGGCTTGCTACTGATCCACATGTTCAATATTTGTAATTTAAAGGTTGCGATTCACGAGGCCATGGAACAACAGACAATAAGTATTACCAAAGCAGGCATTCAAGCAACATTAAATGCTCGCACCTCAATTTTAGCAGCTGCAAATCCTACTGGTGGACGTTATGATAAATCAAAGCCCTTAAAGGTAATGTGGAAAATCACATAAGGCCCCTCCGTCAGTATATTTCTTTGAACTAAAAGCTGTAGCATGTTAAATGGATCGGGTTCTTATTGTGTTATTTGATATTGCAGTACAATGTGGCACTTCCTCCACCGATTCTATCCAGGTTTGACCTGATATATGTAATGATAGATGAGCCTGATGATCAGATAGATCACCATATCGCCGATCATATTGTTAGAGTTCACCAAAAGCACGAGGAGGCCTTGTCTCCATCTTTTACTACCGCACAAATTCAGCGCTACATTGCTTATGCAAAGACAGTAAAACCTACTGTATGTCATTCTGCCCTAGTTTTCCAAGATTATCTGAACTTTTTTGACATACCTCTGGCATTTCTTTGCTTTCTGTTTTTGTTCTTAAATTTCTGTTCTGGGGTTGGATATAGTTAGGTCCTGAAGCGAGAAAGGTCCTCGTGGACGCATATGTATCCTTAAGACGAGATGATGCTGCACCTGGTAGTCGGGCTGCATACAGAATTACAGTAAGACAATTGGAAGCATTGATAAGATTATCTGAGGCCATTGCTCGTGTCCACCTAGAGTCTGAGGTATGGTGAAATACTGTACTCCTGAAAAGTAAACAATTGGTATAGCTTCGGCCCTAACTGTTATTTGTTGATCTTGAAATGTTAATAGGTGCGACCAGCCCATGTTCATATGGCAACAAGACTTATAAATACATCCATAATCAGGTTGTTTTGAATTACATGAGGTCATTTTTCGTATTTTAAACTTCAATGCAAGCCGTCGTCGAGTTGTGATTCTAACATGTCTCTGTTACAGTGTTGATTCAAACGAGATTGATCTGGCTGATTTTCAAGATGATGACAACAATAATGAGCAACAGCCAGGTACTGTACCCCAGGAAGACCAACAAGAAACAAGGGATAATCAAGCTGAAGGTAATTAGTTAGATTTATGCCAAATGTTAAACCATGCTTTATTTAATTTTAGAGCAAATGCTTGGTTTTGTTGGGTTTCTTATACCGAGCTGTTTCCTCTGAGAAGGGGCAGCAGCGCCAGCAGCAGAAGGTGGTGACCAACCAAAGCAGAAAATGACAGTAACATATGAGCACTTCCAGAAGGTTACTCGTGCGCTTGTCATGCGACTAAGACAACATGAAGAATCTGTTAAAGATGGTATTGTAATTGCTTTTATATGTTTTCCATATTTGAATGTAGATAAACTGCAAACAGTCTTTTTTCTATATGATTGAATCTCATTTGGCGAATGCTGTGAGTGGTTCCATTCATTCATCATTTGGTGCCTGCAGATGGTGGTTTGGCAGGTTTAAAACAAAAAGATTTAGTCAAATGGTACATTGAAGATCTGAACAAAGAGAGAGTTTTTGATACCATCAGTGCATTGTACGAAGAGGTGAAATGCGTGAAATCTATTATACAGGTACGGGAGATGTTTAATGCTAATATGAAAATGTTTGCTCCATCTTTTCCATGGATCACGTCTAATATTAACTGGACTGCGATATTATATGGTTTGCAGCATTTGATTAATAGAGAGGGGGTCCTCTTGGTTCTGGATGATGGACTAGAGGCTCCACCAACAACTGGGGCAGAAGCTTCCGCCCAGTCAAAGCGCAATGATGAGAGGATACTAGCAGTAAATCCCAATTATGTCTTGGAGTAGATGCCTGCAACCTATATCATTTGCAGAATGATTTTTCAAGTGAAGCAAATATTTAACCAAATTTTCTTGCCTCAATGGAGTTTCAGTTTACAATGTAAGCAATGGTGAAATCATAGAAACAGTTTTGTTCTGTTTCAAATTATGATTCTAGACCCAACCTCGAGGTGCACTCTCTTATGGAAGGGATTGTGTGGCACAAGGTCTCCTGTTCGAGTTCTTCCCTTAGAGGAGAAGTTTGAGCAAAACTGATCGGCACGATGTTTAATAGGCCGTTGGAGATTTTCAGTTCTCCGGATAAGTATCTATGTAGGGTCAGAAGCAGATTCAAAGCATCTACTCCCACAAATTTGATCAAAGTTTTGATGCAATTTGAAATGCATCTATTTTAGTAAGTTCTAAGTTTAAGTTGTATTTTAAATATATCTTTATTAAAAAGCGGTTTTCTTTCGAAGGAGGATGTTTGCCCAACTTGTACGGAAGTTTGAGCTTAAGCAGCCCGAATAATCAATTTCCTCTATAACTCTTTGATTTGTATTCATTTTAGATACTAGTGAAATCAAATGTTTGAGAATGGTAACTACATATGTTGCATGATTGTCACGTTTGAAAACAAGATTTAATTCTGAAAGACAAACTTGGAAATGTTTTGCTGATTACAAAATTAGGACATCAAAATTACTCTACGCAAATGCCATTATTGAATTAATAATAATAAGTTTCCCAATCATTTTGACCCCATAGCTTATTTTAGACTATACTTTGAGATATTTCACAGTAGAAGTTTGCACTTAATAAGGCTGGTCATATAAATCAAAGCTACAAGATTCAAACATATATAGGATACGTGAGATTGAGACACAAAATTAGGATATGTTGAATTTTTTTTGGGAGGATATGAGACCCCAATAAACATTCGTAATACCCAAATACTCGTTGAAAGCGGTCTACTTCAGCGGCACAATTTCCAATGTTTGTACAATGCGTCTATTTTGTGCCGAAATGTATTAATCTAGACAGGTATTTGTACCAAAGCAATCAAGACATGTGATGATCAAATAATAGTGATATAGTGACTTTATATAGGGTGACAAAATTTCTTTTACCTTTCTAATAGAGACGTGTAACCTGTTGAGTTTTATGTCATTACAATCTATAAGTTTAACCATAAAAAGGGGGTTCCTACATAATTGTGAAAGAATAGTTCTCTACCTAGGGAAAGGACCAATCTACGTTACGTAATACAATTTATTCATCTTCATCAAAGGGGAGGTTCCATGTATAGTTGTATTTTTATATGAGCTTAGTTGAGATGAGGGTGCCCTTAATCTAGATGAATAGATATTTTTCTTAATTCAAGTCTTTTGTTTAAGGTTAGGTTACAATGATTGGGCTAGGATAATTATGATAGGTTGTTGTCAATTAGGATCATGCATGTAGCAAGATACGATATCTAGCTATCTTGTTGGAACATGGAAACACTCCTAAGTTGTGGGTAGTTCTTCAATTGTATATTGTCATTGATGTTTACACATATTAGTATTAATTGAGCAATATAGAATTTGTAGTATTAATTTTGTATATCTTGGTATTTATTGAGCAGTCAAGTAAAGAAGACTTCCCAATATTAATTGAGTAGTTGGTTAATAAAGGATTCTTGCTTGCAGTATTGACCTTGTGGTCGAGCATCAAAGAGCTTGTAGTGTCGAGTATATGTTTAGCCATCAAAGAGCTTATAATATTAATCGAGTGGTCGAGCTTCGAAGGAGTCAATGTCAATCGAGCATTCAATCCTAGTATTGACCAAGTGACATCAGAATGCATTTGTCAAAAATTTAATCAATTGAGGTTGACTATTTGAATGTTTGCTGATGTTTTAGTAGGGTATTCAAGTTGACTTGTCTTGGCTTATGATATATAAGAACGGTCAAGTTGTGAGGACAAAAGGAAGTGGAAAAAAATGAAATAAGATGGATAGGTGAGCGAAAGTAAGGTAGAGCATGAAAGTGTGGAAGATAAGTTGCAAACAACATTTGATCAGGAAGGAGGTCAAGCCAAAACTAAGATCTAAATCTACAAAGAAAGTTGCTTTATCAATTAGGTCAAAATTGATGTTGCTTTCTAATCATTGTAGCAGTAAAGAAATCTCTTAACAGAGTTGATTTAACAATCATTTTGTAAATCCTCTAACAAGGTGACATTTCAAGATTGAAGTGTTCAAAGACTTCTAACTAGGCCACTCCTAATGGGGTGATTTAAATCCTCTAACAAGATCATACTTAACAGTATGTTTTGTAACCTTTAATAGGGTTGGCTCTTATCAGGGCTCACTTCAGAATAGTGAAAAATTAATGTGACTAGTTGCAAGATGTTTTTTTCCCAAATTGGGTTTCCACGTTAAATCTTGTTGTCATTTGTGTTCATGTTATTTGCTTATACTTTATGTTTCTACAATTAAGTTACTAAAGGTTAAAACAATTTAATAGATCTTAAGGTTGCTTTGTTAATCGAGTAATAGTAAAATTCTAATGTTAACCGAGCCATTTAGAATTGCATGATCATTGGAAGTTTGTATTGACATCTAAGGGACAAGGATTTGTTTTTGTGGTAACTGATTCACCCCTCCCCTCTTAGTTACTCTTTTACATTTTCAACAATCCTATGGTAAGAGTGAATCCTTGAGATTAAAAGTTCATTTTTTTTGGGGTACTTGCCTATACTCAAATTGGACTTGAAAAGGGCTAGAAGGATGTGCATGTGAAATGAAATTTAAAACTTATGGGTGATGCACTAAAGTAATTCTTAGACTTGTAGTCAACAACTTCACGTAATTACTCATAAAAAGAACACCACAAATTCATAACTCAATAAAGATAGTCTACAAAAATGGCTTTCGTGAAAGGTCTCAATATTCTAATGTCTGAAGAAGAAAACGCTAATGCTTTCTCAAATTCAATCATTAAGACATTAAACGCAATCACAAATCTGAACTATGGGATAACAAAATTTTACATGAAATATTGAAAGGATATTTGATCAAAGTTCAAATCACAATATTTGAATCAAATAACTCACTAGAGAAAAAAAAGGAGAATAAATCAATGTTTGTATATGAATAACTAAGAAATTTGCTATAATCTACATGCCCAAAACAATCTATCACAATTTGTAATGTGCAAAATTATGACAAAAAGTGAGAAACTCATACAATGAGGTGAAAATACAATATATAGGTAAGAAAACATTAAGGGTTAAATAGAAGGAGAAAGCAACAAGAAAGAGGAGTCAAACTGCCTAAAATATGCAGTTCACCACCTAGAAACCCCTCTCAACTTATCTCCATGCATACAACACTCAAAATGGATGTAGAACCATCTCTAATTGCCTCAAATTTGATCAAAAACCATGCAAATCCTCATGAACTTGGATGCAACAACAAATTCCTAAAAAAAAGAGCTCAAATAATAGTATCATTAAGATAATTGCTCCAAAAGACCTAACTGGAGTGGAACTGAAAATGAACTCCAATAATTCCCAAATTGCTAAAAACCCCCTCGAAAAAGCCCACTGAATCTATAAGAAAATAAAACCCCTCCTACATATCTATATGAGTGAGAAAATACAAACATCGCTCCATTGAAAATGGACTCAAAGTGCATGAAAATGCCATACTTAGCTAAATAATACATGCAAAAAAGAAGTCCTCCAAGGATAGAATAAAATGCTCATTTTGTACTTTAAAAGAATAATTAATTATCAAGTGCTTTATAAATTTGTACTTAATGATTATTATTCACATTGATATTGCATGCAAAGAAAATCACTTCAAGCATATACTCAAGGTATTCATTCATTAATATACCTAAGTTTGAAACTAGGTGTATCTATGAAGATTTTTCTTCACATCTAGGTACCTTTGCCTTTGAATGATACCATTTTCTAATTCATTATTTGTGTGCCTCACATCTAGATTTTTCTTTTCGAATTTATTCTTGATGAAGAACAAATGGAAAAAACACATTATTCATCTATTTATTTTCTTTATTAGTTCAAGAATTTTACAACCATGAAACAAACTCTGTATCTTCCTTTGAGCCATATTTAGAGGGTTTGATCTTCAAAGCGAGACTCAAATCTAGGAATGAGGGTTTTGGTATTACAAAGTTTTTCCTCATTATTGTGACTCTTAAAAAATTATATTTACTGCCTTAACTTTGTCGATATCTCAACATCTTTTAAAATATGCGACCCTTTGCTTCAGACATACTCTTTGTGTTTTGCCAAAATTTGAATACCCCCTATGTTTTCTATGTGCAGTATCCACAAATGTAATTTGTTTTTTATGTGTATCTTGTTGAAGAATTAATGGAATATTTGGGGCTTCCTAAACTCCCTATTAGCTGCAAGGCTTTCTTTAATTTAAAAATTTGTAGCTCTTGAACCTCATTCTAATGTACTTATAAAACATCACACTGATACCTTGAGAGTATTTTCCTTGGGAAAATGTATAATAATTCCAATCTTGAAATGTAGACCTTTGTACACATATTATGACATTGCTAAAATGATCATGTCTTTTTGTTGATCGAAGCCCTATATGGGTATTTATTTATTTTCCCAGAAACTTGTAGCACCAATATCTAAAGGGATTTCTGAATCTGAGACAAAATAACAACAAAGTAAATGAAAATTGTGTCTAGGCATTCTTTGAATTTGCAACATTTTCTAGAGACCAACGAGCTTTGTTTTCTTGCAAAATACTGAGAGCCTTTGATTGTTGGAAATATCTATTTTTTTTAGTTGATGAATTTGTTCGTTGTTCACACATGGTTGAAGTTGTAAACTGGAAAGTACCCACTCTTTTGTTACTATTTGTAGCTATAATTAATGTCATTATCTTGCAGTGTAATGCCCGCCCCTAGTTGACTTTTTTTTGTTAGATTCTTTTAGGCCAATTTTATGATTAGCGGTACTTGGTTATCGGATTTGATTTGATGTTATTTTAGACTCAGTTTATATATGTGATGATTTACTTAGTTATTATAGTTATTTCATGATTATTTCGATGATGATATATATGTTCATTTAGTGATTTCAATTATCTCATGACGATTAGTTAGATGAATGATTTATAAGCAGTTCTATGGTTACTTACCCCATACTTGCATGTGTATGGTGTACTTGTATGTTTTACTTTATGATTGACGTTTCTGATGTGGTTAAGGGAGGGAGTTATAGTCACCTGCTAATCGAGATCTACACGATGCACCACTTATCACCATTGCCCATTTAGTTTAGATTATATGTGTATATACATGCTCAAATTTTATGCAAATTGCAGGTACCAGTATCAACTTCCCTGAATTGCCAGGATGAGCGTGCCCTATCGTAGTATCTCAATGGTAAAAGAGGGGAGATAATTCTTGAGTCCAAATCCTAACCTTAAGCCAATTGTCCTAGAAAATAAGACAAGTATCTGAGTTATTTATCCTTCTGAATTCATCAAGTGACGTAAATTCGTATTTTGGACCCTTGAGTTTGATCTAGTATTTTGTACTTTATAATGGGTTTTTGTATTTAGTCTTGTGGGTCTATGGTGATTTTCTGTTATAATTAAATCAAATAAAAGAGTATTTAATGATTTAATTCAATGAAATTTTTATAAAGAAAACTCAATATTTAATTATATTTAATTAATTGAGAAATTAATTAAATAAAAGATTTATATTCTAAAAGATTTAACTAAAGTTATGATTTTGGTATAACTATATTTATTTAATTTAATACTTATTTAGGAGTTTCATTTTTATAATAAACTCTAAATAATATTATTAGTTAAATTAATAATTATATTATTTAAAAAATGTATCATAAATTAAATTAAAGAGAAAAAGGAACTGATTTAATAAAGATAATTTAATTAAATTACAAAAAGGTTGCACATGAAAATTAAAATATAATAAAAAAAAAAAAAAAAAGGGTTTCACGTGTTTGCTAAATTGAAGCCCTAATTTGGGGAAAACTCTTTATTAGGAAACCAGAGCTCATTTCTACACACTAGTTGGTAGAAGCCAATTTCTAAGAAGAGGGTTTCCGAAAGAAAAAGAATTCCCTCCTGAGCTTCGTGCATTTGTTGTTTAGCATCAGATCCAAGTAGGATCTTGTGGGTTTTATGTAGTAGTTCTTTCATCGAAAATATCCGCCTTCTCTATGTTTGATTGAAATTATTTCAGATTATATTTAGGTTGAAACCCTTGTGTATGAATTGATTGTTCTTAATTTTCAAAAATCTTTGTAAATAAATTGTAATTAGAAATCCTCATTGTGTAATTTTAGAAATTGTATTTTGATACGGGTATGGTTTGAAAAAGAAATCAATATTTAAAATGCAAAATTCGATTGGTTATTCATGTTTCCCCTATCAGATCTATTTCATAATTTTATAGAAAATAAATAAATAAAAATAAAATATGTTAATAAAAATTATCATAGTAATTATTTTACTGTGATAATTTTTATCACACATGATATTTCATTGGAAATTGTGATTACAACACTTTAAGCAAGGGTGGCTTTTTGTTTTATTTAAAAATAAAAAATGAAAAAAATAATATGGTGGGCGAGGGCCACCCCCCCACTCACTTAATCTTTCCTCCATGGCTAGCAGCTTGCGATTGCTATAGCAGATGCGACTACCTAAGTAGATTGCGGTTACCAAAGATGGTCTGCGATTGCATGTAGCAGTGCACGGGGGTAGGCAGGAGGGTAGGTTTAAATTCTTTTTAGTTTAGTTTTTAATTAATATTATTATTAAATATTATTTATATGTTAATTATTATTATATAAAATGTTAAATATTATTAAATTTATGTGTTATTAAATATTATTATTTATTAATAATAAATTCATATTTTGTCAATAGATTAATAATTATTTATTGATAATTAATTAAAAATTATTTTAAAGAGAATTATTATCATTATTAATTTAAGGAGTATTACATTGAATTTTAATAATATCTAACTAAAGCATTTTAATTAATTAATTATTAAAATATATATGTGAAGTAAATTGATAATTGTAGATTGGGGTGAATTGACTTCTTTAATTTTTTATTATTATTAAATAGTTCAGTTTGTGTATAGGCAATTTTATACTATGAAAATTTAATTTCTTTTGTATGATCGAAAACTTGGTATTTATGTGATGTCCCCTTCTAGCTAGAGACATCACTTTAGCTGGTGATTAGCCTATCAGAGACCCTCGTAGGCTAATAAGATTGGATAGAGGGTCACCTTGGTGTGGAGATCCTCCAAGGACCAAAGTAGAGTACTCTTCTGGGTTGCCAGAGTTTGTTTATGATGAGTTTTCCTTTGAGATTGGCTTGGTCAGGCTATTTTTAGCAGTTTTGGAGTTATAAAGATAGACCCCTGCTATTTTTAGAAAAGGGGTATGGTCATATGCAGTTCTATCATGTTAGCTCCCAGTCCAAACGGCATTAAAAAATGTTGAGCAATAATGGAGATATTAATGTTTATTTAGTTAAAATAAACATTATTGGTTTTGAGCCTATATTGTTAAGTTATAATATATAACTTAAGTGAGGGTCATGATATCATAAAAGGGGCCATTGTTTCAATTAATTGTGGGTCCAAGCTTATGGAAAAATTAAAAGGGATTTTCTAAGTTTTAATGTAATAACATTTTTTATGTTATTATTATATCTTTTATCCCACATTGAGCATGGAGACTCATTCTGGAGTCGAGGAGTCCTTATAAACAAACCTTGTCTTCCTTCAAGAGCAGGTTATGAGAAGTGCTTAAAAACTTTGCCTTGTGAAATTTCTTGAAGTTGTGGCAACAAGGGTTTCTACAAGTTTGAGAAGAATTCAGACTGTGGAGGATGTAGTATCTTCAGAGTTGATGCAATTTGAGGGTGTGAAATATCACTTGAATTTTTCCTGTGAGTTGACTTCATTCTGGAGTCAATATTGTGTTTAGTAGGAAAGAATTGGATGAATCTGTTACAGGTTGGAAGGGGTTATAACAGAAGCTACAGTGTTGTGAACAGTACATCGCTACAGTGAATTAAAAATCAGAGATTTAATATTGCGGTTTTTGATAGGCGCTGCCCAAGGAGGAAGCAACCAGCAGCGTGGTTGCGTATCGGAGACAAAAATCAGGTTTTTTTTCAACTATTAATGATGATGTTTTTAATGTATGCTTCCAGCAATAAGTATTGTACAAACATTAGGAGCCATTTGAATAAATGAATTTGATCAGATTTGAGTTATAATTTGAGGTAGATTAGTTTTCAATATTTGTATTTTCTTTTCATCAACTCAAAAACCCAAAAACAACTTAAAACATTAAAAAACAAACCAAAAACAATTATTACACCCAGGGAAATAAATAGTGATCAGCGTAGAGCCTATTTGGGGTTCTTACAATTTATGATACTTCAAAACAAGAATGAAAACTTGAGAACCTATAGTGAAAATTAAACTTTTGTGTTTTCCAAAAACTAATGAATTATGAAAGTAACATTGTTTTGTTTTTTATGAAATGTGTGGGTTATTGATTTGGGTTTCGGGTTTTGACTTAGTTCTTTGACCAAATCAAGATGTTTACCAGAGGCTTGGGGTTTATTCTGTGACGATGTTATGTGTACGATCTTTTATACCTAACCATTGTGACGTAGTCACATGTCTTCTATGATAAGTTTGATCTGTTGGTTGTTATTGCTTTCCAATTTTCATGTGTAGAACTAAGGTGAATGGTGTGACTTTTCTAGTGTAACCTTTGAGTCTTCGATCAATTATCTTTGATGCTTTCAAGTTGCTTGTATAGGACTGAGGTGATATTGAGATTGGTTTGTAGGTGTTTTCTAGTTGCTTGTAGAGGGCTGAGGTGATATTGAGATTGGTTTTTAGGTGCTTTGTAGTTGCTTGTAAAGGACTAAGGTGAATGGTACGTTTGATCTATAGGTGCTTTCTAGTTGCTAGTAAAGGGTTGAGGTGAAAATTGTGATTCTATGATTTTTACTTTTATGAGCTTAGGGTAGGTAATCTATGTGTATGTTGGGAAGTGGCTTGCAATGGAGGCTAAAGCTCTACGTGGCTGCCTGGGCAACCCATTGTAAGTTGTTTTAATAAGTGATAACATTTCATTAAATGGGTTTTAAAATGAATTAAAAAGAGTCTGTGTTTTTCCTCGCCCATGTCTTGAGTGCTGGTATAGATTAGGATGGGAGTAGAGAGGACGCTTGGTCGCAACCTTGCTTTGTTAGTATGCCTTGTTTTTATGAAAGGATACTGGTGCCACATAGAGACACTAGGGGGCCAGAGTCCAGAGAGGTTGCCAGGGTAACCCTAGAGTTGGCTCATGTGATGACACTTACCCACTTGCATAGTAGATTTCCTACATGTCTTTTTTGCCTCTGGGTTTAGATGGTACTTGTGTCTTGGTACCCTTTGAGATAGTTTGCTTTCAAGTGTTTCCTTGACCTAGACATTGGTTATTGACTTGTGTTTTGATATCTGTATGGGACTTGAGTTTATCTCCTTAGTGTAGTGGGAGAGGACCATTTAGGTTTCACGAGGTCGAGTGGTAGTGCATTTTCTTATACCATTGAGATCTGATAGTTG
This sequence comes from Cupressus sempervirens, assembly GCA_028749045.1. NCBI lineage: Eukaryota > Viridiplantae > Streptophyta > Pinopsida > Cupressales > Cupressaceae > Cupressus > Cupressus sempervirens. The sequence continues at coordinate 168,570,944 of CM053793.1, read as the reverse complement.
GATGTTGTTGCTGGATGTGTTTGTGCAGATGTTCCTTTCTATCTGATCTTGTACTTTTGTTAGACGGTTATATTGTTGTATTGTATTTTTTTATCAGAGATCTTATCAGATGATATATTTTATTTGATGATATATATTCTTTGAGATTTTCATATCCTGTGACTTGTACAACAAATGATTATGAATTTTTGATTATTGCCAAGTGACATCTTAAATAATTGTATATTATTTAAATGAATTTGTACTTGTAGTTATTCTTTGATGTGGATTTGTTATATATCAGATTTAGTATTAATTAAACTTAAATTTGATTTAACATGGGACCCTTAAGAGATGTAATCTATTTTGATGGTTGTATGTATGCGAGTTAATGCTTCCGCTATATTGTATCTCTTGTTGTTATCATCTTTCAAAAAAAAATGTTTGACAAACTTAGTGAAACTTTAGGTTAATTTCTTTTGGGTTTCTTGGCGAGGCATTACACACAAAATATAGACATTTCTTGATCTATTTTTCAATCTTCACTATGCATTACTAATTTTCCTTTAATTTGGTATTGTTTCTCATGATGTACCTATCATTTTGTATCAATGAGCTCTCTTGTATAATTCCATAATATGCCTGATTGATGTAGTTGTGTTTAATTACTCATTATTATATATGATGATTAAAGTTCTTCATTAGTGATTGAACCTGAAAAGTTTATCACTGGTGGTGGGTATGGTAGTCATGTTTATCTTGATTTCTATAGTTGTGATAAAAAATGTGTATGGATGCTCCAATAAATATGGGTATAGGCTGGCTTCCATTTTACTTCATCCTTTTGCCCTTTGGTCTATAACTTTAACATTGTAGATTGTTCATGGAACTGTGACCCTTGCCTTGATATTAGCATTAATGAAAATGTGGATGTCGGAAGTATCTTTCTTTGACCATATCAATGACTCCTTGTAGGTATTATATTTTTGTACCTTTCTATACTTGGATATTATAGTAAATAATACCATTCTCACTACAACACAATGTTCTTTTTTTGAAATGCTATCTCTTGAATTTTGACATCTGAATTACATTTTGTGACTCTTATTCATGATATTATCTTGAGACCTTCAGAAACACCAAATCTCTCACATTTCTTTATTATGAACTTAAATGTATGGTGTTACTCTGTTAAGAACATCATGCTTTAATTGTGATGTTAAGCATAAACTATTCTTTGTTACTTATCCTTGAAACTCCTTGACATGAATGGTGAAACCATTCCTTCTATTGTTATAGTTATATTCATCCAAGTTGTTTGAAGGATTTTTGGCACTTTTTGTTATAGACACCTAAATCTGATCACATAAATTTGTAATAAAATTTAGCCATCTTCTAAAAAGCATATTTAATTAAATATTAAATTATTTTAGCACTATCCCCTAACTAATTAATTAATTATAGGCCAATTAATAAATTAAATAGACAACCAATAATCTAATTTATTAATTAAATCCTCCTTCCTCTATTAAATTAGATAAATGCATAACCCATTTAATTTAATCTCAAATCCCCCTCTATTTAATTAATTTAGTTAATAAATTCCCTCCAACCACAAACTAACCCTTTAACCTAAAAGTTAGCCAAACTCAACCCATGCACTAGTAGTTCTCCTTTTAATTAAACAAGTCATTTATTTAATTATACTCACCCACCAACCTTTTCTCTAACAAATTCATCCACTAGCCACGTCATCCAATTGATTGAGCCACCTCACCACCTTAATTGAAACACATCACCCCTGGATCCATGTTTAAAATCCCTCTCCAAATCACTTGCATGAATCAAGCCATGAATTATTCTTCCCGACTCAAGCTCAAGTCCACTCTCCTGCCACATCTCCCCTCCCTCCTCTAAGCACAAAAGTACATCTCTTACACCCGTCTTAGTCAATTGAAGCCTATCTTACACCTCACTCAATTAACAATCCATCAAGAATTTTGATCTCTTCATCACTCAATTACCCATAAATTGAACCCTTTGCTCCTCACAAATCATGCGCCTTCTAAGTATCATCCATAAACCACAACCATATTGACACATCAAGGAGGATACACATAGATACAAGGTTTGAATTTTGTGTTTTGGTTTCTTTATTGGTTTATCTATTTTTTTCTTTCATTTTAGTTTGTGGATATTTGATTTTGGTTTTATATCTTAGCATACTAGTTTTATCACAAACATTTTGTGGCATGTCTGGTGGGACCCCACTTGACAGGTCATTAATTCATCCTTATTAGTTTCCTTTTTATTTTTTTATTAATGGACTAACACATATAACATTTGGGTTCTAGTGTTGTTGCAAGCTTGTTCTTACATTTTTGTAGGTTTGACGTGCAATAAGTAACCCAGATGACACTAGTGCATGGATCAAATTTCACACAAGCAAAAAAAGCCTGCTATATTTGCGATCCTGTGATTGACGATCATGCAACCTATGAGAATGAAGACAACCTAAAAATTAAATCACTTGCTAATTCGTGTCTGGTTTGACTTCTAGCAACTCTTTGTATTCCCACCTTTACAGGAACTCAAGTTCTACCAATGGGAACACAAACTTGGCTTGTGGGAATGACCCCTTGTGGGAATCCTCTGTGATCAATTTATTCGAGGGTATTTGTTGTTTTTCACCAATTTTTAGCTTACCAATTTATGGCATGATTCTCAAGGCTATGTGAACACGAACCTATGACATCGAAAACACATTTTTGACCTACGAGAATGCACAAGTGTAATTTCTAACTAGTTTGCTCATTATGCAGGGTATTATCTTCTTTGTTTATTTCAATTAGCTTAAAATTAAGCACTTGGAGCATAAATTTAACAATGTATGCCACATCATAATCCAATCTTGAATGCATAAGGGATAAATTAACAAACAATAAATATTTCAATTTGGGTTTAAAATGAGTCACACATTCTTGAACGAGTAAGGGTTTAAAGAACATTGCATACTGAACACCTAATTTTGGGTTTAAAATCAGTCACATTCTTGAATGCATAAGGGTGTAAAGAACATTACAAACAGAACATATGATTTTGAGCTTAAAATGAATACACAATTTTGGAATGGCTTAAGTTAAAATGTTCTTATTCCCTTCTCTTTCAAGCTTTCCATGATATGGTTTATTAAGTTGACAATCAATTTCTTAAGTTGACCACACACATTTTCAAACTAGAAAAATAAACATTTTCATCTTAATCGTGCATGTCTTCCATCATAGGTAGAAAACTTAAAATCTTCAATTTGGAAAGAACAAATTAATTGGTGTGTTTCTAGAGTGGTTCTACTACAACCCTGCATGGGCTCATTTGTTTTCTTACATCTTAGAATCTAGTTATTTAAGTGAAATGCATAGTGAAATCTTGTTAGCAAGATCATTCACAACAACCATAGAAGCACTTCTAGAGAGGCATGTCCCTTGGGAAGCGCATACCCATCGGAGAACGACCTCACACCAATAAATTCTATGATTGACATATAAATAAGGTGTTGAAAAAAATTCTCTATTTATATATACAAAAGTTGGGTGGATGTATTTATGATGATAGTTTGGGGTAGGAAAGCTTTCCTACGATTTCAACATGGCCATGATAGACTCTTAACTCAGTTACACATATAAAAACCATTTGGGAGGACTCCACAAATCTAATTACGAACCAAATTAGTAACTACCTTTTTGACCATATTCTAAAAATAAAATTTGTCCTTAGGGATAATGTATTTTTGAAGTGTTTGTATTGTGATTCAACCTTGTGAAAATGTTTGTTAAACATACACAACTCTTGGTTCTATTTACCACAATCCTTTTCCAAAAGAGACCACTTGCTTGTTTATCTCAAAGTTGTTGTGTCCTTTGAGAGAGTGTTTGTTCACATATCTTATTTTTTGTTAAGAAATATATCTTTGAGTACCAAAAGGTTATTAGCAAGTTCATTCGTAACAACTCTAGGATTTTTTTCTAAGTATATCTACTTTTTCATTTGAGAGGTTATTTGTCCTATTTGTTATTCATATTATTTATTTGTGCATAGATAAGTCAAGTTATCATGTCTGACCAAACGAAGCCCAAGTTTACAAACGTCAAGCTTAAGCCATCCTTAGCATATAAACAAAAAGAGTTGACACGTCAAAAACTATCACCCTCTAATCCTACACTTGCAAAAGAACTACAAATTGAGAAAGAAGGCATCAAAATAGCATTGCAAGCTGAGTAGGATAAAAAAGTCAACTCATAAAGGAGGAAACAAGAAGAAATATTATGGATGGGAAGTAGAGAACCATCCAAGAATCATGTTCATCAATCAAAGCACGAAGATCATATCTTGGAACATTCATGGACTCAATGGAATCCACAAATAGGAGATTGTTAGGAATATGATTAGGGACCAAGGTCAGATGTTTTTTTAATTTAGGAAACCAAAATGAAGAAGGAAAAAATAGAGATGATTTCTTTTGGCAAAAGAATGTGTAGTACTGCAATGAATTCAGAGGGAGCTTTGGGAGGACTTCTCACTTTTTGGAAGGACTCGCTGGAGGCCACCATCCTCTATAATGAAGGTAACATTCTGCTTATGAACTTTTTTAACCCATTGGATCATATCAGATGGTTTTAGTTGAATCTGTATGTCCCCAACACCCGAAATGATAAAAGGATGTTTTGGGACAAGATCTAGGACATGGTCTCCAATTTAGGGGTTTCTAAATGCATTGCTATGGGAGATTTTAATACTCCTCTCCTAACCTCTGATAAGTTAGGGGGGCTTCTGCCTGATGGGGAAAGTAGGCAACACTTGGCTGATCTGATTTAGGATTTAGCTCTTCTTGATGTGGACCTTGGGGGGTACAAGTTCACCTGGTCCAACATGAGGTTGGGCTTGGATTGTATCTAGATCTGGGGGTATGATGATGTCTCTCTCAATGTTGAGAAAGACATCCTCACTAAGCTTCATAATGTGGTTCGGAAAGAGGAGATGTATTGGAGATAGAGATCTAGAGCTGTTTGGCTTTAGGAAGGAGACAAAAACACCAAATTCTTCCACATTTCTACTTTGAAGCACTAGGTCAGTAATAGAATCAGTGAAATCAAAAAGGGGAGTGAGACTATTAAAAAAGACAATTTGATTGCAGAGGAGGAAATCAAATATTTTTTTGAGATTCTCACTAAGGATCTAAACTTGAATATGGAAGATCAGAATGATGTTATCATGACAATACCCAAAATCATTGGGTTGGATCATAATTGGAACTTATTGGCCATTCCCAAGTATTAAGAAATTAAAGTGGTTATTTTTGACTTGTCGACGGAAAAGGCCCTTGGTCCGGATGGCTTCCTGACTTTCTTCTTCTAGCAATTCTAGGACAGTATTCATGAGGATATTGTTCAAGCTGTCTAGGAATTCTTCGGGGTGAGGGACCTCTTGAAAGAAGTTAATGCTACCTTTTTAGTCCTCATTTCTAAGATTGTTGGAGCTGTTACTTTCGATTCTTTTAGACCCATCAGTCTCTGCAAATCCTTTTATAAGATCTTTGCAAAAGTTCTTACCAATAGACTTATCTCCATCCTGCCGGTTATTATTTCTCCCCAAAAATTAGGATTTGTCCCTGGCAGGCAAATTCCCGATTCCATAATGGAAGTTCATGAGGTTATCCACTCTTTGGATGCTGGAAGGTAGGAAGAATTTCTTCTCAAGTTGGATCTTTCTAAGGTGTATGAAAGAGTTGACTGGGGGTTTTTGGACCATATTCTTGAAACTTTTGGTTTTAATGCTAAGGTGAGGGAGCTTTTCTCTCAATTGGTTAGCACTCTATCCTTTGCTGTCCTGGTGAATGGTGCTCCCTCTAAATTTTGTAAACCTTTCAAGGGTTTTTGACAGGGAGACCCCTTATCCCCCATCCTATTTGTCATTTTGGCCAAAGGCCTAGAGAGGCTCATTCATTCTAGTAGGAGGAGAGGGGATTTGGTGGGACTGAAACCTTCCTCTAGCCCTTCAATTTTCACTCACCAACAATTTTTCCATGACACCATTATGGGGGGTAAAATCCTTGGTCAAGGAGGCCAAATCAGTTAAAAAGATTCTGAACACTTATTCTAGAGCCTCTGGCCAGCTGATCAACTGGGACAAAAGTTTGGTTTTCTTCTTTAATACCCCCAATAAAAGGGAGAAGAAGATTGCTAATATTTTAGGATGCAAGGCTGGCTTGCTCCCTTCTACCTATTTGGGGCTTCCCTTGGGAGTTAAGCCTCCAAACTCTTTTTGGGATAATCTGGTGGATGGTTTCAATAGGAAACTGGCTAGTTGGAAAGGTATCACTTTGAGTCAGGTGGGAAAGGTCATTCTGATTAAGTCCCCACTTATGCCCTTAGCCTGTTCTCCATCCCTTCCAAGGTGGTTGCCCACTTCAAAAGCATTGAAAGGAACTTTATGTGGTCTGGACTTGATGAGAGCAAGAAGTATCCTTTGGTGGCTTGGGACTCTATCTGTAAACCCAAGAAGCATGGAGGGCTGGGCATTAGAAAGCTAAAACAATTCAACTCTGCCCTCCAAGCCAAATAGATCTAGAGAATTTTCAATAATGTTGGTGAATGGCGAGACATTATGTTATCCAAATATGCTAACAACCTCAATCTCAAATAGTTAATTAACAAGGAGACTCACCCCAATGTCTCTTTCATCTAGAATTGTCTAGTGCATTTGAAGGACCTAGCTTTTGGCAAAGCCAAATGGTCTGTGGGCAATGGAGAAGATATCAATTTTTGGATGGATGATTGGCTTAGCTCGGCCCTCTCTGGGAGAATGAGGACTTCAATGTTTGGCCTAATGTTTGCATTGAAAGATTTGGCAATAGGGTGAGGGGCTACAGTTTCAACAACAGGTGGATTGACCTTACGAAGGTTTCTGTGGATCTAAAGCCGCTCATGGACCTGGTGAGACTCATTCCTTTATCTAATAATCAAGATGTTATTATTTGAGGGGATACCACAAATGACCTTTATTTGGTGGCTTCTGGTTATGAGTCTCTCCAGCCTTAGGTCTAGGCCCCGGCATGGGTGAAAGCCTGGTTCCTTGGACTCACCCCAAAGATCAACTTTTTCTTCTGGACCCTTCTACAAAATTGCATCCTCATTGTGGATAATCTCACCAAATGAGGTAACATGATACCTAATAGATGTATTTTATGTAAAAGGAATTGTGAGAGTGTTGATCATTTGTTCTTACATTGCCCTTTCACTTCGTCCATTTGGTCTCATCTCCTATCTTTTTTTAATCTGTCATGGTGTTTTCCTTCTAATGTCCTAGAGCTCTTTGTTCATTGGTAATATGGTTTGGAGTTTAAACTTTCCAAGTCTTTTTGGCTATGGGCCTTACCCCATGCCTGCTGGGGGGTGTGGAAGGAAAGGATTAACCGCATCTTCAAGGACAAGGAGGCGAACAAGAAGGTGGTTTTCCATAAATGCTTTCATGCTTTGATGGAAAACCATACTAATGCTAAGGGCCCTTTCCCCACCCTTATGCCTAGAGTCAGTAATAAAAGAGAAGGTTGTTGCTGGTCTCTCCCTTTCGAGGGATGGTTTAAAGCCAATTTTGATGGTGCTGCTAAAGGTAACCCAAGAAAAGTTAGGGTGGGAGGAATCATAAGAAATGAACATGGTAAAGGTATAACGACTTTTGCTACACCCATTGGGAGTCAAACCAATCACTATGCTGAGGCCTCGGCGGTTCACCAGACCATCAAGTTAGCAAAGGAAATGGGAGTTAACTATTTCTGGCTGGAGGGAGACTCTAAAAATATCATAAATTGCCTCAAGGGAAAAAATAAACCAACTTGGATTACGGCCAATATAATTGGGGAAAGTATCAAATACCTCTAGACTTTCAAAAGAATATACGTGGCACATGAGTACCACGAGGCTAATATGGTGGCGAATTGGGGGGTTAAGCATAACGAGGTGTCTAAATGGATGGATGGATTTGACTTCCCGTTAGAAGTTAATGAAGTCATTGAAAAGGATCGTATCCTAGGCAGATTAGGAATTATTAATGATCATAATGAAAATTAGTTGTTCGCAGGTTGGGTTTAGTACCAACATGTGTGATCTAAATAAGGTAATTAATATTTTATTGGGAAGGCGCAAAACTATGGAATGGAATTATAATTTCTCCAATACTTTCCATATCCATAATATCTTTCATCTTATGCTGAGTACTACTAAAAGAAAGCAAATTCACAAGGAAACTAACATTGCTAGTGACAAGAAATACAAGGGAGCCAAAGACTTGCAGATTTTGAAGAATTTGGGTTTCAGAGGCAACAGTGAGGAGAACGTCATGGTGGGAGAACGTCACTGATGGGAGTCAGAGGATGAGGCATAGAAATGGAAGAGGAGAACCAAAGTTTGGAATATCCTAAAGAAAGGTGAAATCACTAGCTACATTGAACGCCTTCATGGATGGAATCCCTCGGTTACCAAAATCATGGTAAAAAACTGGAACAAGGGCACAGTTGAAATTGATGGGGCGGTGTTCTTGGTCACAGAAGAAATTATCTCCCATGTTACCAACATCCCCATTATTGGAAAAAAATTCTATAGAGATCAAAAAATCTCTAAGCAAGCAGTTGTAGAATTCACCAAAAACTAGGAGGAGAAAAAATAGCTGGTGAAGCAGGGCACCCACTACCTCCCGAGGTCTATCAAGCCTCTTTAGAGATTTTTGCTAAGGGCCACCATCAAATACATCACTCTCGACACTAGGTTTGACCGCATATGCACCTACCACTTCATGCTTCTCAACCATTTTAGGTATGGGGTGAAAATCTCCATCCCCCTTTACCTCTACTCTTCCTTGAATGAGAATATTAATGAGTTCCAAGATAAGAAAACTAGGAACCTTGCTCTCCACGAGGGGCTTCTTCTATTAATTTATGAATATTTTAAGGCTAGGACAATTAGCAAGCATATCAAAGACAAGAAAGAGGGCAAGAAAGTGAAAAGGTACTCTGATGATTCCAAAGAAATTTACTCCCCTTCAAAAATGGAGGAAAGTTTGGATATGTATACGGACTCTGAGGACTTGGAGGTCCTACAACGTAGCTCTTGAAAAAAAACCCATGATAGCAAGGAGATGGCTGCACCCCTCGAGCCCATGAAACTCAATGATACCTCCTCGAATAGGGGTTACAATGATCAGGATGAAGGGATGGAAATGGGAGGTGATAGTGCCAAGGTTGAGGAGAATATTAGGGTTGAGGAAGGAAAAGATCAAAGGAAGAGTAAAAGAAACATAATAATAAAAGTGCCTTCTAGTAGAGAAAAGGATTTCACGGGGAGTGTTAAGTGAAAAAGGAAAAGCATGGAAGACAACAAGGAAAAATAGGGAGAGGGAAGCGAGAAGATGGAGGAGAACCCTATAGACAAGCTTGAACAGGATCCTGACTATGGATACGATGAGGTTGGCACTTCCACCTAGAGATGCTCAATAATTGGGAAGGACAAGAAGGTGGTTTGGAGAAAATTTGACCATTCCAAGGTCAATTTGGGAATCAAAAGAGAACTCATCAGAACCCAGGTTAGAGAGAATAATGAAGGTAGGATCCAGCTAGAGGAACTTATTGATCTTTCCTTGGTTATCCTCAGTGACATTGTTAGGGAGAATCCAGAGATGGATGTTTTGAATAATGCCAAGAATTGCGTTGTGGATAGCTACATGACCACCAAATGGATCTTCCATGAAGTCCTTGAGCTCAAACATAGACAAAGCATGCTGGAGAGAGAAACTTATAGCCTCAAGAATAGGGTTAATGAGGATGAGCTTAGTGCGGATAAGAAGATGGATGCTTTCAACACTAGATCCCTTGAGATGGACAAGACTTTGCAAGGAATTCTCGAGAAAAATATTAATATTCTCAAGGAAAATGAGATTATCAAAAGGTTCATCCACTTTGGGGAAGATCAAAATATTTGCAAGGAACAGGATCATGACATCATCTTGAAGGATAGGACTCTGGATGAAGGTGTAAGGAAATGAACCAGATCCAACACTAGGAAAAAAGAAACTCTAGCCCCTGAGCTAGAGCCTTTGGAGATGAAGGAGGAGGTGGGAAAACTATTCGAGGTTGAAATAAATGCTATTAAGATGCTTAGAGACATGGCTTGATGTGCCTTGGCCTTTGGCATCCAATACCTTGGCCTTTGGTGCTTCTCCCTGGCTTTTTCTTATTTATTGTTTATGGGAGTTGTTATTTTTCTTTTTGGCTCTTGGTAACCTTTTTCGTTTAAACTTTTGATTGATTTAACTTTGTATGGGGTTTCAGGGCTCTTTTAAAGCCTGTTTTCCTTAATAAAAAACAAAGTCAACAATATAACCCTTAGGAGAAAATTAACCACAATTTTATTAACCATTTATACTTCAACCATCATGATTTCTTTTGGCCTCATTGTACATCTTGCACTTTGTTACTAAGATCTTTATCATTCAATACCACAAGGTTGTTAGTCATTCCATTTGCAACAATATTAGGATTTTTTGTAGAGAAACTATTTATCCAACCAAAGCTAAGGTATACTTATAAAAATCATTTTGTGATCCAAGATTTATCATACTAAGAAAAATAATAAAGCTAATTCCTCATGTCAAAATGTTCAAAGCCTAGGTTAAAAAATGGTAAGCTTAAGCCATCCACAATATACAAAGAAATAGAAGATGAGCACAAGAAAGCAGCACCAAACTTAAGAATTACTAGATTAAAATGAATGAAGAAAGAGGGCATTGAAAATGCATTACAAGAATAGTGGGAGTGCAAGATCAATAGACTAAGATCCCACCCTAGAGTTAATTATACCCTTATCAAGATCACCACTTACGAATTTTGTGATTAGGCCCAACTTCTTCACATTATCAACACCTTTGTTTACCCTAGAGTCCTAACATATAGGTTATCATTTTAAGAATGGTTATATTTATCATCTTGAAGAAGAATATCCAAAATCCCTATCTAGTTACATCTTGATCCACATCCTCTATCACACCATGTCTTTGCTATCTATTATCACAAAATCTTTCACCCTTGTCCAGAGTTTTTACCTAAGGACAACCTTGTGAAATATGGAAATAACCTTTACGTTGTGGGACTTGAACAATGAGGTTGAGTCTCTAGAGAAGGCCGACTTCCTTTTCTATTAGGATGCACTTGAACTACACTTGAAGAGGAAAAGGGAGAAGGAATACATGAAAGCAACTACCTAATCTATTTTAAGGAGGTGATGCACTAAAATGGGGTGTTTAATCCTACCTCTTCCCATATATGCACACTTGAAATTTTATGATATCAAAGATACATATATTTAGACTTGTTTAAATCCCACAATCACATGTAGATCAGAAAACAAACATGAATTACATAAGGAAAAAATAAAATTCACTTATATACCATTCACATCAAAAGAGATACCATCATGCAAATTGTAGATAGCCACAAAATATTGAAGAAAGGAAAATAGATCTTGCACAGTACATTGATGGTTGAAAGAGATAAGGTAGAATATCATGAATAGATCAGAGGCAAAGGTAATTACAATGCCCATGTAAAATGTGCCAAGGAAAGCCTAGAAGAATCTATATATTAGGGTTACAAAATGTGCTTTTATAGCTTAAGCATAACTAGATATTTTTGACTGAGAATCACTTCACAACCACTACATCCAACCATTATTCTAAATTTGTGAAAATATCTAATCATGGTATAAAACTAGATGCTAGAAATTCACTTGTACACCAAACAAAGCTCTGAGAGGTCAGGAACTGCAACCATTAACTTTTGATTGAGTAGATGGATCCACACATGGTGATGGAGTGTTCTTTTGCATTTATTAGACTTGGGAATGATGAAAGTGGTTGCAGGAGATCAAAAAGATCAGATTTATCATCAAAGAGCTACTTCCTCTGTCATACATATGCCAAACTAGTTGTATCATTGGTCAACATGAGTCAAACCATCAGGCCTTGTGATGTGGACTGATCATTTTTTACCATTTTTCCACTTTACTAGCATTCAACCCTATGTCTTATGTTTGATTGCTCATGATTGTAGCTTTGCCACCACCTTCCTCTGTTAACAATTATCGCTTGTGAAACCATGACCAATTGGCTGTCGTTGCTTTGCATCCTACCCTTGACACCTTTCATTAATCATCATGACCTTGAGAAGACTAAGATCCTAAGCACATTTGCATCATTGCCATTGTGATGTGAGGTTCATCTCTTAACCTTGCGATTAAGCGAAACAAAATAGATTGCTTGATCACAACTCTAACTACTGTTCTCTCTTAACATGCTGCAATAATGTGTTATCCATAAATCTAAAAAGATCTAATGGTGCAAAATGCATCCTTGAAACATTGAGGATCTTGCCCTTACCACACTATTGTGACATAAACCACAGTCTATCAAATCAACCTTGCAACCGAGCAAGTACAGTACAATTTGAGCCAACTAACTCTGGGACAATGTGAATACAATGCAATCATGTTGTCGAGGCTTGAACCTCAGTTAACACTTAACCTATCATGACTAAGTGAAACCAAAGGATGATCACACAGTCGCAACTTGAAATGTTTCAAAGGAACACATGAAATAAGGCCATGAGACTTAGCATAAAAGAAATAGCTAATGTTAAATTATTTAATGAAAACCTTTAAACATTTGAATTTTGAAAACCTTAGGTGACTGTTGAGCAGCCTATCAATTGAATTTGAATTTTTGGCAAGAGGGCATTTTTGGTTGACATTTCTCATGACTCAAAGGGGATGCAAGCCTTCTTGGCATAAGACTAGTAATCGTTGAAGATCCATTGGGCTATAGAGTCTTTTAATTTGAGAACATATCCACTTCCTCACCTTTGTGGCTTTCTGAGCCATAAAACATGCCCTTCTACCCCTGTAACTCTTTAAAATTGGACCCAAAAATCTCTGTAACAAAACATGTGCTCGAAACTTCTTGGAAAATAGGAACAAATAGAAAGCAAATCTATTCTAACTATGTACATGAAACATTTATCTCTATCAAAAATAGGGCTTGAGGTATATTCCATTGATTGGAATAGGCAAGATTTCACCATTAGGCTTGTTTAACTAGAAAGCATTAGCCTACTTGCAACTAATTATCACATAGGGACCACTCCATAGAGCATAAAATTTTGAATGTCTTCCCACCTTCACTCTATCTACATCCTATTTTAGCACAAGATCACCATCTCTGAAAATTCTGAACTTAGCCTTCTTATCAAATCTTTTCTTCACCTATTGTTGTTGTGCTTCCAAGGTCTGTGTTGCTTGTTGTATCTTATCCTCCAACTCTATCAATTCTTCTATCCTTACTATCATAACATCACTTTCAATTAGTTCCAATTGATGGGCTAATTCTAGGGATGGAAATTCCAATGAGATAGGAAGCCTTACTTCTCTACCATAAACCAACATGAAAGGAGAGTTTTTGATAGCCCTTTTAGGTATTATTCTATCAGCCCAAAGGGTTGTTCTCAATCTCTAGTGCCAACCCCTTTGATTATCTTCAATAGTTCTTTTCATTATCCTAATTTGATTCTTTTTGGATGACTCAACCAAGCCATTACCTTGGCAGTAGTAATTGGAAGAAGTGCTTAGATATATGCCATGATCAATCACCCATGCACAAATTTGAGCTCCTACAAATGATTTTGCATTGTCTAAAATTATGGTGGAAGGGGCATCAAACCTTGTAACAAGTCCACCTAAGAATTCAACAAATGAATTCTTAGTAGCATCTTTTAATGCAACTGCCTTTGTCCACCTAGTAAAGCAATCTATAGCAGCTAGAATCCATTTATGACTAGAGCTAGAAGGAAGATTAATAGGACCAATAAAATCTAATCCCCATTGGGTGAAAGGCTAATCCATTTGAATAGGATGAAGTGGAAGAGATACAAGTCTTTGCTTACTTGAAAAGAATGTAAATTTTTTTACATTTTTTGACATACCTATGGCAATCATGGAATAAGGATGGCTAGTAATATCCTACCCTCATTATCTTCATAGTAGTTGTTCTTGCTGAAAAGTGGCCACCATCAGGACCATCATGAAGCTCCTAAATCATTCTCTCTGCTTGACCTTCACCAATACACCTTAGCAAAGTCCAATTGAAGTCCTTCCTAAACAAAATACCATCAACTATGGCATAAGGAATGGACTACAATCTTAAATATCTTCTCTTTGCCTTATCCAATCCCCAAGGGCATCAATTTACTAATAAGAAGGTCATCATGTCACCTATCCAACTCCTTGGATTTTCATCTCTCACCTCTTGCTATTCTATCAATACCAAGGAAACTTCTTCATCTGTTGTTTCTTGAGATGAGGTCATCTCCTTGCACAATCCCTTCCCTCTTACTAGCTTGGTGACCTGGATGTTCACATCATACTCCATCACCTTAGCGATCCAACTTTCTCTTTTCTCACTAATATTTTTGTTCAAAAGGAAATATTTTACACTTGCATGAGGGACCAATAAGTAGATCTTATTGTGGGATAGAAGATTCCTAAATTTATTCAAAGATCTTATGAATACAAGGGCTTGCTTCTCCACATGGCTATATTTGTCTTCATACTCCTTCAACCCTTCACTAAAGAAAGCAATAGGCCATTCTTCATTCTTATCATTAAATTGAGTCAAAACAATCACCTCCTAAGGTGTAAAGAATGGAATACTTATCAAAATTCAGATTGATAAGAGTAGGGGCTGAGGCTATGGATGCTTTGATCTCTTCAAAACTTGCTTTCCCTTCCTTGGTCCATGAAAAGACCATATTCTTTTTAAGAATAGATGTAAGAGATTTCACCATGGTAGCTAAATTAAGAATAAATCTCCTCACAAAATTTATTCTACCAAGAAAACTTTGCAAACCTTTCTTGTGGTTAGGAAGTGAGAGAGAAAGTATGGCTCTCGTTCTTTCTAGATGAATGGTCAGACCATCCTTAGATACAATGTGTCCTAACAATTTCCCTTGATTAATGGAAAAGACACAATTGTTTGGATTAAAAGATACTCCATACTCTCTACATCTTATAAATACTTGTTTGAGATGGCCAAAATGATCTGCTACATTCTTTGAATACATTGTGATATCATCAAGGTAGATTAAAAAAAAAAAAAACTTTCAATCATGTTCTTGAAGGCCATCTCCATTGCCTTTTGAAATGTGGCACCTGCATTTGCTAGTCCAAAATGCATTTTACTATAGGCATAGGTGCCACATTTTGTGGTGAAAGTAGTCTTATATCTATTAGCCTCCTTGACTAACACTTGGTTATAACCTAAGAATCCATCCAAGAAAGAGAATTTCTCTGAACCACTAACCTTAGACAATATCTACTCTATAGAAGGGAGAGGGTGATAATCCTTAAGGGAGGCTTGGTTAAGATCCCTAAAATCTACACATAGTCTAATTTCTCCACTCTTCTTCCTAATAGGGACAAGGTTAGCTACCCAAGAGGAATGCTTGATAGGGAAAATGATATTGGCCTTAATCAATTTGGATAACTCTTTTATCATTAATGGCTCAATCTTGGGATTCATTGGCCTCTACTTTTTCCTAACATGTTTGACATTATCAACTAGAGCTATGGTATGTTGAAATAGGCCTGGGTCAAAACCCTTTAAATCATCATATGTCCAAGAAAATACATCATTAAATTCTTGAAATAGATGAACAAAATGTTCTTGCTTAGTTTCAAAACATACCTTTCGCATGTTTAGTGTCCTTCCATCAACACTCATAATTGACATATGATCATCTTTTATTGCAACAAGGTTCATGCCTCTATCCCTTGCTTGGTCATTAGGATAGAAGATATTCTCTAAGATAATAAGACCCTTAGGAAACTTATTGGAGTTGAGGTTGATGATTTGATCACCATACTAGTCAAGAAATCTTGACTGATTTCTATCTGAGAACTCTGCTTCATTCTACAAAAAACTTACAATTTATGCATAAGATTCAAAGACCTACCAATCAATATTGTTATCAGGGACAACAGGTCTAACCACCACTTTAATCTTTCATCTCTTCTCATATTCAAGGCTCCTTGGAACATCATAAGATGCACCCACTATTGCAAGTCTATTAGCATGTCTATTTCCTTTTCTATGGATGCTTTGAATATTAAATGGATTGAAACTTTCAAGAAAATCCCATACTTTATGTTTACAAGACTTGAGCAAACTATTCTTGGTGATATTTTGATTCCTCACTTGATTAACCACCAGTCACTATCTCCATATACATTTAAGACTTGAATTCATCTTTTTTGAGCAAGTAGGATACCCTAAATTAATGCCTCATACTCAGCCACATTATTGTTACAACTGAATTGAATCCTAAATAAGAAGTAATACCTTTCTAGTGTAGGAGAAATCAACATCACACCAACCCTTGATCCATTTTTATTTCTTGATCCATCAAAGTACATACTCCATGTCTCATTTGTGTCTTCTTTGTTCTTCATTAGGTTAGGGATGAGAGCATCCTTCTTTGATATACAATAAGTACCAAGGCCTATCTCCAAGGTTTTTGATACAGGATCAAACTAATATGAATTAGCCCATTCATCTAAGAGAAAATAAGGTATCTCTACTAGAGAAGTGACAAACTCATTTGTTGTGTCATTTTCATCTATCTCTAATATAGTGCAACTCATATTGATGAGATTAAGAGTGTAGGGCTCAATATGATGGAGGGCTAATGGTTCTGCTCTAATTAAACCTTTGGTTCCATATCTTGTTCTTAAAAACATGTATGACACCGCAGAGGATATGTAACCACCTAATTGGGTGGTGAAATATCTTGAAAGATAAATGACAAAGTATGATTTAACCTCAACAATTGATATATCTTGAACTACAGTACAACCAGGGCACACATGTACGACCTTTTCAACATTCCTAATGTAGAACAAGATTTAGTATGCAAAGAACATTAACAATAAAGTAAACATTCAAAAACCAAAACTAAATTGACATATATGTTTAGACAAAGAAAAGCAAACAAGAAGTGCAAACCTCACAAGAGAAAACACTCCATGCTTTCTTGATTTTGTAGATGTGTCCTTTGATGTGGATGTATGCTCAAGATGCTCAAAGTTGCTTCAATGGAGATGGGTAATGGAAAATTGGTAGCTTTGTGAGCTCTCAATTTGGCATTATAAGGGTATGGGTATGGATTTTGGCTCTCAAAATGGCATGATAACTTTAGCTCAAGGATTGTTGTTGAATGGCTTGGGATGGAAAAAGGGCATGATAACTTTAGCTCAAGGATTGTTGTTGAATGGCTTGGGAATTTATAGGCTAAGGGCTTGAGGGATGGAGGGCTTAGATGCAAGGATGAGGAGATGGTTAAGGAGGGCTAAGATGCACTCAAAGGGGAGCACATGGATTGTGCTTGTTTAGCACCAATTGGAAGGTGACACTTGTCACAAGGAGGATGAGTGTGAGAGGGTAGGGTGAAGGGTTGGTTAAAGGCATGATGAGTGGGGTTGAGTATGTAAGAGAGATGTAAGAGGAATGAGTGTGGAAGAGTGTGGAGGATGGATGTAAGAGTCATGAGTGGGCTTGTAAGAGTCTTTTATAGTTTGTAAGAGCACTCATGACTTGGTGGTTGAGATTTTTGAGGGGAGACTTTGATTTGGTTTAGGAAAGTCTTAAACTTGTTTAGGGAATGTGACAACATTAGGGGGTGGATTAGGCTTGGGTTTAGGATTAGATTAGGGATGTTAGAGATGTGCAAGTGGATGGAATTAATGAGGTTGGGTGAGTTAGTGGCTAAGCTAGGTTAGTATGGGTGGATGGGGTGGATTAGGCTAAATGGAGGATTAGGTATAAGTTAGGGATTTTTGGATTTTTGGATTTTATTTATCAAATAGATTTATTTAATAAATGGGGATTTTTGGAATTAGATAGAAGAATAGGATTTAATTGATAAATAATAGGTTATTTGATTTATCAATTAGGACTATAGATGATTAATTAAATTAATCAGCTAGGGATGGCAAATGATTAATTAAATAAGAATTTAATTAATGATTCCTTTAGAGATAACTAAATAGGATTACCAAAGCGGTGTAATCAGATTTAGGTGTCTACATTTTGCTCCTCTTTGACATAGTGTTGAGACAACACTATTTCAAAGAAGTTCGAGTGAAGACAACATGAGGAAGATGTTTTAGCAACAAGGTTGCCCCAGTCTCAGATAAGAAGAGGAGAGACTAGACTTAGATGATGCCCCCTCAAGAAGGCGGCGTGGGGAGAAATGAGGCTCAATGACTTCTTGAAAAGCACAAGAAATTGAGATGAGCTGAGACACAGGTTGGCAAAGAGAAGGGGCTGAATTAGCTCAAACTCTCACTACAGGAGAATGATAAAGGGAAATCAGGGGCACAAAAGTAAAGCAAGCTTAAGACTTTCTAGGATTGGGGGGGGGGGGATGGAGGAGCGAAGCGCTATAAAAGGAATCCATGGTAGGGAGATGGATGATGGAATGATAAAGCTGATGCAACAGGATTTCAAAGAGTCAGATTGGCGGAAGATGGGTTTTCAGAGATCCCTAGGACTAGGATTGTGGATCTCGAAAGATGAGGCTTGGTGGATTGATTTGATTGGTGGATCCCTAAGACTAGGATTGTGGATCCCTAAAGCTAAGTGTGAGGAGTGATTCAAAGAGATACTGATGCATAGGCTGGGATAGGTGCTGGATATGAATGGGGGATAATGGAGATGAAGGGAATCCATTAAAGCTTTTTGAGCAGGGGGATACTTCAAAGAGAAGTACCACCATGTAGTTGAGCACTAGATTTGCTATAGGACTGTTGGTTAATTGCCAAGGTTACCAAGAACATCAAGGCCTTTTCACCAACCATCCAGAGGACTGACGAACTGAGTCGAAACAAACACGCAAGGATTTCCCCAGTATCACACATGAATCCCAGAGGAAGCAGCGTGGAAACGACACTAGGTAACCCACAAGAAAAAAAAGAAAACAAGCAAAAGACATGATCAAGACCTTACGCTCTGATTGCCCCATTCGCAGCATACCATGATATGGAAGATCGTGGCAACCTTGAGGAGGGAACAAGGAGATTGCTTGGAAAAGATATTTTCAAGACCCAAAAGGGAAGAGTCCTAATCAAAAGAAAGCAAAAATCCAAAAGAGAACCATTTGCCAACAAGATGGGTAGGATGAGGTAATAACGGACCAAGATCAAACATGAGAAAAGCTATATCCTGCAAGGACCTATCGGAGAGCACCTAAGTTGGTGGATTTGGATGAGTGATGCATCTGGCAAGCTGAAATAAGAAGGATAACACTTTGGTGACAGGAGATCTAGCTAAAGGATGCATTGAAATAGCTAACCAAGATGTGTGATGTGTGCAAGATGATGATCAAGGATGAACTGACACGAACGCTGGATAGATACAATGGTACTAAGCTAAAGAGGATGTACAAGCTGATGGACCAAGATATGTTACAAATGTAAAAGTTTGTTCATGTTTTGGTTTTTGTGAGATGGAAATGTTTGTGAAGGATGGGATGTCTATAATAGTTGATAGGTGGATAGGTAGATGGTTTGCCAAAAGCTTAAGTGAAAATGGGGTTCTTTGTGTGCATGTGATAGGATACAAGCTAGGATACAAGATTATTTACAAGCTGGAATATGGTACAAGATTTGGACAAGATTCAGATATACAAGGTATGGTACAAGATTTACAAGGTATAATACAAGATTTGGTACAAGATTTACAAGCTGAGGTTCAAGATTTACAAGTTGTACAGGAGGTATTTACAAGCTTCATCAGATTTTGGATATTTGGTTGGAACACCAAGGGAACAAACAGGTGTTGTTATGAGATGGTGGGTGAATGGATGAGGGATAGGATAGTGATAGATAATGGATTAGTCTTAGTACACAAGGCACTAAATTACCATGTTTTCACCAAGGTACCTATCCAAGGCGCTTGAATTGCCAAGTTTTCACCATTGGACGCTTATTTCTCTTTACTATTTTTTTGTATTTTTCAAAAGCTGGGTATACCAAGGATCTTCAAGCATAGAACTTCTTGAGATGAATGATGTTAGTGGGATCATTCAAGAGTTCTCCTTCCGGTGTAGATAGCTGATAGGCTCCAGAGCCAAAAGATGCTGTGACAACATAAGGACCAAGCCAAGTAGGTTCAAATTTGCCTTTCTTTTCTCGATCTGCTTGGACTTTCATGTTTTCTTTGAGGACCATGTCACCTGGCTAAAAGTGTCGTGGGAACACCTTCTTGTTGAAATTTCTTTTGAGACGAGTTTGGTAGACTGTGAGATGGTCATAGGCTTGTTGTCTCTTCTCGTCTAAGAGATCTAGTTGGGTGAGCCGAGCTACTTTGTATTCTTCATCTGAGATTTGCCCTTGCAAAGATATGCGTAGTAAGGGAAGTTCAACTTCTATAGGTAATACCGCTTTGGCACCATAGACTAGGGAGTATGGAGTTGTTCTTGTGGATGTACGAAAGGAAGTTCGATAGGCCCATAGGGCTGGATTTATTTGTAGGTGCCAATCGCGGTCGAAATCATTGACAACTTTCTTTAGGATTTTGAGGAGGGTTTTGTTAGTTGCCTCTGCCTGGCCGTTACCTTGTGGGAAATATGGGCTAGAAAAGTGGTGATGGATGCGAAGGGAAGTGCATAATTCTTCCATGTTGAGATTTTCAAAGTTACCTCCGTGGTCAGTGAAGATGGTGGATGGGATGCCAAAGTGACAAACAATGTGGTACAAGATGAACTTGGAGACCTGAACTCTTGTAGCTGAGACTAGGGGGACTGCTTCCACCCACTTAGTGAAATAGTTTGTAGCTGTTAGTATCCATTTATGTCCATCAGATGAGAGAGGTATGATAGTTCCAACTAGATCAAGGCCCCAACAAGCGAAAGGCCAAGGTGGTTCAATAGGCTGTAGATCTTGTGCTGGAGCGTGCATAAGATTTGCGTGCTGCTGACATGGGAGACACTTTTTACAAAATTCACAGGAGTCTTCTTCAATGGTAGGCCAATAGTAACTTTCTCTAAGGATTTGTCATGCTAGGACAATACCACTCGTGTGGGCACCGCAAAGTCCAGAGTGTACTTCTTTTAATGCCATCAAAGCCTCATTTTTATTTAAACATCGAGAGAGAGTATCGTGATAACCCCGGCGATATAGGGTATTGGCTATGATAACATAGCAGGATGATTTTTGGATGAGGTTCTGGCATTGGGTACGTGTGAGGTGAGGGGATATGATACCATCGTTAAGGTAAGCGTGAATTTCATGGTACCAAGGGGATTGGGGACCAACCAAGATACAAACACGGTTTGAATCCTCATTCGCATAGGTAGGTGTGAGGAGCTGCTCGACTAAAAACTCATACTACATAGCTTCTTGGGGAATTTCCAAGAGCAAGCCAATAGTGGCCATGGCATCTGCTACCTTGTTCTGCATTTGTGGCACTTGTGTAAATTGAAGCTTTGTAAAATGCTGGGTCAGTTGATCAACTAGCTCTTTGTAGGGTAATAGCTTTTCATCTTTGGTTTGATATTCATTTAGGACTTGCTTGATGATGAGCTGAGAATCACCAAATATTTTTAACTCAATGTTATTCCATTCTGTAGCTATTTTTAATCCTGCTACGAGAGCTTCATATTCTACTATATTGTTGGTGCTACAGAATTGTAGCTTGAAGGCTTTTGGAATGTAATCTCCTTGAGGTGTAACCAAAAATATTCCTGCCCCTGATCCATGAGAGGTGTACGAGCCATCAAAATAAAGCTTCCATGGGGGCTATTCTTCAATTAGGCAAATATGCTCATCTGGAAATTCGGTGAGCAAAGGATATGCATCTACTAGAGGCACATCAGCTAGGTGATCTGCTATAGCTTGCCCTTTGATTGCCTTTCTGTCCACATACTGGATGTCAAACTCACTTAATAGCATAACCCATTTTGCTAGCCGACCTGTGAGTGCTGTTCTAGAGAGCATATACTTGAGAGGATCAATTTTGGATACTAGTTGGATGGTATGACTTAGCATGTAGTGGCGAAGCTTTTGAGTTGAGAAAACAACTGCCAAACAAGCTTTTTCCATAGGAGTATAATTGAGTTCATAACCAACTAGGGTTCTACTAATATAGTAGATGGCTCTTTCTCTACCATAGTCATCAAGCTGTGCTAGAAGTGCCCCTAGAGTAGTAGGCGTTGCTGATATGTACAAAATCAGGGGACGACCAGGAACTGGTGGAACCAAGATAGGGGGATTGGTGAGATACTTCTTGAGCTGGTCGAAGCTGCACTGACATAAAGGATCCCACTTGAAGTTCTCATCCTTCTTTAGTAAATGTGAAAATGGTGTACACTTATCTGCAAGCTAGGAGATGAAGTGTCGGACGGATTGAAGCTTTCCCTGAAGAGAGCGAAGCTGTCACAGTGTCTGGGGAGGAGGCATGTCTAAGATAGCCTTGACCTTTTTGGGGTCGATCTCTATACCTCATTTAGAAACTATGAAGCTGAGAAGCTTGCCAGATGTGACCCCAAAGACACACTTCTTGGGATTCAACATGAGATGATATTGGGCTAACCTATCAAAGACTTTCTCTAGGTCAGTGAGATGATCCATGAAGGTGTGAGATTTGACTAGGATATCATCCACATAATCCTCCAAAATGCTATGGATAAGATCATGGAAAATGGTTGTCATAGCTCTTTGATAAGTAGCCCCAGCATTCTTTAGGCCAAAAGGCATCATGGTGTAGCAAAAGGTTCCCCAAGGGGTAGTGAATGCTATCTTATGCTGATCTCTTCTACAATCTTGATCTGATTATACCTGAAAAATCCATCCATAAGGGACAGAATTTCATGTCTAGCTGTAAGATCTACAATCATATCTATGTTGGGCAAGGGAAAATCATCCTTTGGACAAGCTTTGTTAAGATCTTTGAAATCAGTGCAGATTCTGATGTCACCGGAAGGCTTAGTGATAGGGACCATGTTGGAGATCCACTCTGAGTAGTCGATAGGTCAGATAATCTTAGTAGCTAACATTCTTTCTAATTCAGCTTTGACTAGTAATGCCACCTTGGGGTGCATTTTTCTAAGCTTTTGTCTGACGGGCTTGATCTTTGGATCGACTGCAAGATGGTGAACTACAAGCTTTGGATCCAACCCTGGAATGTCCTGATATGACCATGCAAATTGGCCAATGTTCTCTCTTAAGACCTCAAAGAGGAGATCAACTTGGTCTTGTGATAGGGATGCAGCAATGTGAACAAGTCTGGGGATCTCTGAAGAATCGATGTTGACTTCTTTAGTATCCTCTATTAGAATAGATGACACCTCTGGTCGATTATCTTGAGGAGGCAATACTAAATCCTCATGTTTTGCTTGTGGCTCTAGATTTTCTTGCTAAGGGGTTCTGTTCACTACCTTAGCTAGTCCTGGTTTCACCTTAGTTCCAATTTTGGGTGCATCGAAACTAGGTTGGGGGTTTTCTCCAAAATACCCCTTGGGATCTAGCTTATAGATATAGGCAGAATCTGGCTTTGTCTGCTTGTGAGGTGTTTCAACTCCCATGAATCTTAGAAGTGCTTCCTCTGATATGAACTCATCAATGTGTATGACGCTTGGTTGGTCCCAATATATGAGTTGTGGATGAGCAAGTGGTAGGTCAATGAGATGGATGGATAGTTCTCGGAGAACAGAGTCTCCTAGGAAGATTTGGTCTGGGATATCGTCGTCGGCTCTCTTTTCAACTTTCTCAAGAATGTCTTTGATTTTGACAAGGTTGCGGTGGATGTTTGAAAATGTGTGACTGTTCTCGTTGGTGCCCCCAGTTGTGGGTATGCCAAAGCCAAGACCTGACTTCATTTCCCATTTATGTGTTTCGATGGGACATTGCATGCCCCTTTCTTCTATTCCTAGTCCACCACCTTGATAGTTCCATTTTTTAGTGATGATCTTATGTTCTTGGGGATACTTCTGGCTGAAGTGATCAAGGCATGCTTGATTTCTTGGAGGTGCATCCTTATGTAACCAATTGTTGATATCTGGCGTGAGCTCCTCATGAAGAGGGGTTTTTGAGGATACAAAGATTGTTGGGCCAAAATGTTTGTATCGAGGAGGTGGAATCTCCTTAGCTTTGTGATATGTCGGCCGTCCATGGGTATGTGGATCAAGTGGGATTGCTCCGACAGCAAATGCATCTGATAGACTATACTCTCCGCAGCCTTTGTTGTTGATCTTTATGGTAGATAGGGTGGAGGTGAGGATGGTTTCTATGTCATAACAAGTGTGGGATGAGTTGGCGATGGCTGTACCGATGTCTATTCCAGGGAAATGGTTTGTATATGAAGCTTCAACCGCATTGCAGTAAGCAAAGGGTTCTGGATCGGCATGGATGGTCACCTCAGTGCCTTGATGCACAAATTTGATGCACTGATGGTACGTGGATGGAACAGCTTTCATGGCATGAATCCATGGGTAGCCAAGGAGGATGTTAAATGGTAGGTTTAGATCAACAACATGGAAAACTATCTCTTGGATGACCAACCCAACCTTGATTGGTAGCAAAATAGTCCCTTCTGTGGTTCTTTCCAAGTTGTCATAAGATTTGATGGTGATAACCTCACTGATCATATCTGCCTCGATATAACCAGCTTGTTTTATGAATTTTAGGGTGCAAATGTTCAAGGCTGATCAATTATCTATCATTACTCTTTTCATAGCAAAATTGGATACCATAATGGCTATGCGAAGTGAAAGGGTGTGATCTGGCTCAACCATGGGTACGTCGATGGGTTTGAAAGATAGGGCACATGAGGATGAAAGGTGTCCAACAAGATTACGAAAATCAATAGCATTGATATCAGAAGGGACACAAGATTCTATGAGAGCACTGTCAAGCATGTCTTTGTACACAGGACTAGTGCGAAGAAGGTCTAAAATGGAGATTTGGGTTGGCATGTTCCCAAGGTGTTCTAAGATATTGTACTGACTTTTTGATGGAGCTGATGGTGCTGATGAAACTAGTGGGCCTGTGATGTTAAATTGCACTCTTCGAGTGGTGACTGCACACTCATTGTCTGGTCCTCAGATATTGATAACATTGACAGAAGGCTCTTTCTCAGATATACAACCTATAAGGCTACCATAGTTTATATAGGATGAAGTGTGGTCATTGTTCTTCCCATGCTATTGGTTTGGCTGGCGGTTGTTGGTGTTGTTTTGGATAGGTGCTTTTCCAGGATTTTGGTTGTTGTGTGGAGGAAAAGCATTTTGATAAATCTGTAAGCCTGCATTGGGAGAGGTTTGGGCACCAACAGTGATTTTTTCTGATCAATGAGGTCTTGCACATAATCTTTCAGTTTCATGCATCTGAGGGTGGTGTGACCATTTACCCTATGGAACTTGCAATACTCATTGTCTTTGTAGCATGCAGCTTTGGATTGGCTTGGATCAATTTGCTGGGTAGGAGGAAATTTGATGAGGTTTTCCTTAGCCAATTTCTCAAAAATGACATCCAATGGCTCACCAAGGGGCGTATAGTTTCTAGGTGTAGGTTGGAATTTGGGTTTTTTCCTTGCAGCTACATTGATGGCATTAGCTTGATTGTTAGACCATTGAAAGTTGGGTCTTGTATTGTGGTTTTGATAGCTTTGGTTATTTAATTGTTGGTAATTGATAGCTTGTTGGTTGTTTGTTTGATATGGTGGGTTAGACTGGTTTTGAGAAGGACCAACAATATTCACATGTCTGGTGTCAGTAACCCCATCTGTTGCAACATGCTTGTTTTTGTTCCAATACCTAGACTTGTCATTGGAATGTGATTGATTTTGGTTGGCCTCTTTGTAAATCTTGACCACACCATCTTTGATGAGTCCTTGCTCAAGGATCATTCCCTTCTCTTTGATATCCTTATAGGTCTACAAATAGTTCATGGTCATGTGGTGAGCCAAGCTAGGATGGGCATTATCAATAAACATTTTCACCACATGGTGCTCTGGCAAGGTGCAGGATATGCGAGTGGTAAGGGTTTGCCATCTTTGCAGGTATTCAGCAAGGCTTTCTCCACCTTTTTGCTTAGTGTGGACAAGGTCAACTATTGATAGCTCTATTTCAACAAGATGGGCATATTGGGCTACGAATGCCTCAGATAATTCAGCAAAGTTTTTAATTGTGCCACACGAGATTCTGTAAAACCATTCAAGAGCTGGTCCAGACAAGCTTTTGGGAAAAAGGCACAAGAGGAAGACATCATTGTATGCCACATCTTGGCAGTGCATGTAAAATTCTTTGATATGTGTGACAGGGTCTCCTTTTCCTCTGAATTTGTCAAATTTGGGTACCTCAAAGTGTTTGGGAAATGGTGTCATGGTAATGGCTCTGTCAAATGGGTAAGGACACACATTCTCAAACTTGAATGCCTTTGGATCATTCCCTTCTTGGATGGCTTTCAGAGCTGTCTTCATTTGCTCCCATTCTGAATTGATAGGTGATGGCTGGGGTGCCCCCAATGTAGGAGTGCCTTGAGGTAGGTATGCACTAGATGGGGCCACTGAATATGGATGGCTATGAGGGATTTGCTGATAGGGATTGTACATTGTTTGGGTCACTGCATGGTGGATGACGGGTTGCTGAGGTGGAGGTGGCACATATTGCTGCATGTGCTGTGAGGCTTGCTATTGATATGGGATTGAGGAACATAAGCTGGCTGTGGGATAAATGAATGGCTTTGTGGAGGTAAGGCATAAGATGGTTGTGAAGCTTGGGGAAAGGATCGGGGGGCTTGTGGGGTTTAACCAATATATGTGGGTTGCGCCCCCATTTGGGATGGTATCTGCAGATAATTGGTGGTTGGTTGGGGTGGTGGATTACCTCCTAGAAGTGGCATTGAAAAGTAGTTGGTAATTGGAGGTAATGGATTAGTTGGTGGTGGAGGTGGTGGGAATTGAAAGCTTGGGAATGGAACTGATGGGGTTTGATAGCTTTGTGGCTGGATTTGGAAGCTTGGTAGAGTGGTGGCAGGGGTTGGGGTCACTTGGGAGCTTGGCAGAAAATTGGCAGTAGCTTGTGGGATTTGATAGCTTTGTGGAGTGAGGGTAGTAGCTTGTGGATTTGTGGCTGATGGTATTGAGCTCCCAAGATCTAATGGAAATGATGGGATTGTGCTTTGGGCTGTGGTGAACAAGCTAGGGGTGATGAAAGGTTGATTACTTGGCCCCATGGGTGGCATCCCTGTTGTATATTGCTGAGTTTGGCCAAAGATGCTAGCACTAATTTGGGAGATGGGTGGATTTGGAAGGCTAGGTTGGGGAGCAGCAACAACAATAATGAAGGGAGTGAACGGTGAGGTGTTTTGGGTAAAGGGGGTTTGGAGTGGAGAGGTATGAACCAAGGATGGAGTGGTGGTGGCTGGGTTGGCTTGCGGCATGGAGATTTCAACTTGGGTGGATGATGGTATGTTTGGGTCTATTGGATCATATGGATTGGCTGGAGGCTCTTCTTTTGGCATATATTGAGGATAATTTGGATCATAAGAGCCTATGGGTGGTGGTAGCTACCTAAACAATGGGTGAGATGGATCTTGTTAGAAGTTGTAATCTTTCCTTGGTGTATCTATAAACCAAGGTTAGAACTCCTTTCTTTATTGTTGTAATATATTAGGATATAAGCCAAGGTATCCTAATATATTTATTTTTGTCCTTTTTCCACTACATCTTATTTTGTCATCTAGTGGAATATGTGAGGACAAATATATATTGTAATTTCTAATTTTAGATTATTCCTCCTTAAGAGGAATCTCACACTTGGCCTCACACACTTATGAATGGTGGCATTCATAGACATGGGAGTTACATTCCAACTCCTCTCTCTCATCTCTATTTAAGAGATGACCCTCCTCTCTCATTAAACAACAATGAGGTTTCTTCCTCTTCTCAATTATTGTATGAGCATTGCTCTCTCTCTCTCTCTCTCTCTCTCTTCCTTCTTAGGCTTTTCATGCCTCATTCATAATGTCACAAGGGGTTTTCTTTGCTTTCCCCTTTCCAAATATCTTGTCTCATGGTGTTGGATCTTGAAGCTTTCTCTCTCCTATTTTATGGTAATATCTTTTCATGCATTAACTCACTTAGATTCTTTCCTGGTTTTGCTTATTTTTATATTTTCTTTTTCCATTTCTAACATGGTATCAGAGCCATTTAATCTTTGTTTTGAGTATTTGCATGAAGGTACAATTCGAAGGAGACTCTTGAGAGAGATTTCACTAATTTCTTCTTTAATCCTTTTAAGATGGAAGAAATTGAATTTTTTTTTGGGTTTGGCTGGTTTACCGCCAAACTTGATTAACTTCTGTTTGCTCTAATTTGTGCAGGTTACTTCTTATTTTTTCATCTCACCCCTTTGGCAGGCTTGCCGCCAAAAGGGTTTTCCTATCTAGATATATTTTTTAAAATCTTGTTAATAGCAGATCAAAACATTTCTTTGTGCCTCTATAAAACAAAGGAATTGTTCATTTTTTTTAAATTTTTTTTTTCAGTTTGAGTCATTTGGAGCTCTCTTTAAGAATTTTCTCTTTTTTTCTAAATCATTCTAAAATTTTGTAAAATGGGTGTGAATAGTGAAGTCTTTGGATGGACTTATGCTCTTGCTGAATTTCTGCATGTACATATCAATTGCTGGTATTACTGGAACATGTTCCTCCTCTCCATTGGATTTATTTTTGCCCCACCTTTGTTGATCACATACCTTGTCCAGACCTTGCAAATACCAACATTGGGGTAGTTGTGGTGGTGGCTAATGATGAGATTGTTATATCTGTGGGAAATGAGGTTTTGTCCACTAAAAATCTTATAGCCCATCTTGTCCCTGCTATGCAAAATATTGTCTAAATCAGAATCTTCTTGCTGAAATCTCCATACTGCTCTTGTTGGAGGTTCCCTGGACAAACAGATAAAGGTTTTGAGTCCTCATTCTCTTGGTATTTTGGCCACCTTCGAACCACCTTCCATAGGTCATTTTCGACGAAGGTATGATAGAGTTATTATTAAGCCATTGCTGAGATTTCTTAGAACTACGGGTGCTCCTTTCATGGTTAACCCTTACCCCTACTTGGTTACACTGCCAAGACCTTGGACTATGCTCTGTTTAAGCCGAACCCCGGAGTGTTTGATAAGAACACTGGAATCACCTACCCAAACATGTTTGTTGCTCAGTTGGATGCTGTCTATTCGGCTATGAAGCTCCAGCTTGTAAATATTTACAATTTTATTGTATTGAAGAATTCTGATATTGGAACGAAGCATTTGGAGCAGCAAACTATTTCATAATAGCAAGCTACGCAGTGCTCTAGCATTCTCTAACAACAAAGTGAGGGCAGAACTTTAAGTTGATGGTAGAGATTTGAGTTCAAGCATGCACAAATTTTTAAAATTGTTATTATCCACTAAAATGTGTTTGCACCATGCCCATCGATATTTCTTTGGCAGGCAGGTGCTCTAAAATAAGTATCCATCACTCCATTCCCCACTTTCTCAAATTCTCATTTTGTAATATCAGTAGAAAATTTAGTATTGGTTTAATAGTAATATACCCAATTCAGGAACACACGTCTCTTGGGTTTTGTCATAAGCACAATGCTGTATTAATGAGAATTTTGGCTTCTAAAAATCCTGCAAAACCTAGGAGGAGACTTAAAACCCAGTCTGATAAGAACTAGCTTAAAGCCAAGAAATCTGTAAAGCAAGCTGCCGAACCTTCAATTATATCTGAAGTGCTTATTCAGGAGTTGACAGGCAGCTGCAGTGACAGAATAGTGATTTGCTTCTTATATCTAAAAGAGAGGGCTCAGGGCATAGGAGGTTTAGCATTGAAAACAATGGGAACTTTCGATTGTGGAACTTCCAGTGATGAGGAATGCTGAGACAAGCAGGCTGCTCTGTATTTAAAGACAATTGCCATTTTTGCGATTCTCGTAATGGGTGCTTCTGGAGTGGCATTGCCTCTTTTGGGCAGGAGATTGAACTTTATCAGGACAAGTGGAAACTTTTTTGTAATTGCTAAGGCCTTCGCTGCTGGAGTTATTCTAGCAACAGGTTTTGTTCATATGCTATCAGATGCTGAAGTAGCTCTTATTGATCAGTGTCTGCCAGATATGCCATGGTCAAAATTTCCTTTTTCTGGTTTCATTGCAATGTTGGCTACATTGTGCACTCTTTTAGCTGACTTTTTGGGTACACAATATTATGAGAAGAAACATTTGAAGGAGCAGAATGGTGTCCTAAAAATTTGTGGTGAAGTAAGCGATGTAGATCAGAAGACTCTGCAACAGAACATATATTATGCATGTGGGCAGGGAGTGGACTGTTCTCCCTTTCGGCCTCCTTCCGCCAATGCTCAGCGTCAGCGACATGCTTCCTAACTGCAGCGGCACAGAGGGCAACCTCTACTATTTTTGGTATATCATGGCGAGATTGGCAGCTATAATGTATCTTTACTATTCTGAAAACTATTATTTTAGTAACGTTTTTTTTATCTTTTCATGCAAGATTCTTTTTTCTTTTTTGAGCTCTAGAAAGAGGCATCTTTTTCTTTTATCATTGCCTTATGTCAACCTATTTTTGGCATGAAATCATTCATTGCTTTTATTATTGCCTTTTGTCAATCTATTTCTGACATTTTATCATTCATTGTCAGATAGCTCCAACTCAAGTGCAATATTTTATTTTAAATCTCTCTTACTCCTTTACGTGATTTTAAGTAAAAAAGGAGAAGTTAAGGATTTTTTTTTGAGAAGTTTTCTTAGAATTAAAAATTAAACCTAATCAAAGTTTTATTTTTATTTTTAACATAAAAAGTTAAGTTTTTTAAAATATCCTCATTTATAATTCCTTTTTGAGGATTCTTGTCTTTGATGGTGGGCCCATCCTTTATACCTTCACAAAATAATTTTCGTACCCATGTTTACCCTTTATGGAGTTTTATACCTGATATCTATATTTAGTTGATCTTCCTTAAATCATTTTACTTAATTGGATTATGAGTAATCTTACACATTTGCCTTCATTTTGATATTTTGATGTGCTCATAGTTGCACTTTTATGCTTTTATAGCATTGTTCTATGCCCATGTTGGCACTTTCTGGTTTTATACCAATTGATCTACATGATTTATATGATATTTTTTTTGAGTTGCATAGGGAGCTTAATATTTTTTCAAGGTTAACTATGTAGGTCCCCTCAGTATAACTGATACATAGTTTCCTTATCTGGCCCATGGAGTATCCCTCCATCCTATATTGGTATGCACTCATTTTATATGGAGTTTCCCTCCATTTGATCCTATCTGTTCCATTTTGATAGGATAATATTTTTATGGAGTTTCCCTCCATGTTTTGTTCCTCCATGAAGAGGATGTTATTATTGGAGTTTTCTCTCCAAATTCAGATGATTTGATCCAATTTGAAGGCAACATGTTGTTCTATCCTCATAATCCATTCGTTTGAGTATCCCAACAAATCATGATAATTCTAATTTGATCAGCATGTCTCTCTTTTTACTTTATTTTCATATATTAATGTGATAATGATCTGCATACTTTATTTCTTAGATCATGAGTCATGCATGTTATGGATTGATCACCCATTAACTTGCAGTGGGATGATTCATTAAGTGGACTGTCTATATCCACATGATTGATGCAATGTTGATGCACGTATCATTAGTTGGCCTTGTCTGTGGTCATTTGTGCATTAGTATAATATTCTTTTCATGAGAGCATTGATCAAGCTTTTTACTCAATTTGTCCTTGTTGACAATTTTTTGAGCATTTAATTTATCTTGATATCAGGTTATCTCCATTGTTTTGTGGTAACATGTTTTACTCATTGTTTCTCTATGAGAGTTTTATTATCCTTATTCAAAATGATTTCGAATTTGCATATATGATGGCATTCTACTTGTGGATATCTGTCTTGTTGTTCTTTTTTTTCAGTTGATCCATCAAGGAACCTTCTTGGTTTTCCACATATGAAGAGGTGTCTATGCTTCCACTTGATCACATTCAAAGGACTCATGTACTTCTCTTGGATCTACAAATGTACCATATGGCTTGAAGACAATCAAATTATTTCATATTGAAGATTAAGTTGCAGATTTTTGTAAAATTATGGGTTTAATACCCTTTGATGTAATTTCCCCAAGTAAAGATTAAAGGGGGGTGTTAGAAGTTGTAATCTTTCCTTGGTGTATCTATAAACCAAGGTTAGAACTCCTTTCTTTATTGTTGTAATATATTAGGATATAAGCCAAGGTATCCTAATATATTTATTTTTGTCCTTTTTCCACTACATCTTATTTTGTCATCTAGTGGAATATTTGAGGACAAATATATATTGTAATTTCTAATTTTAGATTATTCCTCCTTAAGAGGAATCTCACACTTGGCCTCACACACTTATGAATGGTGGCATTCATAGACATGGGAGTTACATTCCAACTCCTCTCTCTCATCTCTATTTAAGAGATGACCCTCCTCTCTCTTTAAACAACAATGAGGTTTCTTCCTCTTCTCAATTATTGTATGAGCATTGCTCTCTCTCTCTCTCTCTCTCTCTCTCTCTCTCCTTAGGCTTTTCATGCCTCATTCATAATGTCACAAGGGGTTTTCTTTGCTTTCCCCTTTCCAAATATCTTGTCTCATGGTGTTGGATCTTGAAGCTTTCTCTCTCCTATTTTATGGTAATATCTTTTCATGCATTAACTCACTTAGATTCTTTCTTGGTTTTTCTTATTTTTATATTTCCTTTTTCCATTTCTAACAGATTTGATAATGGAGGGGGTCTTCAAAAGTCAAAGGTTCCTACATTGTCCCTTCGAAAATTAGGCATGATTGTCTCTTTGTTCTTATCTATAATGGCGTTTACCAATACTGCATTTCCTGGTTGGTTCATGAAAGCTTCAATATCAGTAGGTGATGGCATAGCTTTCTCTGGGCTGAAGGATGGTTGAGTGCTCAAGGGGGGTGAGGCTATTCGATCCAAATGATAGGGCTCCATTGTTTCTTTCTTCTTGGCTAAGCGAGTGACGGGTGGCATGAAAGATGCTCCTAGGGATGGGATGCAATAATGCTGATGGATGCAAAAGGGGGGAAGGTTTTTCCATGCAAATGATTTCCTAGGTTGAGGCAAAGCTATATGACAAAACCTAAGGAGGATTGGGTTGGGGATTCTAACTTCAAAGATATGTTGCCAAAGCACAAAAGGTCTGCTTTCCTATGTGCAAGCTTGGTGGTGATTGTGTCAACTTAAGGATAGACTGATGATCCTTTAGGAAGAACACGAGATTGACCACTTGTGGATCCCAACCTTTAGCTCAAGGTGATGAGGGATAACAAGTGACAAAACTAGATTACCCTAGACAAAGCTCTATCAAAGGGATAACCTTGGTGAGATGGGTGGATTTGGAAGATTATAGGAATGGTAAACTTTTGGCAAGGTGACAACAAATTTTGAAGGCTTGGATGTGAAGATTTTGGATTGCTGGCTAGATGGTTTAGTTCTAAATGAGATGGATGAGCTAATAATGCTTAAGGGGATAACCTAAGATGGCTGGCTTTTCTACAAAGATGACTCTAAAGTGAAGCTTATCCAAGAAGATGTGGAGAAACAAGGGTGTTTAATCATAGAAATCATGCCTAGTTGGTAAGGCATAGGTAGGATTAACTCCTGGATGTCAGCTAAATTTGATGGTGCACTCTAACCAGGCCTCTCGAAGTGTTTCGTCGGTAGCTTTGTCCTCTGCTTTGTGGAGTTTGGAAATTCATGGGCTTGGTGTGATTTCTTTTCTCTTGGCTGAAAGTTCTTGGTATGCTAGAGATGGCTTGAGTTTGACCTTGTGAAACTTCTATTTGGGTTTGGGTTGTTCTGACATAAATTCCTGAATTTGCTTGGCTTTGAGAGATCTTAATTGTTTTGCTTCAACTTGTTCAACTTCTAAAATAGGCAGTGACTACGCTAAGTGTGCCCTAAGCTAGGATTGACCAAGTTTGGCAAACATTCATTCAACAAGTAAAATAAAATCAAGCAATAGATAGGAACACCCAGATAGAATTTTGTGGTTCTCAGCATGTGATACTTGCGCCGAGGAGTGTGTATGTTCTACAAATGTTTTGATCAGTCACTTCAAACACATTAACACCCTAAATGGTTTTCTGCAAGGTTGACAGTTGGTTTAGCTAGGGAGTCCTCGATATACATAAGGTACGTGAGGCCCAAATCCGTAGATGAGACCAAAAAGATGTCACACAGCCGAGAGGAGTGGTAACCCACTTCTCCTCTTTCACTTCTCAAGGGTATAAAGTTCCTTGAGGCTTAGCCCGAGTGACAAAATCTTGGTCCCAAGAGAGGTGTCTTTCGATTCACCTCCCGATTCTTATACTCTGCCGGAACACTGGAGTTGAGGTCGTCCAAGGGGTGATGAAATCCCCAAGCAGGCCTCCTAAAAGGAAACAAGGTTTTGGATCCTAATCTTATGCACCCAAGATGGCCTCGAAAGATGACAAGGGGAGAGAAGACTTGGATGACCTTGGGCTAAAAAAAATGCTTGTTCTTTTACCAACTGACTCTTATGTGTGCTAATCTAGACCTTGCAAGCACTCATGTTTAAGAGACAATGTTCAATTCCAACTTGAAGTGCCAACAAAAGTAAATTGATCAAAGAATGCAAACAATAAGAAGAGTTAGGGTCAATAAAAGCAAACTCGCGCGCCCGGAGGCCCTCCACGTCAAGTATCGATTAATTTTCTTTAAGGCATTCAAGATTGAGTGTGAGTTTGTTTTAAGCCCAAAACAAAAGTGTGTGAGATTCAATTTCAAGCGCGCGCCTGGAGGCTCTCCACGTCAATTGTTGTTCAATTTTAGTGCCCAAACTTGAAGTGTGATCGATTTGATTTAGAGTTTTGGTAATTTAAGAATTTTGATAAAGTTAAAGCAAACGTTCAAAGACCAAGTGAGTTAGTTAGATTGTGGAATATTTAACACCTTTTTCAAGTAGACCCATCCCCATAAATGGTGCTGAGATTGCAACCAATGGTTGAATTGATAGGTGATTAGAAAAGAGGTGAGTCCAAGGAACTACTCAAATTGATTTTTGCAAATTTGCATTTAACTTAACAAAGTTTCTTAATTGTCCAAAAATCAAACTTTGCCCAAATTGCATGCAAAATAGAGATTTGTTTGTTCTTTTTAATGCACCAAATGAAGTGTTTGATATTGCAATGGTTAATTGATCCTTGACATTCAAGATTGGATTTTTTGTTTTAAGCATGCATTCCAAGAAAAATTAATTTTAATCCATGGCATTCAAGAGTGTGTTTTGAGCAACATTCATTTAATGGAAAATGTGTTTAACCATTCAAGTTCATTTTAGCAACATGCATTCAAAGACAAATGGTTAAACATTCAAGTTCATTTTTTAGCAACATGACAACCTGCAAGAAACATGGTTAGTGGTTTCATATGTGCTCCAACCTACAATGAGACAAAAAAAAGCAATTTAGTTAGTTACCCAAAATCTTCAAAAATGAGAGCTTAACTATGGGAAAAAAAAATTTAACTTTTTTTGCTATTTTTCCTATGCGTAAAAATGCTTAAAATGGTCTAAATCCTATGGAACCACTAAAAGTCAAATTTTGATTTATACTCTTTTTTTTTTTTAAAAAAAAAAAATTTTTTTTTTAAAAAACTACAAAGTGCAGAAATAAAGATTTTAAAACAGAAGTGCAACAGATATAGGCGAAGACAACAGTTCATCAAGCGCAGACACCAAACTGCAGAGACATTGATCTGCGGAGATGACAGTCCAGGATGCGTAGACGACAGTCAGAGACGCCAAACTACAGAGATGACAATTTGGTTGTGGAGACGAAAAAGTAGCTGGCGGAGACGACAGTTTGTAGGTGCAGACGCTAAATTGTGGAGACGACACTCCGCGAAAAAAAAGGTGAAAAATACGAATTTTTTTCATAATTTTTAAATTTTTTTGTTATTTTCAAAATTTTGAGGGTATTTCTTCTTCCCAAGTGTGTTCTTTAACCTGCAAAAATAAGAAAAACACCCTCATAACACACTCAAACAACAATAAACATTAGATGGTTAGTTTAAAATAACATATAGATAGAAATTGATGATTAAATGACCCATAGTGGCGTCCCACCGGGCATGCCAAAATGTAGAACAAGATTTAGTATGCAAAGAACATTAACAATAAAGTAAAAATTCACAAACCAAAACTAAATTCACATATATGTTTAGACAAAGAAAAACAAACAAGAAGTACAAACCTCACAAGAGAAAACACTCCATGCTTTCTTGATTTTGTAGATGTGTCCTTTGATGTGGATGTATGCTCAAGATGCTCAAAGCTGCTTCAATGGAGATGGGTAATGGAAAATTGGTAGCTTTGTGAGCTCTCAATTTGGCATTATAAGGGTATGGGTATGGATTTTGGCTCTCAAAAGGGCATGATAAATTTAGCTCAAGGATTGTTGTTGAATGGCTTGGGATGAGATTCAATTTATAGGCTAAGGGCTTGAGGGATGGAGGGATTAGATACAAGAATGGGGAGATGGTTAAGGAGGGCTAAGATGCACTCAAAGGGGAGCACATGGATTGTGCTTGTTTAGCATCAATGGGAAGGTGATACTTGTCACAAGGAGGATGAGTGTGAGAGGGTAGGGTGAAGGGTTGGTTAAAGGCATGATGAGTGGGGTTGAGTATGTAAGAGAGATGTAAGAGGAATGAGTGTGGAAGAGGGAAGAGTGTGGAAGATGGATGTAAGAGTCATGAGTGGGCTTGTAAGAGTCTTTTATAGTTTGTAAGAGCACTCATGACTTGGTGGTTGGGATTTTTGAGGGGAGACTTTGATTTGGTTTAGGAAAGTCTTAAACTTGTTTAGGGAATATGACAACATTAGGGGGTGGATTAGGCTTGGGTTTAGGATTAGATTAGGGATGTTAGAGATGTTCAAATGGATGGCATTAATGAGGTTGGGTGAGTTAGTGGCTAAGATAGGTTAGTATGGGTGGATGGGGTGGATTAGGCTAAATGGAGGATTAGGGATAAGTTAGGGATTTTTGAATTTTTTGATTTTATTTATCAAATAGATTTATTTAATAAATGGGGATTTTTGGAATTAGATAGAAGAATAGGATTTAATTGATAAATAATAGGTTTTTTGATTTATCAATTAAGACTATATATGATTAATTAAATTAATTAGCTAGGGATGACAAAGGATTAATTAAATAAGAATTTAATTAATGATGCTTTTAGAGATAACTAAATAGGATTACCAAAGCGGTGTAATCAGATTTAGGTGTCTACACCTAAGGATTCCTATAGTTTTGATAGAACTACCATCTAACTGCAATACATCCTTAACAATGGGTTCATATTTCATTTCTAAGATATCAATAACACATTTGGGCATTACTAAACTACTAGCCCCTAAATCAATCATGTAGTTGTGGAATAGCTTATCTCCTATAACCAGAGAAACATAAAATAGAGGAGATCTAACTTTTTACTTGTTTCTACCTCTTTTGATGGTTGTACCAAAATTACGACACTCTCCATGCTAGGCCACTGATCCTTTGATTCAATTCTCTCCAATTCCTGTTGTAGTAGCTTCTTTTGTGATGGTATAGTAGTAACAACATCCCACATAGAAATATTCACATTTTTCCTCTTTATCTACTCTACCATGTTGAATGATGTATTAAGGGCATTGGTAGAAAACTTAGGAGCTGCATGTGTA
Organism: Cupressus sempervirens; assembly: GCA_028749045.1. Taxonomy (NCBI): domain Eukaryota; kingdom Viridiplantae; phylum Streptophyta; class Pinopsida; order Cupressales; family Cupressaceae; genus Cupressus; species Cupressus sempervirens. Next base: position 168,533,000 of record CM053793.1, on the reverse strand, counting down.
GGAAGTTGGGGTGGAATAACCTAGGGGTCATTCAAATCTCCTCTGTTATTGTTTTGCCTTTGCTACCAAGGAGCATTAGCAGGTTGATTAGCACTGTGTTGCTGGGGAACTACTTATACATGAGGCACTGTACTGCCTGATTGGGAGGAGGAGGAGTAACATCTTAAACAACTCTTCTCTTGCTCCTAATATTATAAGCATATGATTCATAGTTTACATTACAATGCTCTTCTCTATGATGGTTCATGAAAGAACAATGACCCTGTTGAAAGGTATCAATAGGTTGATTAGCATTGTGTTGCTGAGAAATTGCTTGCTCTCATGCAGGTAATGCCAAGTAAGATTTTTCCTTTTGACACATGCAATATCCATAGGAGTAGTTACAAGAAAGGAAAAAATCTTGATCTTGGACAAGATTATTTTGAGGGACTAAAGCTCTATTTAGGTTGGTGTTTGTAGTTTGGAGGTGGTCGATAGGTCTATTCTAATTGTAGGGGACATGACTCTGGTTTGAAGGTCTATTACGTATGGGACCTTGATATTGGAGTTGGGAAGGCTTATTATTTTGAGCTTGTTGCCTTTCATGGTCACCAACTCATTGCCCATTTTTTGCACTACTACATTGTTGTCCTCCATCTTCTTTTCTTGATCTTGCATCCTCTTTTCCACATTCTACACCAGTGTCTGCATTATGGCCTCAATCTTATCAAATCCATTAGAGGATGTGGAGGTTATTGGGACCACAACAAGAGGTTGACTTAAAAAGGAAGTGTGAATAGGGACTACAGTGGGTTGATGATTGGGCATGTTAGGGAAGAAAGACATTGGGGGGTCTTGGAGCTAACTTCCCTCCATGTATCAAGATATTTTCTACTCTTATGAAAATGTGATAAGCATTTGGTAGAGTGTCCCTTTCCATAGACTACAGAGTGGTAGCAATATTCACTGTTGAAGGCTCTAAGGTAATACAAGAATGCATTACTAGGAGAAGGTTTTATTGCAATATATATTCTGTCCCATGTCTTCTAAAATCTATAATTAAAATGAGTCATACATTCATGGGTTCTCTCTTCCTAGTTGTCACCTATTCTAAAAGTTATAGGTGATCACTTTTGTCCTCAAAATGCTTGCATAGGGCTGCTCCTAACCCATCCCAATCAACAATAGAGTTATGAGGAAAGCCTCTATACCATTGTAGCACTTTCCCCTCCAAGGATGAAGCTAGAAGCCTAAAAAAAACATCATCCTCAGATATTCCATGTATATTACAAACATTTGCAACTTCTTGGATGTGTTCTAAGAGGGAGATGGAGGTTTCACTAGTAAACTGAGGTATAAATTTAAGAGCTGATATTGGTATGTCATGTCTTTGGAATAATAGGAGAGGACTTCTACCATTAAAGGTGGCAAAAGAATGAACTCTAGCCATGTAAGCAATTGATCTATTGATATAAGAAGATGGTATTCTAGGCTGAGATCTAATAATAGGAGGAGAGGAGATGGATCTTATATGGGTATGTGTTACTGCTACAATCCTAAGTAGTGATAGAGATACCCTAGCCTTTCATTTTGGATTAGAAAATGAAAGCTCCTAGTATTGGAACTCACCTCTAGAAGATACCCTTATTTCATCTTTGGGCATGAATCATAGCAACTTGGTATGGAAATTAGATGTGGGATGGAGTATAGTCACCAAGTGCTTATATATGGGCCTCTCAAAGGCCTAAAAATACCAAGAAAAACATTATCTTCTTAGCACATATTAGAACTTTTCTTCTTTGACACCAGTGAACTTAAAATCTTTTGAATGTGGTCCCACCGGGCATGCCAAAAAATATTGCCACAAAAGCTTGCACCCTTGTCCAAAGTTTTTACCTAAGGACAACCTTGTGAAACATGGAAACAACCTCCAAGTTGTGGGACTTGAACAATGAAGTTGAGTCTCCAGAGAAGGTTGGCTTCCTTTGCTACCAGGATGCACTTGAACTACACTTGAAGAGGAAAAGGGAGAAGGAATACATGAAAGCAACTACCTAATCTATTCTAAGGAGGTGATGCACTTGAACTACACTTGAAGAGGAAACAGGAGAAGGAATACATGAAAGCAACTACCTAATCTATTCTAAGGAGGTGATGCAACAAAATAGGGTGTTCAATCCTACCTCTGCCAATATATGCACACTTGAATTGTTATGATATCAAAGATATACAGATTCAAAATTGTTTAAATTCGACAATCACATGTAGATCAGACAACCAACATGAATAACATAAGGAAAGAATAAAATTTACTTATATATCATTCATATGTTAAAAGAGATACAATCATGCAAATTGCAAATAGGCACAAAACATTAAAGAAAGATAAATAGATCTTGCGCAATACATCGATGGCTAAAAGAGATAAGGAAAAAATCATGAATAGCTCAAAGGCAAAGGGAATTTAAAATGTACATGCAAAACATGCCATGGAAAATAGAGAAGAATCTATATCTTAGGGTTACAAAATGTGCTTTTATAGCTTAAGCATAACTAGATATTTTTGATTGAGAATCACTTCACAATCACTACTTCCAACCATTATTGCAAATCTGAAAAATATCTAATCATAGTACAAAAATGGATGCTAGAAATTCACCTGTACACCAAATAAAGCTCTAAGAGGTCAAGAATTGCAATCATTAACTTCTAACTAACTAGATGAACCAACAAGTGGCGATGGAGTGTTCTTTTACATTTATCATACTTGGGAAATGATGAAAGTGGTTGTAGGAGATCAAAAATATTGGATCTATCATCAAATATTTTCTTCCTCTGTCGTAAGTGTGCCAAATCAGCCATATCATTGGTCAATAGGAGTTAAACCATTAGGCCTTGCTATGTGGACCGATCATTCTTTACCATTCTGCCACTCTATCGATATTCAACCCTATGTCTTATGTTTAACTGCCCATGATTGCAACTTCACAACTACCTTCCTTGATTAAAAATTATCTCTTGCAAAACTATGACCAACTGGTTGTCATTGCTTCATAGCCTACCCTTGACACCTTTCATTAACTACTACAACCTTGTGAAGATTGAGATCTTGACCGCATTTGCACTATCACCACTATGATCTAAGGTTCATCTCTTAACCTTACGACCATGTGAAACAAAGGAAATTGCTTAATTGCAACTCTAACTATAGTTCTCTCTTAACATGCTGTGATAGCGTGCTAACCATAGATTTGAAAAGATCTAATGATGTAAAATACATCCTTGAAACACTAAGGATCTTTCTCTTATCGCATTGTTGTGACATAAACCATGGATGTCAAATTAACCTTGTGACATAAACCATGGATATCAAATTAACCTTGTGACCACGTGAGCATAGTCCACTCATGCCATCAGGGCCTAAACCTTAGTTGAGCCAACTAACTCTGTGATAATGAGAACACAATGCAATCACAACGTTGGGCCCTGAACCTTAGTTAATACTTAACATACAATGACTAAGTGAAACCAAAGGATGATCACATGGTTGTAACCTGAAATGTTTCAAAAGCACACATGAAATAAGGCCATGAGTCCTAATATAAAAGACACAACCAATGTTAAATTATTTCATGAAAACCTTTAAACATTCAAATTTTGAAAACCCTAGGTGACTATTGAGTGGCCTATCAATTGAATTTTATTTTTTGATATGAGAGAACTTTTGGTTAACAATATCATCATTCTAGTAACCATATATCATAATCTCACATCCCTATGACAATCTTTTGGCTAAAAAACTTTCCCAAGGTAGTTTATCTCATCACTTTTATCCCTCATCACCTTGTTTGATAGGTTGAGCTCCAAATTTGATTATCTACTAACATCCTATAGCTTGAACATAGATCACATCACATCCATCTTTGATACTAAGATAATCATCATGATCCTAGAGGCACCACATCCTTAGAACTAATCCTCCACCATCAGACTATCTTTCCACTTTGTTCACCATCTCCAGATCCTTAAAATAATTTGTGCATCTTAGGTTATTATGTTCATCACTAGAATATCATAGAATTTATCTCACAACTTGCATCCACTATCACATCATCTTTGCATCCTACATCTAGGTTATAGTGTTATTTCATGCCACCAACCACATGTCTTATTAAAAGGAAGAAAAAGAAAATTGCTCCATATCCTCTCAACACAAGAACTAGTGCACGACTCAATCCTAAGAACACCACAAACATGCAAGACACAATATTGAAAATGTCATGGGTTCATATCCTATGACATCTACCATAGAGGCATTCATGGTGACCATGAGAATGTGATATTCATCAGTTCCATCATTAAGTGGAGAAAATATATTATCATAGAAAATTTGAAAAGAGACAATATTGGAGGTTTGGCTTTGGGTGAATGCCACCATTTAGCACTATCATAGATCACAATCATACACTTCTTGGAATATCAACATCATGAGAACCCATAGCTCCACAAAAAATAAGAAATAAAAGTCAACCATTGATACAACTAGTTGTAGAAACTTTTGCATATACCAAAATGAATGCTCCCATCCCTCAACACAACTCTTCTTCCATCACACCATTTTTAATCCATACCATGCCACAATCAACCACCACATTATTAATTACATCCATTAATATCCTTGTAACCATTTTTACTTTCACACAACTCATAACCATGTCATTGAAAATTTTAGGGCCTACCATCACCCAAGCACTTGGCCAAAATATTGCTATCTAACAAACCCCATCTACACCCACCATTCCACCTACTAGAAATACCACCTCCATAACTCAACAAGGCTCACAATCTCCACCCCAATACATTACATGGATGTCATCAATAAGGCCCATTTCTAATGACATAACACCACCTATTATTGCCCCTAGTCCATCCACAACAAATCTGAACATGTCCACATCATTTCCTTTTACATCATGGAGATTAGGTCAATCAAAAATGCATATTGCAGGCATCCCTAATTTCACCCCCACTACACTAACTCCACCACAAATAAACATTCAACTACCACCACTACCTACAAGTGTACCTAAACCTATCACTGACTACTTTGCAATTCCACCACTTGGAAGCATCTGTACCACACTTCCACTATGCTAGCAATAGATGAATATAACTCCCCCTATCAAATAATTTTATACCAACCACCACCAATATATCTCCTCATACTAACACACCACCAAACTTTATGCACTCAAATCAATCTGTAGCTAACTCCACCTAAACAATGCCTACACAAAAAATACATACCATATGTACGAACACAACCCCCTCTATCTATGCAACAACCACCCATTTCCCTAGTACCACAATATGTGCAAAGTCCACCCTCACAACAACAATACATTCTAATGCATCCAAAACAAAAACCAAACATTTTCTAAGTAGTGGGGAAATCCTCATCTTAGCCACCACCACTCATACAAAAGAACCTACCATAGTCACTCACTCCATTAGATCCATTTCATAAACTCAGGGAACTTGCCACACCACCTATGAATCTAGAGTGAGAAGAAATGAGAAAAACCTTTAAGTAACTCAAAGCAAGTAATGAACCTAAGACTTTAAAATTTGAGACTATATGCCCCTATCTATTTGACATATCTATCACAAATATACCCTTCCCCAAGAATTTTGAGATACCCAAGTTTGATAAATTTAGGGGAAGAAAGATCCTATAACACATGTTAGAGAATTCTACATGCATTGTCAGGAATTGGCATACAATGATGTAGTCCTTGTGTATCTATTCCCTAAAATTCTTTGGGGTCCTACTCTAGAATAATTCTATCATATACCTTATAGGACTATGAATAAATTTGCTAAACTTTTTGAGACATTTGGTGCATAGTATGCTCATCTAGTTGAGAGAGAGCTATCAATGGTAGACCTAGTCTACACCATACAAAAGAGAGGCAAAAGATTTTCTAAATTTTTACAAAGTTGGAAAACCCTCACCATCTAAGTATTATGCAACCTAACTAAAAAAACCAACTATTAAAGTGTTCATCAGCAACACGAATCCTAAACTTGCACATTACATGCCTATGAATTGCCTACAAACCTACAAGGATGTTAGAGAAAAATATATGGAACTAGAGCAAGGACTCATCTAAGATGGGATCATAAAGATATATAGAGAAAGTACCCAAGATAATAGTCATCCCAATGACAAAACTTGATACTAGAACAAAAACAAGAACATGGTAACTAACATCACTACCCATACAAATTACATTCATGTGGTAGGAATTACTGAAAAATGAAAAAAAACACCACTTATCAGCCACAGTAGTCATACCAACAACCACAACCCCATCAACAAAAACAATCCTACTAACATCAAAAACTCCATAAATAACAACAACCCTATCAACAACAACAACCCTATCAACAACAATAACCCTATCAACAACAACAACCATATCAATAGTTAGGGAACCAATAGAATATGCAAGCATGCCAACAATTGACCCACATGAATCAAACAAATTCCATATATGTTTGACCAAGATAAAGGCCATGCATCCAAAATGAGTTTTTACTCATCTTGGTGGACATTTGGATGTTGTATTTGACAAAATGGTAAAAAATAATTTAGTGGTCTCCCACGTATGCAAAAAATGGATTATGCCACCTCTAAGCCACATTGGTTCAGATAAAATGAATATTTCACTTCTCATAGATTAAAAGGGCACACTACTCTCAAGTGCACAAGCCTCAAAGACTACATACAAGACCTCATTGATCACAAAGAAAGGGAATGCACAAACCTCCCCAAATAAAAACTACAAATCTACCAAACTATTTTCCTAACCCATAATAAGAACACATGAAAGACATCTATCAAAAACATTACCACCACCAAAAATACCAACAACAACACCAATAGTAAAAAAATACAAACAACAACAATAAAAATAACAAGCACAAGCAAGGTGACTTTTAAGACAACAAAGATTACCTTGCATGTTACATCAACTATGACAATATAGTCGATTGTATATACAAGGAAGAACCTACAATCAATGTCATACGTGTCAAAGTCATTCAGTGCCAATGTGTTGTTACAACTTGGTGTGGCTGAATAAATGTTGTAGGACCAATCACGATTACTACCTCATAAGCCAAAATTCCATCTATGACTACTACCTTAGGGGCATAGTACAATATCTTGGAACATCTTGGAAGAACACCATCCCAAATCTCCATCCTAGATCTTCTTTGTACAAGCCCATTTCATCAAGAAATCCTAAATAACACTTTCCATGAATCTCGTGTCCCCACAAACATAAACACCATTGAATTCATAAATCTTGTGGGACACCTATATACAATATCTTTTAACCATCTAATATTCTCCATAGTTGAGATAGATCATTTCTCCCCACTTCACATAACTATCATGGTCTCCAATTTTGTCATCAAAAGAGTCATGATAGATAATGGTTCAACCCTAAAATTATGCACTTTGAAATTCATTAACTAGATAGGGTATACTAAGGCTGACATCATGGACAAGGTAATCACAATCAAGGCATATGATAACCTTGAAAGAGCATCAAAAGAAAGTATCCTATTTCCTATCAAAGTTGGTCCAATTATTCAGGAAACAATGTGCCACGTGGTTGATCTAAACCTACCATTTGACAAACTCCTTGTCCAACCTTGGTTTCATCTAATATAAGCCATTCCATCTATATATCATTAGTGCATCAAATTTTTACATTAGGGCATTGAGGTAACCATCCATTCTAATTTGGAACCCTTCACCTACTACAATAAGTAGAAGAATCCTACAACAACCATTGTCCTGGGATTGAAATTGGCACTTTTGTCACCATTTGTTCCAAAACTTTCCATAATCTGCACACCATTCTTGCCTCAATTTTTATCCACCATTAAGATTAAACACTAGGGATATGGTGAATATAGTCTCACAGAGGCATTTTTATTTGGTGCCTTCAACCTTGATCCACATACACAAGGGTGCCCATCACACCAAGTAAAAATTAAGAACACCACCCCTTAGTTAAAACATGTTGGCAAGTAAAATTTTGTCTCCAAAGACATATTAAATGGGAAAGAAATGACACCCAATATAAGCACTTATTTATACAAGAAATTACATCCAAAGAAACGAGGCCTCTTGGACCATCTAAAAGATAAATATCCCTCTTCACATTAACCTGTGACAAAATAATGTGACTATCAAGCAAATGACCTAGGCCAAAAATAAATAGGAATCACACAATGTGTAGAAGCATATGAAAATGTACAAAACAAAGGCCTTGGATTTGGACTACCCATGACTAGGGGCACAACTAAGAATCACCACACATCACCACGCTTTCCTTAATATCCAGAATAAACTTGTGTAAGTCAAAGACATCCTGAAAAAAGCATAAAAGAAAGCCTACGATGATATCCTTGACAACATCTTCTTAGAAGACTCTATACTCCAAGAACTATACATTAACCTCATTGATCTCCCAATTACAAATCCCAAACTCATTGATTGAGGCCAATCAAGTGTGATCCATATTGATGAATATCCTAGCGAGACTGCACTCCTAAGATTTATGGGAGCTAAAATACTGCATAATAAAGTCAAAATACCATCATTGTATGTCTATAAATTAGATCCAAAGGGATACTTTGGGGAGGAGGAAATATCTAGTTTAAAAAATGAGAATGAAAAAAAAGAAAAAAAGAAAAAAAAAATCTCTTGGTGAAAACTCCTTTGAAGCGCTACTAGACTTAATAAAAAAAGAAATAGAAATAAATGACATATCTGATGGTGAAAACCTCCTAGAGGCACTTGAATATGGAGATTTTATCCTTCCCTTGTAGGATAATATACCAAAAGTGTCATCTATCATCACCAAAGAAAAAAAGTCTATCAACATCAATACAATAGAGATCCTAAGGTTTGTTCGTATCTCAACATCATTACCAATACCCCAAGATGAAGTGCTTGCTAAAGTACTAAGGGAGAACATTGGTCACTTGGCATGGTCCTATCAAGACATGCTAGGATTATATCTAGAGCTGGTTGTACATTACTTGGAATTAGATCCAAAGGCAAAGCTAGTGAAGAAAAAGTTGAGAAAGATGCACCCTTAAGTAGCCTTGTTAGTAAAATAAGAGTTAGAGAAAATGCTTACTAAAAAATTCATTAGACATATTGATTATTAAGAAGGGATCTCCATTAGGTAACATCAAAATTTGCATTGAATTTAGTGATATCAACAAATCTTGTCCTAAAGATGACTTTCCTTTCCCAAATATAGACATGATTGTAGAACTTACAACTAGACATGGGATATTGTCACTCATGGACAAATTTTTAGTATATAACCAGATTTGCATTGTAGAAGATTATCACAAGACATCATTCACAACCCCATGGGGTACCTTCTATTACAACATGATGTCATTTGGATTAAAGAATGCAAGGGCCATATATCATAGATCAATGACAGGTATCTTTCATGACTTCATCCACAACACTCTTGAGGATCATGTAGATGATATCTTGGTCAAATCACTAGACAAATTTGATAATTTGTATCACTTAGAAGAGGCCTTCAATTGTTTTGAAAAATATCATCTCATGTTTAATTCTAAAAAGTGTCTTTGGTGTCACATCATAAAAGATCCTAAAATTTATAGCTTGACGGAGAGGTATAGAGATCAACCCCAAGCAAGTCAAAGCTATAATGGATATGCCTTCTCCTAGGAAATTAAGATAACTCATAAGCCTACATGAAAAGTTGTAATCACTACACATATTCATCCCACAACTTGCCAAAAAATGTCATCCATTCACCCATTTTCTAAAGAAGGACCAAAATGTTAAGTGGGATCTTATTTGTTAATGTAGCTTTAGAAAACTCAAGCAATATTTCAATATTTGGAAAATCCACCAATTTTAGTGCCACTAGTTGTAGGAAAACTATTGATCTTATACATAACAGTTTCACCAACATCTCTAGGGGCTCTCTTAGTCCAATGAGATGATGATAGATAATAGGGATCTATTTAAAACATAACTCATATTCTTGTTGGGTATGATCTTAACTATTCACCTATGGAAAAAGTATGATTGGAAGTGGTCTTCACCACCCAAAAAATTCACTATTACATGCTCAACCACATAGTAAAGCTCATCTCTAAAATTGACCCATTGAAATACATGCTTTCACAGATAGGGCATCTAACAAAGTGGGTCACATTTCTTAGTAAATTTAACATCTGATATGTTTATTAGAAAGAAGAGAAAGGGCAAGTTATCATAGACCAATTAATGTAAGAACCTCTAGAGGATGACCATCCTCTAATTACAAAATTTCCTAATATCTCTGCAAGATAGAAGAACATCCTCTTCAAAAACTTAACTTTGAAAAATCTTACACATCTAATAGATAAGGACCAGAGATTTTTTTGCTCACCTCTCAAGGTGATTACATCCCCAAATTCTTCAAACTAAGCTTTCCATTCAACAACAATAGAGTAGCATATGAGGCTCTCATCATAGGACTTGGAAGAACCATTGAATGAAACATTATAAAATTACAATTTTTTTAGTGATTCCCAACTCATCATCAAACAAGTCCTACATGAGTATTAGGAAAATGGTGATAAGTTGTTGCCTTATAAAGATTTGGTTGACAAGATAAAGGAATACTTTACTAACCTCTAGTTCACATAGATCCTATGGCTTTAGAACAAGACTATTGACACTATGGCTACTATTGGCTCACTACTAGACATCCCACATGAAGCTTCACAATACCAATTCATAGTTGAGAAATTACATTATCTCACTTACAAAAATGATGAATCAATGATGGTTTGTGTTCAAGTTGGTTCCTAATCCCCTTGGTACCATGAAATTCATGCAAACCTTAAAGATGATATCATCTCCCCCCGTTTTAAAAAATATCAACCAACTCCTCAACCTCATTCACAAATATTCTTGCTATACTATTGTTGCAAACACATTATATTGTTGGGGTTATCATGATACTCTTTCTCAATGTCTAGACTCGAATGAGGTTGCTATGGTTCTAAAGGAAGTAAATGCTAGACTTTGTGGTGCACACACATATGGAATGGTCCTAGCTAAGCCAATCTTAAGGGCTGAGTATTATTAGCCCATATTAGAATATGATGCTTGTGAGTTTATTAAGTAATTTCTACCATGTTAGAAACTTGATAATTGATACATGTACCAGCATAAGATCTACAACTCATCACACTACCATGGCCTTTTATATGTTGGAGGTTTGACCTTGTTGGGGTAATCACACCCCCATCCTTCGATGGACATAAATGGACTATCACAACTATTGATTATTTTACCAAGTGGGCTGAAGTAGTCCCACTTGTTACTGCCACGGGAGTCCAAGTTTCTAAATTAATCCTTGAACCCATTATTTATTGCTTTGGTATCCCAACCACTCTCTTTATAGACCATGGGGAGATTTTGAAAACCTTAATATAGAGGAAATGTGTTCTTACTTACACATCCATCACCATTTTTATATTTAATAATTTTCCTAAGGAAGTAGTTAGGTGGAGGAAACCAATAAAACTATACCTAAAATCCTAAAGGAGGTTGTCAATGAGTCCACTTGTGATTGGCATATGCAAATCAACCCTGTCCTTTGGACATACTGTACTTCATTTCATACATATACTGACACAACCCCATATTCCCTAGTTTATGGTGCTAAAGTGGTCTTACCCATAAAGTTTGAATGCCCATCATTGCATATATATATATTTACAAGGAAAAATATATGATGATGACTACAAAATTTTTAGACTCACCTAGCTAGATCTATTTAATGAGAAAATGCAACATGCATATGACCACCCTTTGATTTATCAAACTATACTTGGGAGGAAGTTTAATAAAAAGATTCACCCTTGTTAGTTCCAAATGGATGACATGGTTCTAAAAGAAAACATGAAGAAGCAATCAGATAAAGGGAAGAAAGAGAAATTTGAGCCTGCTTGGCTAGGTCCATATTTAATCACTACATCTTTTGGCTCAAGAGCATAGCAATTACCTACTCTAGAAGGTGAGTTTTTGAATGATTCCACCAATATCATTCATCTAAAGAAGTTCTATGCCTGAGCCACTTAGTGTACCTTGTTATCTTCAAAAGGGTATAAAAAAATCATGAAAATTCATGAACAAAGTACATTTAAAATAAATAAATCAAAAAGTAAAGAAAGAAGTAGAGAAGAGAAAAGCACAAAAACAATAATCCAACAGTTCAAACATGGTAATTCAAGCACATTGGATAAATCACATGGTGAAAACCTAGCAATAGCTTCCATGTGTACTGGGACCTTTTTATTATCTATCAACACTCATCCCCATAGCATTTCTTCCATCCACTTACCCATGTCCCCAAGTTGTTCAAGAATTGAACAACTAAAATACTTGCAACAATTAATATCCTTGTAGAAAATCCCAAAACATTGTATTGTATCAAGATCCAAATGTACTATAGATCCACCTAATACCATCCCAGATCTTCACATGCAGTATATTAGGATCAATATGTGACATATATTGTGTACTCTATCAATAGCTTACTATCACACTATATGGTGCTATAAAAAAATGTATTATACAATGTACTCCACATAATCTTCTACCCATGTAAATAGATCCTATACAGTGTCATCCTTGTAAATATCCCAGTCAGTTTCATTATACATACCATCCCCCATCTCAGTCTCTAGTCATCAATCATCCATCATCACTCATTAGTTTCATTTTAGTTCACTTCAGATCAAGTCTTCTTGTTCTCATAGCTCCCCACTCTAGAAAGTCCTTATGTGAGATCCCTTATCATTAAAGTGTTATCCTTAAAAAATCTAGTTGCTAGTTGATCTAGGCTCTAGGTGGTACCAAAGAGTCCTTGTAGGATAGACTCTCCTCTTGTTGGACTTTGGCCTATTAGTATCCATTCCTATCGATCTCTTTGATACATAGTTATTTTTTGTCAACTTACTCTTTATTTTGATTTAGGGTTCCAATTTTTGTTCTTGATTATGTTTTTCAAGAAATTTTGTTATCCCCTCCTCAAGGTCACCATAATTATTCATATTATGGTGTGTTGTGAATAGGGAAATTAGAGAGCACAATCTTGATATACTATATGATGTAAATACCTATATAACTCTATTAACATCAAAGAACCCCATGCAGATGGTACTCCTATGTCTACAATCTTCAATATGGTGGGGGTCAATCCTAGAATAACACAAGTCCCTCCCATATTTGGGAAAATATACCCAAACACTAATTCACACACATAAAAATATACATGCCACATCCAAGTACTGATGTAATGAAAAATTTCCTCACCAGATTCTGAAAGGGACACCTAGACCCAATAATTGATGAACTACCTGCTCACTAATAATAGCATGTGTAGCCAAAGCCTTTACCTTGTGTACATGTAATCTAAAAATATTGTAAATATCCTCTAATGTCATAGTCATCTCCCCTGTTGAGAGATGGAAGGTTTTTTTCTTCGAATGCCATCTCTTACACAATGTAGTCACCATCACCATGTATGTTCTTTTATGGGGCATTTGTGCAAGGTACCCCAATTTGATGGCCTCCACCCTAGCCCACTCAACTAATCCAAAATGATCCACCACCTGTAATATTGATGTACGCCTCTCACAAGATACTAGCATGTCAAGTGACTAATACACCCACAAATCATGGCACATGTCAATCCCTGTCCTATTAGTTTATCCATACGATTATATGATGTAGTGCAAGGTAGGAGAATCCTGAAAGGAGATGTCCCAACCCCCAACAAACAACCACACAATAGAAATACAACAACAAAGCAATAATAATGCAAGATCTGATACCAAATCACAACTTTTTGTTCATAGATATAACTAATTACATGCAATATGCTTGACTATAAGGCCTTCCAGGTTAGGACCAATTATAAACAATAATTACAAAGTTAGTTCTACAAGATCCAACTTATAAACCAAATCCTAGCTAGTCTAAATACACAAATGGATAAGGACACCAAGAAGAATCCACACTTGTACCCTTAGGTCCACCAAGTAATCCTCTAGTTCTCAAACTGTATCCCTAGCTCTTCAAAATATGCATCTACACTTCATTCCTTTCTCTAAGCTGGAATGATAACTACTGCCTAAAGACTCCACAAAGCCCCTTACTTATACTCAACTAAGCCACAAGTCACCCCAACTCATTACAAAGTAAATTAAATTCCTTAAATTAAATATAGGTTTGAGCCACAAGTTAGCTGCAACACAAATTAAATACCCATACATAAATTAAATGCCAAAAGTTGGCTCACAGATAACTTGACACCAACAAAAAGCGAGACCAAGGCAAGTGTTAGCAAAAACCAAGTTGAGCACCAATAAATTCCCAAGCATTACTAAGCTCCCAAACCATGTCGAGTTCCCAAGACCATGTCAAGTTCCTAGACGATGCCAAGTTCCAAAGACCATGCTGAGCACTAGGATCCATCGAGCTCCACACTTTAAGCCAATATCCCTCCAAACATGTAGGATTGCAAGCAAGCCTAGGATGCTCCTACATCATTATGTATTTACCAAAATCATCATATTACACCCCCCCCAATCTATCCTACTTTCTTGACTGCTCAATCCCATAATCAAATCAACAAGTACTCACATTCTTGTCACCCAAATTTGCATTCTTGCGAAGCCCTAATTCATCTTTCAATCCCCTTGAAATATAATTTGGAAAGAATGCAAAGCATACTTTTCTCCCTGGGGTCAAACCTTAGACTTGTTCCCACTTTGACTTTACCCTTTCCCCCTCAAGAATGTGTTCCTATGGCCAAAAATGCATCCCTACCATTAGAAATGTGTCCCCACTACTAAGAACTATCCCTGCTATTAGGAATGCAAACTTACAACCAGTTCATTAGACCCTCATTTTTAAACTACCCATTCAACCCTTTAGAAAGATCATAGTTCTACAAATCAAGCTTGCAAACCTACTAGACCTATGTCTGCTCGAACACATTTCCATACCCACCAAGAACACTAAATAGCATTTAAATACCAAAATCATGAAGAGAGTTAAGAACCTATCAATCTTTCTGATGATCACTAGATCCATACACATTGCACTATGTTCGATTGGTGAGCCATTCATCCCTAATCTACCATCTCACTAACCAAATCCAAAGAACAAATTTCCATGGTCTTCACAAAGTGAAATGAGCACAAAAGATCCATTCTAGCCTTTCCAAGCCCTCATATAGGACCACTTCTAAGCCCATTTTCTTTATTTTTACTATCAATGACCCTTTTTCATTCCATTATGCATTCTTTAGCATCCTAAACATCAAATTAACATTGTCATTTCTCTTATGCATCATTCTTATTGCCACACATTTTGTGCATTTTGAGATGTCACTTGGTCTCAATTTCTCTCCTCATCACCTTCCTGAGGAGGCATCACATAGTACAATCTTTCTAAAGACTGGGGCAACCTAGTTTCTTTAAAAACTTCTTCGCAATGTTTATTATTTAAAACCATCTTCAAAATTAGTCATCTTCTAAAATACATATTTTATTAATATGTACCAATTAAATTATTTTTGCACTATCCCTTGATTAATTAATTAATTATATCAAAATTAAAAGATTAAAAATATATAACTAATAGTCTAATTTATTAATCAAATCCCCTTTCCTTATTAAATTAAATAAATGCATAACCCATTTAATTTAATCCCAAATCCCCTCTCTATTTAATTAATTTAATTAAATAAATCCTTGCAACCATAAACTAACCCTTCAATCTAGTAATTGGCCATACTCAACCCATGCACCAGTAACTCCCCTTTCATTAAATAATTCATTTATTTAATTAAACTCAACCATTAAACTTTTCTCTAACAATTCCACCAACCGGCCACATCATCTAGTCAATTAAGCCACCTCATCCACCTTAACTGAAATACATCACCCCCTCATCCATGTCTAAAATTCCTCTCCAAATCACTTGCATGAATCAAGGCATGATTTATCCTTCCCAACTCAAGCCCAAGTCTACTCTCTTGCCACATCTCCCTCTTCCACCTTTAAACATAGAAGTCCATCTCCTACACCTATCTGAGTCAACTGATGCTTATCTCACACCTCACTCAGTTAACTATCCATTAGGAATTCTTATCTCCTCATCACCCAATTGCCTATAAATTGAACCCTTTACTCCTCAAAAATCATCCACCTTTTGAGTAGAATTTCTATACCATTTTGAGTGTGAATTACTTTCAAAGCACTATTACTACATTCAGAATCTTGTACATCCATCCAAAATCCATCCATTGTTGAAGTGCTAAGAACACATCCATAAATTATGACCATATTGACTCATCAAGGAGGTTACACATAAATAAAAAGTTTGAATTCCGTGTTTTTGGTTTCCTTACTTGTTTATCTATTTTTTTCTTTGGTATCAGGTTGTGGACATTTGATTTCGGTTTCATATCCTTAGCATGCTAGTTTTACTATATATAGTTGTATAATTCATATATTTTATGTCATCCTCTGAAGTAGCATTCAATATCATTAGTCTTTGAATTGTTCATTGAGTCTCTATGCTTTCTTTCTTGAATATATGTGCTTCCCTTCAATAGAATAATATTGTTCCTCTAACACCTTGCTTAATTCTTTTACTTGAGGGAAGTACTTGTTCTATCTTTGTCAAGTATCTAAAACATTTATAGATCTAAAAGATTATGAGATTTGGTTGCAAAACATGATGAAAATGCTTTAAAGAATTATTTATACTCATGCATATATCCTTGATAATTATTGAATCAAAGGCTATCTATTAATGATGATAATTATCTATTTGATTCAAAAGATTCTGTAGATAATCTTGAGTATCCTTTGAACCTATGTACTATGCTCTTAGACTCTTGCTTCTAAGAAGGTTGTTTCTTAACCTTCAAATAATTAATATATCCCCATTATGATCTCTTCCTAGTTACAATATTTTTGGCTTCTTGGTATTCAAAGAATGCATATTAGTACTCCTATATATGCTTGATTTAGTAGCAGATTATGACCTCTATGAATTGTGCATATGTATATGATATATGGTCATCCATTTGCATCACTATTGATGGATTTTTATTATGGATGAAAATTTATATGTACTTCCTTTTATCTTGATTATCTTGTAGAATGCTTCATAGATTTTTATTATATCCACTTTCCATGTTGATATGGTATCATTGTTTCTACTTGGTCACTTCCTCTTTTTGTCTTTTATGGAAGCCTTTAAAAATGCATCTATTTTAGTAGCTTTTTTTATTGATAGTATTATATTGTATGTACCACTTCATAGATGACTATTTAATATATTGTTATGATAGATATTTTAAAGAATTTTGTAGCAAAAATATGGTTATTATATTTGTAGCCATACAAATGAAATAAGCTGTAAGTTAGAAACCATTTATTCCATCTCGCTTCTTGTTCTAATTACTTTATGATTTAATTGATGATGTGCTCAAATGCATATTTTAGAGAGTCAATTGTAGATAGGAGTTAGAATTTGTCATTTCTTATTCATTTAACTAACAACACTTCTACCATTCTATAGGTACCTCAAAGATATGGAGAGACCTTGAGAAAAACAATTGCCCTGAAAAAAACTCAATATTTTTTCATTTTCCCCTAAGAAATGACATATTTAAACTTATCCCTCCACTCGACTTCTATCCTTATATTTTCATGCATTGTTTTAAGAGCTGCACAACTTGTGTGGTTTCATTTTCCATTTCTTATTATTTGTAAATGAATATGAAAGACTTATCTTTCAAAAGGATTTATAATATTCTTTATGTAATAGTTTTGCTTGTATCTAATGTTGATATCTTTCATAAATGAAATGAAAATCTTGTTAGTAACCACCTTCTACATATGAATGTTGGACACAACTGACGCTGGCAACGAACATGATAAGATAACTAAGCTATGAATTATATGTAGAAGTTGATTTATCCTCTAGCATTCTAGTCCAGAACTATATTAGAGTGATAAATATGTTATAGTCTAGTTTTTAGTAGAAAGTATAGTTGGGATAGAGGAAAAAGTATAATTTACTATAAAAAATCTAGCTATGAAAATTCATCATTGCAACTAGCATACCTATTATTTCATTTACTCTAAAAGATAGAGCCTTTAATGGACATAAAAGTTGGAGATAGTGTTAGAAGTGTATTTACATCGAATGTGTAAAATTTTAAAGAGTTCATTTGTCTAACTTATAGTGTTATCTTCAATTGCGATGCTAATTGTGTAATTGTTCATTGGTATTATAGGAAGTGGACCACGTTGGACATTTCTTTTTGGTAGTTTTTATACAATGCTTTACCAAGTTGTGGAAGCTATTTTTTTCTAAGAGTTTTGCATCCATGTTATAATTGGTAGTCCCTTCTTTATTTTATACTATACACCGTAGGGTGGTTCATATGTGAATGTTGTCTTTTCTCTACATGTGATACATTATGCATAATTGGTGCTTGAGAGCTGGGTTGATGGAGTGGAAAAATTACATGTGCTATAAAATAGATGGTATGGTGGAGAGTGTACATTTTGAGGATTTAATGTTCCTAAAATATATAATTTAAATAGATAATTTAGAAATGGTTAGGATATATTGGCTACTAAACTGTAATGTAAAGAACCTTTGTATATATTTTTTGATGTATTCACTTATTATCTGTATGTTGGATGAAGCTAAATTTTGTAGGATTTTTTGGTTGGACTCATCATTCAATTGTTCGACAAATTTTGGTGGTGTTAATTTAATGAGGGTCATATCACTTGGACCACTTTGTATAACACTTTTGAGCAATAGAAGTTGTGCTTTGGTATAGGCAAGGGTTTTTTTTTAAGTGACACAAATGCTTCAAAGTGGAAATATGAACAATCATCTATATGAAGCAGTTACAAAGTAAAATTAAAGAAAGAATTATATTGCATGATAAGTTGAAGAACTTAATTGACATTTAATGGAAATAGCTTACTGTAGTTGTATCATATATACTTGTTCCATAACTAACATAAAGTTGAAATTTAGTTTTTGATTGTCTATGTTTTGCAAAAAAAACAACTAGTGTTCCTATTGAAGTTGATGAAAGATTAATCCCACAACTCCCAAGAATCACCTCCATGCAAACACCTGTCACAAAAAGAGAGAAGAAAAAGCTATGGAGGTTAGAATTCTTGGATCTATTAGAAAAAATTTTCAAGTATGAATTTTGATGATATTTCTATGGGGGAGTATTGTAGATATGTTACTATTATGATATGTTGCATTCAGGACTGAGTTTGTCATTGATTTCAACATAGCAATTTTCTATGGTATCTACTAGAAGAACAATAGAAAGATCAAGTTGGTATGGATGACTAGTTGAGTGTTTACACATCCAAAGTTATGGGAGATACTTCTAAATATTTGGCATATGTATTTACTGTCAAAAGAAGAAATTATTAGTCTAGAACAAGTTATGTAAGTTTTGGTGATGTCTGTCCTGAGATAGAGTTTACAGAGGCATGTTCTAGTAAAATTGTTATATCTCTTAGAAGAGTTTTTATTCTAAGGATCAAGGTTCAGGACATGAAAAAGACATGTTGAGGATGATGTGGTCAATTTTACTTGTCATAATATTGCATGTAAAGAAAGTTATTCAAGTTGTAAGGTGGAAGATCAATGTTATCACTAAGTGCAATGTGTTCTTAATATGGTTCTATAATAATTAATTGAGAAGATCTAATAGATGACTCAGAGAATTGATTTGAGGACTTGGTATAAAGGAAGTAAATTCTCCTTTATCTTATAAGACATGAATTATATTGATGATAAGTAGCAGAGAGTGAAAAATGCAAAGTAAAAAGAGCAGTGCATAAGTGAAGGAAACTTCATTGCTGAGGTTTTGTTGAGTGATTCGAGATTTGATATTTAGATCCAAGGTTCATGATCTAGTCTACAAGGCTTGATAGTGATTGGTTTGGTTGACAAGACAAAGAAAAGAAGAAGATAACAACAAATTACTTGTTTAACTAGTGAGCTCTTCTTGTAGTTCAAATTGCATGTTTGGGTAGTGGGCTCATCTTGCAAACTTTGTACTACAACTCCTAACAGGGATTCAAAGTCTCCTAACAGGGAATCATTATACTAAATGTTGTAATAGACTCCTAATAGGGTCCATCCTCTAACAAGGAATATTTATATTAGTACGTCATCTTGTGGGCGTCATTCTTACCAGGGTTTTCCCTCTGATCAAGGGTTTCCCTAGTCAACATATCTAGTGTAATTGTCTATGTACATTTTATTATGGTGATGTTTACTTTGGTTGAATGGTTAAGTTTGTTTAAAGAAGATAAATGTTGTAATTGTTGGATAACTGATTCACCCCTCAAGTTATCTTTGTGGACTATTGTTTCTAACAAGATCCATAGATGAGACATTCTTGATTAGAAAAAAGAGAAGTTTTTGTAATCAAAATTGAAAAAATTATTACAAAGAGATCAATCCTTATAAAGGATATTAAAACCATAAAAGGTAAAACCTAGGTTGCATAATAATAATTAATAAAATAAATAATTATTATATGCCCAAAGTTTAGCTTAAGTAAACTAGAGATAATAAATAACTATATCATCTTAAAATAGAAGCACTTCTATAGTGATAGGTTTAGCACCCTCTTTTAGTACATTTATCATGATAGATTTGCATTTAGGATGCATTCTGCACTTGATTCCTTCATTCTAGGTGAAATTAGGGTTAGGATCTTGAAGATTCTCCTTAAGTTCCCTCCTTTATGGTCTTATTTTCTAGGTAGAACTTAGGCATAGGTCCTGCTAGCCTCCATCGTATTTATCATAGGACTTTGTGCCTATTCATGGAACTGTATCCTATTTTGATATCATTCTTAGGTCTCTGGGCATCCTCGGGACTTCCTATTTTCTATTTTGGCTAGATCTAGACCCCTAGGTCAAGGTCAAGATCAAACAAGTTTGCCTTGACCTAGGGTAGGGTTGAGGTCAGCCTTGACCTAGGTTAGGGTCAAGGTCATCCTTGACCTTCTTCGAGATTTGATCCCCCTTTCCAAATTTTAGTCCCAGAGGGTCTCAAAATCAATGTCAGGCTTTTAGATCTAAATGTGGGAGGGTTTTAATTTAAGATTCATTTAATTATTTTCACTCAGTTGGTTATTATGATTGGACCATAATTTGATGTGAAATTAGAATATGGGTCTTCACATTACTTTAGGAACCTCACCTTGAAACCTCTATATAAAGACTCTCATTTACATTCATTTATAACAAGAATAAGAGATCATGAGAAGCACACAAGCGATGGTGAAATGAAGATGCAAGATTGCAAGAAGATGATATAGAAGATCAAACCATTGTTGATATCAAGCATTTTTGTGAACACACCATTGTGAACATTTGTTTAGAGCAAGAGATATCCTATCTTCCTCGATCCACCATTATCAATATTCAAGCATTCAAAGATACAATCATCGGGTAGAAATTATGGATTATGAGTTTGATAGGAGTAACTTAGCCTTGGGGGCTTGACATGCTTTCTTATCTTATTCAAATACATGCATTTATTTCTCATACATATTCATGCTAGGTTTTTAATCTAGTGGATTAGATCTTGGCATTAAAAATTCAACACACACACATATTCTATATTTGACTATTCATGGAGGTGGAAATAGTCAAAATGGGTGTTTAACTAAGGAAAAACCCTATATAACCACCCCACAAACCCCATTTTTAGATATATGGAGGTGTTGTTTCAAGAATTAGGTATAAATTTGGATACCCTTTTCAAAAAAATTTTGAGATCTGTAAACATATTTTTCATCGGAGCAGTATAGATCAAGGTTGACATTTTGGTGCTCAATTGTGCCTTAGGGTAAGATTGTGCCCTGCTATCTAGGTCAAGCTTGACCTACTTTTAGAAGGATAAAAGCTTTCTAGGTTTTCTCTATCTCAACATTTCCAGTTCAGAACATGTTGCAAAATTTCTAAAAACTGTTCATAGACATAAAAAAAATGTATTTCTAGATTAGTTCCATCATAAGGTATGTATCTTATTTTGTCTAATTCTAAGGATTTCCATTACTTATTCAATATCAACTCTAAAATAACAAATGAAAAGTGGTGAATGCTAGAAGCATTGTTAAAGATCTATTTTTACCCTATCTAGTAACTTAATAATTAAATAATATAATTTAATTAAAAGGAAAATACTTTATTTATTTAACATCCCCCCTTAAGATAAACTTAGGGAGTAGCTAAAAATGTAGAAACTACTACTAAAAGTAAATTTGGGTCCTAGCACACAAGTCTTGATGAGGTATCCAAGCAGAACCAAGTCTCTAAAAAGAGGAGAAATAAAGAAAACTACGTGGGAAAAACCCTACTCCTAAAAGAAATGGAAATAATATTGAAAAGAACTAGTGAATGACTAATGAAGCCTCAAAACTAGAGAATATCCCAGCAGATAGGAAGAAAAGATGATCATGAAGAACACCACTGAAGAATGTAGAAACTGCAAAGCTCTGTCAAAATTAATTGTTGATTTGAAGAACCTCCACTAAAATAAAACCTAACTAGGTAGAGAAGACTATAATCTACATGATTTCTCTCATAAGACACTACTTGAATTAGGAGATGCACAAAGACAAATAACTAAACTCAAATATATAGATGGCATAAAACACCAAAGCCTAAAGAGTTGTTCAATCGAACATGGAAGGCTGCAAACAAAGTAGGATTGAAAAGGAAAGTGTCTATATGGTAAATGATCCATCTCATCGAAATGCATAGGTACCCAATAATTGTATCATCCTAGTACATAGGAACAATAACTAAATAAATAGCTCATGCCATTGAACAAAGGAAGCATAAGAACCAATAGAAGAACCCTCCTAATGTAGACAAGGGTGAGGTGACAAGGAACTAGAAAAGTGGGCCAAAAGAATAACATGTCAAGGAACCACGATCAAGGCACATAGAAGAGTACATATGTGTGTATTAAGGTGATCAATATTAGACACATCATGTGGCTAATGTCATAAAATGGAAAATCACTAGAAAAAGGAAGATGACAAACAAAGGAAAAACATTAACCCCCTATAGCACTTTAATCAGAGTAGTGCATGTACAATAAGGCACAAGATATGGTGAATCCCAAAAATATAATAATATGTACGAGTGTCTTCAGATGACACTGCTTAAATTAGAAGGCAAAACAAGGCAAAAAAACTAAAATTAAAATATAGATGCAGTTGTTAGAAATAAGGATTACTGGGGGGGTGAATTATTAATCTAAAAATTTTAGTTGCCAACTGTATATTATTTCTTACTTTAAACCATGCATAACAAAGCAATAAAGTAATGCTAAACAATAATAATAACAATGCACAAAGATAACTTATAACATTGTATTTTGTTAACTAGGGAAATTTTGGCCAAGGGAAAACCCTGGTGGGGATGATACCCAATAGATAATATACTGATATAAAAGTTCCTTGTTAGAGGATGGACCCTATTCGGAGTCAATGAGAAAATTTAATATAAGGAGTCCTTGTTAGGAGACTTTGAATCTCTTTTAGGAGATTCCAACCCTGTTAGGAGTTGTGGTACAGTAAATGCAAGATGAGCTCACTGCCCAAACATGCACTTCCAATTACAAGAAGAGCTCATTGCCCAAAGTAATCAAACTTATGGAATATGGGTACTATAAATTTTTCCTTGAATAATCTCTAATCTTTAGCTCAATCTTAGAACAAAAAATAGCTCATATAAAACTTTTCATATATTGCTTTCACAAAATTTTGCATGTAATCACAATTACAATATAACACTTGCAATCACAATCACTTTTCACTTACACTACTTATTGCAAGACGTCCTTTGAATAAATACCATGCCTTTACACAAATTTCTACTAGGTTGGCTAAGACCACCATCTACTTCTCCAACTTAGAATAAACTTCTAGGATGTCGGCCCTAATTGGACAAGTAATTATTTTGTAAAAAAAAAAATCCTTTTCTTCAATTTTGCTGTCCTGTTTCACTTCAAACATGATTATCTTTGTTTTTTACAATCTATACTGAATTTTGAGGTTATACACACCATCATAGACATGTATGCAATCTCCAAATAAATTTTCTAGTCATAATATGATATCAACAACAAGTTATAAACAAAACAATACATTGTTGTAAACCAGATTTTGTACTTAGACAATTTTCTGATTACCAAACACTAAGTATCTTTATTTCCAAAGTGTCCTGTAAGAACGTACATCATGTGTTGCCATAAATGAAAACAATTACATATCACTATTATCCAATTGTCAACAATCTCCCTCTTTGCCATTGATGGCAACAAAATAGGGAAAATTGGCTAAGTGACAAAAACTTAACATACCAAAAAAATAAACATACAACATTACCTCTATTACAATTTGTCCAACTTTACATAAGCTCCCTCTTACAATATGCTTCACATTTTGTACTTAAAATTTCTCCCCTTTTGATAATTCAAGTACTTTCCAATTACAAATTTTTTGTAATTACCCCCCCTTCGACATCAATGACAAATGTCAAAATGTCAAAAATTTGTCCAAAACTGAAAAAATGTTGTCTTTCCTTATACTGATATGATCTTCATGAAATCATCAAAATTTTCCTTTAGATTGTCCATACCCTTATTCCATGTTTTTTTAGTGGATTTAGTTGAGGTGAGAATTGCACATAAAGCATATGATGCAATCTGAACTGCATTAATAATACAAAAAGTTAGAATATGTGTCCTTGGCCTTGACACATTCTATTAGAAATAGGGATTACTGGGGGGGGGGGGGGGGGGAGAGTTGAATCAGTAATCTATAAACTTTGGTTTCCAATTGGATATTACTACTTACTTTAAACTATGCATAATAAAGAAATAAAGTAATGTTGAATAGTAACAATAGTAATGCACAAAGATAACTCATAACACCATATTTTGTTAACTAGGAAAACCCTAGCTAAGGGAAAAACCTAGTGGGGATGATACCTACTAGATAATATATTGCTATATAAGTGCCTTGTTAGAGGATGGGCCTTGTTAGGAGTCAATGAGCAAATTTAGTATAAGCAGTCCCTATTAGGAGACTTTGATTCCCTATTAGGAGATTCCAACCTTGTTAGGAGTTTTAGTATAATGTATGCAAGAAGAGCCCACTGCCCAACCATGCAATTTCAACTATAAGAAGAGCTCACTACTCAAACAAGTATTTTATAGTTATTTTCCTTCCTTTTCTGATCTCTAATCTTTAGCTCGATCTTAGATCACTAAATAGCTCATACAAAACTTCACATATACCAATTTCACAAAATTTTTCTCACTTCGCATAACTTCACAATCACATACAAGCACACTTCTCATCACAAGAAGTCCTTTGCAAAAATACCATGCCTTTACATAAATTACTGTTGGGTCAGCTTAGACCATAATTCACCTTTCCAAGTTAGAGTAAACATCCAGGATGTCGGCCCTAATTGAAAAATTAATTATTTTGCAAACAAAACAATTCTTTCCTTCAATTTTGTTGTCCTACATCATCAAAACATGATTATATCTATTCTGTATAGTTTGTAAAAACTTCTGAGGTTATACATGTCATCACCAACATGTATATTATCTCCATGTAACTTTGCTTGTCATAATATGACATCTGTAACATGTTATAAACAAATCAATACATTGTTGTAAAAAAATTCTATACTTAGACAATTTTCTAATTACCAAACACCAAGTATCTTTATTTTTGAGGTTTCTTGTCAACATGTACATCATGTGTTGCCATTAATAAAAATAATTACATATCACAATTAGCCAATTTTCAACAATCTCTCTCTTTGGCATTGATGACAACAAAATAGGGAAAATTGGCTAAGTGACAAAACTTAACTATCAAAATAAACATTACATCTATTATAACTTGTTCAACTTTACATATATGCTCCCCCTTACAATATACTTTATACTTTTACAATATTCATCTATATTTCTCTCAAAAATTTCTCCTTTTTGCATGTATACAATTTTCACATCTCTCCCCCTTTAACATCAATGAGAAAGGTCAAAATGTCAAGAGTCTATCCAAAAACTATCAAAACTACTATCCTCCCTTATGCTGATATTATCTTCATACAATCATCAACTATTCCATATCCATAGGGATCTCACTTAACCTATTAAGCCTCTTCAAAGTAATTGTGCTCTGATACCAATTGTTAGAAATAGGGATTACTAGGGGGGTGAATTAGTAATCTACACACCTAAGTTACCAACTAGATATTATTGTTGGAAATACAAATGGGAAATGTATACTTTTGAGAAGGGGGGGGAGGGGATGGGGGCGGGGGTGAATTAGAAGTACAAATCTTTAACCGATAAAACTTTTAACTTTAAAACAATGCATGCATTAACATATTGAAATAACATGTAAAGGAAATGAATCCACATAAACACTTGACACCAGATACGATTACCCATAAACCCTTCAATGAGAAGGTAAAATTGGGGAAGGGATGATACCCACAATTCTTCACCACTGTAGCAATAAAGTTCACCTATTAAGGTTACATAGTTTGACCATTCTCATGATTTGCCCTATGAAAAGCTTGCCCTATTAAAAGCTTACAAAGGATTGTTAGATCACACCCTGTTAAAGGATTTTAACACCCTATTAAAAGTGTGCTTGGCTAAAGGACTTTAAAAAACTCATTTGGAATGTTACCCTGTTATAGGATTTTATAATGACTGTTAAATCAACCTTAGTTCAAAGGATTTCATCCTGCTGATACAGTTGTTAGAAAGTATAGTAGAATGTTTGATCTAACTAACAATCTAGTATTGCTGATTTCAGATCTTAATTTAGTCCATCTTGATCCTTTTTGATTTGATATGAAATTTCTATATGCTTGATCCTTTGTTCTGCAAACTAATTCTGCAATTCTGTCCTTCTTCTAAGTCACCTTGAAACTGATCAATTCACCCCTTTCATTTCCTTCAAATCTTCACTAGCATCACCTCCTCATATACATATTCACTCATAATCTCTCTCATTCTAAATTATGGGGCTTCATCTCCCTTTAAAAAGACTTTTGGTGGCTTAGGGTTAGGTATGAATCTACGATTGAGATTCATTCATTTTTCCACTCAATTCCTTCCATTTTTATGATTGGTTGCATGCTTATTTCATAGGGAATCCAAAAAGGATTCAATCTTATCTTCAAAGCTTCAAGATATATCCATAAATTGGCTCAAAAATGGTTTACATAGTTGTTTGTGACATTACAAACAACTAGGTCCATTTTGTGTTACTTAGCACTTGATAATATTGATGCTTGGCACTTACTGTAATTCTATTTGGCTTGACACCTGAACTTGCTCAGCATCTACTGTTAACTCAACACTTGAACTTGCTTGGCACTATCTATTTTCTCATAACTTGATTGACTTGGCACATGAGTGACTTGCCACTCATTGCAACTCGACATCTATACATATTATGCTCAGCATGTATTACTAGCTTGACATGAACTTAGTAAATATCTTAAGTGTGTTGACACTCAATTGTCAAAACCAATCTAAGATCAACAATCTACCCCTTTGATATGAGTGGAAAAAACACTTAACTATAGATAAAAAATCTAATTTCCTCGAGTATAATATACATACAGTTCAACATATGTACAAAACTTTAATAGACTCATATACCTCAAAATTTTAGAACTCCCCTAAGTTAATGTGCCCATTCTATATCCATAATTTCTTCTCTTCTCTCTGCGTAGATTTTCTTCAAGCTGATACTCTTTGTCTTCAAAAATTTTGACACTATTTTTGTCTAATATAATATATTTTTGATGATTGCTCCCCCTTTGCTTGCTCTCTCCCTTTTGGGTTATCTTCCCCAATTTCTTATTTGTCTCCCCCTTTAAGATTTCTCCCCCTTGAATATTTCCCCCCCTTTTTTGACATTGATGTCAAAGGATCTATACACTGATTGTGTATTTTTCCAAGAAACTCTTGTGGACTTTCATGATAATCTTCAAAGAAGCATCCTAATTGTCTAATGAAACATCTAGATATTTGATTCAGATGGCTGTCTTTGCTGCAAGAGGAACTAGGCCATCCAATGTTGAAAGATTGGGGTCTTTCTTTAACACTACTTTTTCATAGGCTAGTTCTTTCTGGAGTATTTTCATATGGGGTGTAAGGGAGGCTTGTATATTAGTCAACTTGGCTCTTATGTTAGCCTCTTCTACTATTAACACAACTAGTTGAGTTTGTGTATGAAGCACTGAATGAAAGTGCTTCTCTCCTTGAGTTGGATTTTGAGGTAGTTGCATGCTTGAAATCTTCAAATTCCTTTCTAGACTCAAAATTTTGTGGCTTGTTTCTTGTGTGAAGAGTGTGGGATCACACAGTTTTGTGTATAATAAAAATATATTCTCAAGTACCTTCTTCACTTTTTCAATTTTGTTAGCCAACTCTACTTGTGATAGTGCTATTCCACTAGATATCTTCTCATTTACTTTTCCTTGAAATTTATTTTCAGACCATTCCATGAGTTTTACATTTGTTTCTTGGTCTTCATTTGTCACCTATTCAACAATTTCTAATAATTGTTCTAATATGGGCTTGGTTTCATCAGGTATTTGCAAGCTAAAGGCATCTAAGAAGATGTCTTTGATCTCATGAAATGCTTGCCTTTTCTTATACTCCTTCCTAAGTATCTCTTGATTCTTCTTCCTTTCCAATGCTTCTTGTATGATGTTAATCTATTCTAAGTTCATGGTTGCATAGTCATATTTTGGTATAACTATTTTTATTCATCTATTGTTGGGTCTCCATAGTGAAGTACCCTCGCAACCTTTGTTGAGCTCGAGCCTAGTACATAAATGGCATTGCATCAATGCTTGGCTCCTAAAGGACTTTGGTAGGAGTTCCTATTGTTGGTATATTAATCAATGTTTGTATGCCTTCCTACTCCTTTTCCTTGGGTATATCCTTCTTTGCATTAGATTTTCCTTGATTAGTCATGATCAATTAAGGTACACCTTGTGTTTGTGTGTCAAGCACATAAGCATCTATCAGTCCTGCTTGTTCCTTTGTGGGCTCCTCTGTAGTCTGAGTCTGTTGTTTAATCATAACAATTTTTACTATGGTTTCAACATTTGCTGACGTATCATCTAATGTTTGCACTAGAGGTTGACCACTAGTAGCTATATGGATGATAGAAGGTAGTTCTTGTGTGTTCACGTTATCCCTAGTTATGTCAGCTACTACTTTTTGTAGCTCATCCATGCTGATCAATACTAGATTATCACATAATTTAGCTTGTAATATAGATTTGTCAAGGATCTTCTTAAAATCCTTTGTAGTTAATGGATTAATATTCTGAGGTGATTTATTAGGAACATCTTTCACTTTTATTGTGTCTGCAAGTGTGTTTGTGTCATGTAGAGGGCTTAATGGTAGCAATTGTGTGTCTTGCACACTTTATTCTATTTGGTACTCCTCAACTTTTTCCATTTCATCCTTTTGTTGTGTCTCCTCGACTGTGTTATCTCCCTTTTCTTTCTTAGTTTCTCTTTCCTTATCATTATCCTCATCTTCTCCATTATTCCTTCCCTCAAAGGGATCCTCTTCTCCTTCCTTGATAGTAGTCAAGCCATATATCAACTTCCACATTTGAGTGGATTTCTTGACACCATCTTCAATCTTGTTTTGTAGAATGCTGAAGGCTCTATATTTGGGTGCAATTTTTCTACCATGTTTCTTATTTGCCTTTGTGATTTTCCCTTTTGAAAATTTTGGCATCACTTGTGCCAATGTAGATTCTCTTATTTCCTTCTCCATATTTAGGCAATAGTGCTATTTATTCTCAACAATTGAATATAAATCTTTGGGCATTGTGTTATCAAATTCAAGAGGTGTGTTCTTGTATTTTTCCATCATGGCATACACTGATTCTTCTAACATATTCTAGTCTTCTCTACTTTTTTTACCAAATTCAATGTTTTTCAACCCTGTTAAGTCTACATTATCCCTAACATTATCACAAATGTTTTCAATATCAGACTTGGGAGCATGACTTACCACTCTGAATTGGCTTGTGTCTTTTGACTCAGTCCTTTCATCATCTAACTTTGGTTGTGCCACATATTTTCTTCTTAGTTTCTTCTATACATGACCTTGTTTTTTAGTAGCCTTTTTATTTTCCTTTACTTCCTTCTTAGCCTTTTGAGTGGTGGCCCTTGTGCTGGCTCTTGTAGCTAGAGCAATAGGCTTTGTAGGACTTGGTTTATCAATTTTCTTTCCCTTTGGCTATGCCACAGGCTGTGTTTTATCCTTCCTCTTCTTTGGTTCTTGCTTGGATGGTGCTTCCTTGGCTTGTTCAACCTTGGCACCTTCTTCTTTTTCATCTTCACCAATGCCTTGGGTTAGGGCAAAAGGTTCTTGGCCTTGCTCTTCTTCTTCTTTATCATTGCCTTCTCCAAACTTGGCTTTTAGCTTCCTCACCATTTTGTCTTCCTTTTTCAAGGTTGATGTAGTTTTCAACTCCATTTCAACCTTTTATTTGAAAACATCATAATTATCAAAATTTTTAGCTGACTGGTCAACTTCTTCTGTAAGAAGTGCAGTGATGGTAGCTGAAGCTTCATCACGGTTTATTTCATAACCTAGAGGCCTTAGCCATTTGACTCTAGGCACTGCAACCTAGATGAAGGTGTAGTCAATATCCATAAGAAAGAAGATTTCATTGTAGTATTTCTCCACCAAGGAAATAGGAATTCTTAACCTTTGTTTCATTGACTGCTTAAAATCTTCAAAGTAACTAGTCATCACTAACTCAAAATTGTCTCCCATTTGTTCAATATACTAATTTATTTGCACAACAATAGACCTATTAGTTTTCCATCCTACTCTACCAAAAGATGGGAATTCATTATGAACATAGAAAAATATGCATATTTTTGGTCTCAGATTGGTTTTGACAATTGAGTATCAACACACTAAACTGATTTCTACGTTGATGCCGAGTATGATATAGATGCCAAGCCATAGTATGTGCCGAGTCAGAAATTTAGCAGGTACCAAGTGAACTTTAGGTGTTTAGAAAGATTCAAGTGCCAAGTGATAAGTGATTCCGAGTCACTATAGGTGCCAAGAAAAGTATAGATGTTGAGTGAAATAGAGTTGCTATAGGAGCTCAGCGAGATAAAATTCCTATATGTGCTGAGCATTAGCAATCAGTAAGTGTTGAGTAACACATGATTAGTATATGAGTTTGTGCCTTCACAAACTTATATGTAAACCATTTTTGAGTCAACTTAAAATGAATCTCAAAGGATCTTAAAGATAAGATCAAATCTTTTACATTCCCTATGTAATTAGCATGCAAACAGTAAGAAAAATGGAGAAAGAATGCAACCAATAGGGAAAGTGTAAAGATTTAAGCATGAAAAGAAGGATGAATATTGATCATAGATTCATAACTAACCCTAAGACTTCAAAGCCTTTAAAAGGAGGTTGATACCCCATAATTCATGAGTGTAAGAGAGGTATATGGAATGCATGAGAAAGAGTTATATGGGAGAACGCTAGCGAAGTACAGAAGGGTGTAAAGATTTAGAGAAGGAAGAGCTGCATTACAAAATTTAGTTGGTTAAAATAGAGTATCATCACTATGAGCAGAGACATATCAGATTAGATTGAGAAGAACAAGGATCTGGAATCAACAGTTAAAGATTGTAAGTCAGAAGGTTAGCACATTCTAATACTTTCTAGCCATTGTATTAGGAATGGAAATCTTATGGAAATAGGTTGGTTTAATAGCCATGTTGTAAGCCTTTAACAAGGTGATAAATCCTTTAATAGGGTAACATTCCAAGTGAATGTTTGTAAATCCTTTAACCAAGTCATTTTAATAGGGTGTAAAGCCTCTAATAGGGTAGGCCTTTCATAGGGTAGACCACTAAAAGTGGTCAAACTTTGTAACCTTAAACAGTTACATATTGCTGCAGTGATAATTTGTGGATGTCATCCCAACCCCAGTTTTACCTTCTCACTTTGGAGGGTTTCTAGGTTATCAAAATCTTGTGTTATCTATTTTC
Source organism: Cupressus sempervirens (assembly GCA_028749045.1). Classification (NCBI taxonomy): domain Eukaryota; kingdom Viridiplantae; phylum Streptophyta; class Pinopsida; order Cupressales; family Cupressaceae; genus Cupressus; species Cupressus sempervirens. Next base: position 168,500,675 of record CM053793.1, on the reverse strand, counting down.
ATGCATGTATTTACTTTTATGTTAATAGATATGGTAGACGCATGTCAATGATCTTAGTTAAAATTTTTAGAGGTTAAAAAATGTTACTTCTAATTCACCACCCCTCTTAGAAGTAAATCTTCCCACCTATAATTCCAACAATTGGTATCAGAGCCTAGTTCTCATAAGGAGAAGCCTTACAACTTGGAGAAAAGATCTAGAAATGGAAGTCTACAAGCTTGGGAAGATCATAGAAAACCAGGTGATTGATATACAACTCGCTCTACATACTTTGGAAGAAGCTACGGAAGAATTGAGAAAATCCTTAAAGAGAAGAAAAGAGATTGCCATAGTTGAGAATGATACACAATACAAGGAGATTGACACCTCAAAATTGTTTGCAAATGGAGATTCCAAAGAGTTTGATATAGTAATAGTATATCTAATGGAGAAGAATAGAGCACAAGAAAAAGAAATTAAAACTCTCAAGATTGAACAAGAATCTCAAGCCATGATGCTCTGTGAAGTGATTGAATAGAAGAAAAGAGCCATTGAAGATAAGGCTATGCTAGAAGATGACAAGAGAAACCTTGCTAAAAGCTTGGAAGAAAAGTCAATTGAGCTTGCAAGAATTTCCAACATGTAGCTAGACACCCTAAGTTAGATGATGAATGCACATCAAGAATTGAATATTAAGGACATAGAGATCTCCACACTGAAGATGCAAAATGAAAAATTGAAAAATGACTTGAAAAGAGAGAAGGAGATTGCAGAAAGCTTTAAAATACCTAATGAGTCCATCAAGTACTTTGAATAGCTACTAAAATCACCAAGAGCCAGCAACGATACTTTAGAACTAGGATACACAAGTACTAAAAAAAGAGAGTCATCCAAGATTGTCGAAGAAAGAAGTAACAAAGCTAAGAACACTAAACCTACTTGTCATTTTTGTGGAAAAAAGGTACAGACCTCTAATGTGTGTAGGATCAAGAGCAACCATTAGCATGGCAAACCTAAAAACATGGGTCACTGTCACAAATGCAACAAGCAAGGACATTAAGCATATGACTACAGGACCAGGACTATCAGAACACACAAATTTGAAGGTCACTACTACAATTTCAATAAGTATGGACATAGAGCTTTTAAGTGTAGATCAAAACCTATGTGGACACATAATCAACTAGTAAGGGGAAATAATCATGGACATCACTAAAATTGGGATTATGCTATTGTCACTACTGTTAGGAATATGGACACATCTTGAAAATTGTATAAGAACACATTTTAGTGGAAATTGCAGTAGATGGCTCAACCGAATCACATGTTTCAGTTGTTTGAAGACTAGTCATATCAGCAAAAATTGCCCAACAAGGTCAAAGGAACCCAACTCAGTGTTCAACAAAGGAGAAGGAAAGGTGGATGTTGAACACATCAGAGGAGAAATGAATAAGACTTGGAAGAAGAAAGATGGAAGAAACACTTCCAATGAAGGGATCACTTCACCCAAAAGGTCAAGTGGTCACACTTCATCCAACTAAGTAAAAGAATGTATGTGGGACTAATATACAAAGCTTTATCATACATCAGTTCTGAGACAAGCAAGTACTGAAGAATATAGATCAACATGAATAGAGAGACGGAATGAAAATTTTAAGATTTCATAAGTGTTAGTTGCCTTTTGATGCCAAGTAAAAGCTCTAGTACATGCCGAGTTGATTGCCAAAGTTAGCAGAAGCTGAATGATTAGTTGTAGCCGAGTTGGTAGTGGAAGTCGAGCGAAGAGAGATTTCAATTGAATCCAAGTAGGGGAACTCTAGTGGATGCTGAGTGGTTGAAAGACAATGGAAGTTGAGTAATGTAGAAATTCTTAAGAAGCCGAGTGGATAGCTGTAAATGCACTAAGCATTAAATGCTACAAAATAAGAGTATATGTTTGTATTTTGAACCATTTTTCCTCATCACAAACAAAGAGAAAAGATGAAGAAGAGTGCAAAATGATTTCCAAGCAGAGAATCCAACACTTGAGCATATTTCTATGTAGATTCACCATAGTTTCATCAATTTCAACATATTAATACTACTACCAAGTTATGCAATTTCAAATTTCTTCATGTTTAAAACCCTAGATAGCAAAAATGGCCTCCATTTCTAGGAAACCTTAGGAGAAAGAACCATTTAAAGTTCAACTTATGTCAAACAAAGTTAAACAACCTAATTTCTAGCCAATCCTTGAAGTTGCATACAAAAATAACCCAGCTGGAGCCCATCTATTATTCCTCCTAAGTTAATTATGGTCCAAGATGTTAGGAGATGTTATAATTATAATATTGGTGCTATAGGAGACATGGAGATGAGAGAAGTATATGATAGATTGTGTGAGAATGGAGTTTTGAAGGAAGAGTACCCAATCACTGAGAAGAAGGGTTTGACTCATGCCCTAGAATCCCCACTGTCTTCAAAATTGAATGGATTAGAATTGTGCTCAATAGAATTCACGATGGAAGTTTATGGTTGGAAGATGGCCCAATTAAAATATCAAAGAGGATTATTCATAGGGTAACAGGATATCCAACCCTATATCGGCCTAAGACCCTCATAAGTGACTCAAAAGAAGAAATTAAGAAGAATATAGGGGAAAAATGGAACAAGAGAGGAATGACTATAGATACCATTCAAGATCCTCTTGTTGAATTTGCTGTTAGGGTTATTTCACACAAATTCTACCAGTCCAAAAAACTCAACAATGTGCCATGCATTGTAGTAGATGTTGGCTACAAATTAGTTAAGAAGGATCATACTTATGATCTTGTAGAATTTCAATTGCAACAAATTAATGAGAATCTAGGAGCAATAAGGAGAACCAAGGGAGCACAATGCCAATTTGGTTCAATTTTGATTTGTATATTTTTCTATGTATAGAATGAATTTCCATCCTTTGGTAAAGTTAGCTATAAAACCAATAGGTCCATTGTAGCTCAAGTAAATGAATACATTGAACAAATGGGATCTAATTTTGAAACACTTATGACCAACTATTTTGAGGATTTCAAGAAATCCATGAAATAGAGACTAAGGATACCTATTTCACTAGTAGAACAACATGTAAATGATGTATGTTTTCTTGTAGATATTGATTAGAACTATATTCAAGTAGCCACACCAAGGGTTAGATGGCTAAGACCTCTTTGATATGAAATAAACATTGATGAGGCATCTGTAGCAATTACAACATTGTTAGCAGAAGAAGTGGACAAGAGTGCACCACATTTTGGAACTTATGATGTGGTGAGATCAAAGGTAGATATGGAGTTGAAAACTACCTCCACATTGAAGAAAAAGGATAAATTGGTGAAAAAGTTAAAGGCTAAATTTGGAGAAGGGGCAGCTGAGACAAAAGCAAAAGAAGAAGAAGAAGATGATGATGATGAACAAAGGCAAGAGCCATTAGCACTGACCCAAGGCATGGGTGATGATGTAGAGGAAGAAGAAGGTGTTGAGTATGAAGCACCTAAGGCTGAATCCAAGAAGAGAAAGGCACAAAAATAGCCTGCAAGACAACCAAAAGCTAAGAAGAAAGTAGCCAAGCCAAGCCTAGCCAAGCCTACCACAAGGGGAAAAAAAAAAAGTGGCCAAGGAATAGGAGAAGCAAAAAGCTACACAACAAGAGGGCCAATAGAAAAGAGGATGAGATAATATGTTGCACCCCCAGAGTTAGATGAAGAGAGAATAGAATCTGACAATGAGCAATTTAGAGTGGTAAGTTACACAATCAAATTCGATCTTGAAAATATTTGTAACAAAATTAGGGATAATGCATATTTAACTAGATTAAAGCACATTGCTTTTAATAAGATATCAAGGGAAGAGTAGAACATAGTGGAAGGATCTATCTACACTATGATGGCCAAGTTCAAAACTACTCCACTTGAATTGGATAATTCTATACCTAAGAAGCTAAGTTCAATTGTTGAAAATAAATGGCATTATTGCCTAAACATGGAGAAGGAAATAAGAGAGTCAACATTGGCTTGTGTAATGCCTAAATTAACCAAAGGTCAAATGAACAAGGCTAGTAAGAAACATGGGAGAAAATTTGCACCCAAATACAGAGCCTTTAGCATTCTACAAAATAAGATTGAGGATTTTGTGAAGAAGTCCACACAAATGTAGAAATTAATTTATGGGTTGACTAAAGTAAAGGAAGGTCAAGAAGATCCCTTTGAGGGAAGAAATAATGGTGAAGAAGAAGAGGAAAATGAAAAGGAAGAAGAGGAAGAGAAAGAAAAAGAAAAGGTAATAATGGAGAAAGAAACTCAAAAAGGTGATGAGGCAACAACTGAGGAGCAGCAACAAGAACAAAGTGTCCAAGATTCACAAATGTCACCACCTAGTCCTCTACATACAATACCTACATTTGTAAAAACTGTAATTGTAAAGGATGTTCTTAAAATTTTTGGTCAAAACATCAATTCATTGATTACAAAGGATCTTAGAAAGATCCTTTCATTGATTACAAAGGATCTTAGAAAGATCCTTCACCAAAAAACTTTGCAATCATAGTTGTGCACAAATCCAATTTTGGTGAGTGTAGAGGAATTTTAGAATGCTGTAGCTAAAATAACTAGGGAAAAGGTGAATAAAAAAGAACCACCTTCACAACCTCCTACATCTACAAGTGGTCAACCACAAGAGCAAGTAGCAAAAGACATATTTTCTAAGGTTGACACTACAATCATAGCAACTATCGTGGAGAAAACAAGGGAGAAAATAGGACAAAGGGAGATCTCTAATACTACAACAAAAAGCCAAGGTGCACCTCCTTTGATCACCATAATTGATCAAGGTAGAAGTGAAGAAGACAAGGAAGAGGATAAGATCCCTAAGGAGAGAGAGCAAGAGGCAATACAAACTCTAGTAAATTTTCCTACTACCGGGACTCCTACGAAGCAGCCAAGCACTGATGCAGTACCAGTAAAAATTTCAGCATCGGGCTCAAGCTCCACCATGGTAGCAAGGGTAATTCATTATGGAGACCTTTTACTTGATGAAGAGATAGTCATACCAAGTTATGACTACAAAACCATGAACATAGCACATATTAATGAAGTGCAAGAGGCACAAGAGAAGAAGAAGCAGGAGATACTCAGAAATGAGTATAGACAAAGGAAAACATTGATATAAATAAAAGACATCTTTATTGATGCATTTAGCTTGCCAGTACCTGATGAAACAAAGCCCATCATGGAGAAACTATCCAACATAGTGGACTGGGTACAAAATGAAGACCTTAATACCAATGTCAAATTACTAGAATGGTTTGAGAAGAAATTTTAAATGAAAGTTAATGAGAAAATATCTAGTGAAATAGCACTATCATAGGTTGAACTGGCTAAGAAAGTTGAGAAGGTGAAAATAGTACTTGAGAACATATGCTCATCGTACTCCAAACTATGTGACTCTTCATATTTCACACAAGAGATTAGCAAGAGAATATTGAGCTTGGAGAGGAACCTCAAAATATCAAGCACACAACTACCTAAGGATCCAACTCAAAGTGAGAAGCATTTTGCTACAACACTTCATACTCAAAAGGAGTTAGCCATATTAATAGTAGAAGAAGCTAATATTAAGGCCAAATTAATATAGATATAGTCTGAAATAACCTCACACATGGAAGTTCTGCATAAAGAGATGGCCTATGCAGAGAATGTTATAAAGAAAGATCCTAATCTTTCTACATTATAAGGCCTAGTACATCTTGCAGTAGAGACAACCATCTAGCTCAAAGCATTGGAAATAGCATTGGACAATTGGGATACTACTCTGAAGATAATAATGGAGGTAAATAAAACATTTTTGACTAAGTATTCCATTCATTCTTAGGACCCTTCAACATAAGTGTCAAAAAGGGGGAGATATAATAAAGATAGGAGATAATAAGAATGGGGGAGATAATACATTTTGTAGATAAAGGGGGAGATATAATTTGGGGGAGTAATAAATGAAACCCAAAGAAGAATAAATACCCAAAGGGGGAGATAATGATATTCATTTTTTTTGATTTTTGAGGAAGAAATAAGGAGATATAGCGAAAATGATACAAAAACCACAAGGAGATATGTGAAAGGGGAAGTACAAATAGAGTAGAAATAGAGTAGACAGAAATAGAAGCAAAGGAATGATAAGGTAGAAAATGGAAACAACATGAGACAAATTTAGTACAAGGAATTTTGGATACAGAAATGGCACATCAACGTAGGGGGAGTTACAAGTTTTTGAGGTATATAGTTTTCTAAAAAAATTTGAACAAATTTTGAAGTTTTATACATATGATGAATAAGATGTATGTTATACTTATTAGAGACTAGATTCATAATGCTTAGTTAAGTTTTTTTCCCACTTATGTCAAAGGGGGAGATTGTTGGTCTCAGATTGGTTTTGACAATTGAGTGTTAACACACTTAACCAATTTCTAAGTTGATGTCGAGTATAGATAAGTGATGCCAATTTCTTAAGTCACTATAGGTGCCAAGCAAAGTATAGATGTCCAGTGAAATAGAGTTGCTATAGGAGTTGAGCAAGAAAAAATTCTTATATATGCCAAGCATCAGTAATCAGTAAGTGTCGAGTAACATAGAATCAACATATGAGTTTGTGCCTTCACAAACTTAGATGTAAACCATTGTTGAGCCCACTTAAGATGAATCTCAAAGGATCTTAAAGATAAGATTGAATCTTTTACATTCCCTATGTAATCAACATGCAACCAATAAGAAAAATGGAGAAGGCATGCAACCAATAGAAAAAGTGCAAAGATTTGGATGGGAAAAGAAGGATGAATATTGATTGAAGATTCATACCTAACCCTAAGACTTTGAAGCCTTTAAAAGGAGGTTGATACCCCATAATTCACAAGTGTAAGAGAGGTATATGGAATGGATGAGAGAGAGTTATATGGGAGAATGCTAGCAAATTTTAGAAGGGTGCAAAGATTTAGAGAAGGAAGAGCTGCATTGCAAAATTTAGTTGGTTATAACAGAGTATCAACACTTTGAGCAAAGAGATATTAGATTAGGAAGGATCAGATTCTATTGAGCAAAAGAAGGATCTGGAATTAGCAATTAAAGATTGTAAGTCATAAGGTCAACACATTCTAATACTTTCTAGCCATTGTATTAGGAATAAAAATACTATGGAAATAGGTTGGTTCAACAACCATGTTGTAAGCCTTTTACAAGGTGATAAATCCTTTAACAGGGCAACATTCCAAGTGAGTGTTTGTAAATCCTTTAACCAAGTCACTTTTAATAGGGTGTAAAGCCTTTAATAGGATAGGCCTTTCATAGGGTAGACCATTAGAAGTGGTCAAAATTTATGACCTTAAATAGTTACATATTGCTGCAGTGATAATTTGTGGGTATCATCCCCACCCCAGTTTTACCTTCTCATTTTGGGGGGTTTCTAGGTGACTAAAATCTTGTGTTATCTATTTTCATGCATGTCTTTACTTTTATGTTAATTAGATATAATAGATGCATGTGAATGACCTCAGTTAAAAGTTTTAGAGGTTAAATACTGTTAGTTCTAATTCACCCCCCCTCTTAGAAGTAAATCTTCCCACTTGTAATTCCAATACACATCAATATGGAACCAAACTTACATTGAGCACTTTTAGATTTCCTTATTGCTCCTAAGTTCTCCATTATTTTTTGCAATTGTAGTTCTACAAGATCATAAGCATGATGCTTATTCACAATCTTGTATCCTACATCAATAGCTATACAAGGAACACTATTCAGTTGGCTTGACTAATAGAATTTATGTGATATAATCCTCACTACAAATTCAAGAAGTGGATCTTTGATAATATCAATTGTCATTCCATGTTTGTTCCATTTTTCCCCATTATTTTTCTTAATTACTTCTTTTGAGTCACTCGTTAGGGTCTTGGTCCAATCTAGGGTTGGGTATCCTATGATCCTATGTACAATTCTCTTTGAAATTTTGATGGGTCCACCTTCCAGCCACAAACATCAGTCATGTATTCTTCTTAGAACAATTCTAATCCACTTTGTTTTAAAGATAGTTAGAAAATCTAGGGCATAGGTTAAGCCCTTTCTCTCTATGATTTTGAATTCCTCCTTCAACTCCCCATTTTTGTATAATTTATTATATGCCTAGCATATTTCCATGTCTCCATTTCCTCTGACCTTGTAGTTATAACACTTCCTTATGTCTTGGACCATAATAACCTTAGGTGGAATAATTGATAACGCACCTATTGGATCATTCTTGTATGCAACCTATGGTATGGCCCTAAAATTTGGTTGTTTTACTTTGTTGCTCACTAACTGAACCTTAACGGTCTCTTTGTCCATAACATTTTTTGAACTAGATGCCATAGTTGTGAACTAGGGTTTTAACAAAATGAAACTACGTAACTGACATGGGAAGAATACCTTTAGATTGATGGAATGATGCTTAATCATTGTCAGAATCCATGAAAATGCTTCATTCTTTCTTGTTAATCACTTCTTTTCTCTTTTTTTCTTTTGGTATGAGTTTGTAATGATGAAAAAATGAGCAAAAATTGGCCTTATACCCTTCAAAATATTGCATTTAATGCACGGTGCATATACAACTGTAAACTTGGCTTCTATGCAATTTTTGTTTCACTCGACATCCATTGATTTCACCATCACTAAGCAACCACTACTAACTTGGCTTCAACTAGCTTTGGCTGACAGCTCGACACATACTAGTGCTTTACTTGGCAATTGAAGAGGAATTTTCACACTTAGTAGTAAGATGAAAACTTAAAGATTTAAGCATGGAATTTTCTTATTATCTTACATCCCTCTTCATGCTAATATATCTATTTTAGTACTAACTTATTTTGGAAATGATGTGTGATAAAGCATTTTAAATATCAGTCGCACATACCTCTTTTTGCTTAGTTTGATGAGATGTGATCACTAGACCTATCAAGTAAAGTGATCCCTTCATTTGATGTGCTGCATCCATCTTTCTTCCTCCATGTTTTGTTCATTTCTACTCTAATGTGCTCAAAATCTACCTTACCTTTTTCTTTGTTGAACTCTAAGTTAGGTGCCTTTGTCCTTTTTGGGTAGTGCTTGCTAATATGACCAGTCTTTAAAAGCTAAAACATGTAGTTTGACTCAACAATCTGTTGTAGTTACCACTAAAGTGTGTTCTTATACAATTCTTAGGGATGTGTCCATACTCTTGACAATAATGAAAACTATATCTTGTATTATAATCCCAGTTATAGGAATTTCATAGCTTCTTCCCTTTGTTGACTTGTTTAATGACTAGGTGGACTTGGATCTGCATTCAAAGGCTCTGTGTCCAAACTTTTGGCAATTGTAGCGATGTCCCTCAAATTTTGGTGTATGCATAGTTCTAGTTTTGCATTCATGTCCCTAATGACCTTGTTTGTTGCACTTGTGACAATGAGTCATGTTCTTAGGCTTATCATTTTGACTAGAATTCTTGCTCCTGCAAACATTAGCTATATGTCCTTTCTTTCCACAATGATGACAAGTAGGTTTAGAGTTCTTACCTTTATTATTTCTTTCCTCAGTAGCTTTGGATGATTCTCCTTATTTAGTGCTTGTGTAGCCCAATCTTGATGTGCCTTTATTGAATCTAGGGGATTTTAGTAGTTGCTCAAAGTACTTGCTGGCTTCATTTGGCTTATTAAATCTTTTAGCAAATTCTTTTTTCTCTTTTCAGTTCATTCTAAAATTGTTCATTCTACAACTTCAATGTAGTTATCTCAATGTCCTTGACATTCAACTCATGATGGGCATTCATAATTTGGCTTAGGCTCTCCAATTGCATGTCTGAGATCCTAGATAGCTCTACCAATTTTTCTTCTAATCTATTTTCCAAAATTCTTTTGTCTTCTTTAATCATGGCCTTGTCTTCTAAAGCTTTCTTATTTTTCTCAGTCACCTCACATAGAAATATAGCTTGTGATTCTTGTTCCAACTTGAGATTTCTAATCTCCTCAGCTTGTGCTCTATTCTTATCCATGAGATCTGCAATTGCTGGATCAAATTCATTGGAGTTACCATTTGCAAATAACTTTGTGGTGTCAATCTCTTTGTATTGTGTGTCATTTTCTGCCATAGTAATCTCTTTCCTTCACTTTAGTGAACTTCTCAAGGCATGTATTTCAATCTCTTGATTCTCAATGGTCTTTCCCAACTTGTAAACCTCCATTTCAAGATCTTTTCTCCAAGTTGTAAGGCTTCTTTTGATGAGAACTTAGCTCTGATACTAATTTTTGAAAATACAAATGAGAAATGTATACTTCTAAGAGGGGGGGGGGGGGGGTGTGAATCAAAAGTACAAATTTTTAACCAATAAAACTTTTAACTTTAAAAAAAGGCTTGCATTAACATATTAAAATAATATGTAAAGTAAATGCATCCACATAAACACTTGACACCAGATATTATTAGCCAAAAACCCTCCAATGAGAAGGTAAAATTGGGGTGGGGATGATACCCATAATTCTTCAATGGTGGAACAATAACATTCACCTATTAAGGTTACATAGTTTGACCATTCTTATGATCTACCCTATGAAAGGCATACCCTATTAAAGGCTTACAAAGGATTGTTAGACCCCACCTTGTTAAAGGATTTTAATACCTTGTTAAAAGTGTGCCTGGCTAAAGGACTTTAGAAAACTCACTTGGAACGTCACCCTGTTAAAGGATTTTATAATGACTATTAAATCAACCTTAGTTCAAAGGATTTCATCTTGCTAATATAGTTCTTAGAAAGTATAGTAGAATGTTTGATCTAACTACTTACAATCTGGTATTGCTAATTTTAGATCTCAATTCAGTCCATCTTGATTATTTCTGATCTGATATGAAATTGCTATATGCTTGATCCTTTATTCTACAAATTAATTTTGCAATTCTGTCCTTCTTCTAAGTCACCTTGAAATTGATCAATTCACCCCTTTTATTTCCTTCAAATATTTGCCAGCATCACCTCCTCATATACACATTCACTTATACTCTCTCTCATTCTAAATTATGAGGCTTCATCTCCCTTTAAAAAGACTTTTGGTGGCTTAGGGTTAGGTATGAATCTATGATTGAGATTCATTCATTTTTTTTCTCAATTCCTTTCATTTTTTTGATTGGTTGCATATTGATCGCATAGGAAATCCAAATAGATTTGATCTTATCTTCAAAGCTTCGAGATCTATCCATAAGTCAGCTAAAAAATGGTTTACATAATTGTTTGTGCCATTACAAACAACAAGGTCCATTCTGTGTTACTTGGCACTTGATAATATTGATGCTCGACACTTACTATAATTCTGTCTAGCTCAACACCTGAACTTACTCGACATCTACTGTTCACTTGGAACTTGAACTTGCTTAACACTGTCTGTTTTCTTGAAACTTGATTGACTTGGCACATGAGTGACTCAACACTCATTGCAACTTAGAATCTATACATATTATACTCAACATGTATTACTAGCTCGATATGAACTTAGTAAATATCTTAAGCATGTTGACACTCAATTGTCAAAACTAATTCAAGATCAACAATTATTACTTACTTTAAACAATGCATAAAAAAGTAATAAAGTAATGCTAAATATTAACAATAACAATGCACAAAGATAACTCATAACACAATTTTTTGTTAACTATGGAAACGCTAGCCAAGGGAAAACCCCAATGGGGATGATACCCACTAGATAGTATATTGATATATAAGTTTCTTGTTAGAGGATGGACCTTGTTAGGAGTCAATGGGAAAATTCATATAAGCAATCCCTATTAGGAGACTTTGAATCCCTATTAGGATATTTCAACCATTTTAGGAGTTGTAGTATAATGTATGCAAGAAGAGCCCACTGTCCAATCATGCAATTTCAACTACAAGAAGAGATCCTACTCAAACAAGTAATTTACTACTATTTTCCTTCCTTGTTTGATCTCTTATCTCAAGCTTGATCTCAGATCGCAAGATAGTGTTGGAGTTCTTTATGGTAAAGAACATATCAGGTGGATTTAAACCTGATACTAGGAAACAAAGACAAGGAAGAAGCCTAAGGATGAGCTAAATCCTATGTTCAACAAGGCTCAATCTTAGTTCTAGACCAATTAATAGAGTCATCAAGACTCACTTCTATTTAGGCTTTGCTAAGCCAAGGCGAGAAAACCTAAGGGATCTATCTTATTAACTTGATACTCTTCTATGCAAGACTATTCCCTATAGCACAAATGGTCACTATCTTCTACAATTTGCTGACAAAATTCTTGATCATGGTGACTAACTATAACCAAAGGAAGAAATAACAGACAAGCTATGACCCACATTTTATCTCTTTAATACATAAAAAGGGAAATTGATGTTTATTTTAAGTTTTAATCTCTTAGCATGATCCAGGTATGCAACAATAGGGAACATGTAACCTCCAAGCTGAATAGTCCCTTATCCATTGGGCATCAACTAAACCTTAACACACAGATGGTTACCTAAAATATACTCATATATTCAGACACCTAATCCATCTACCTAACTTGCAAGTAGATATCTATCTTTATAAAAACTCTCATACTTACTATGAAATTCTCCTGGTGTAACCTACAACCCTGTCAGTATAAGAAATCATTTATATGGATCTTTGTTCCACTAGCAAGTTTATCCAGACATACAACCTTTCAGGATTGCAATTGAGTTGAAGCTCTTCGTTCTTAAACATAAAAGATTGCAAACAATAGAAGGAGACAAAAATTAGAATGAAACTAAGAAGGTTAAGCTCTTGCATTAATTTCCTTGAAATGAATACATCATTTGCATGTCAACACTCAGAAAATACACAATGAATAACTCTATAATATGAAATGCCTCACAAGAATTACACTACTACTATTCATAACAGAAGAACACTGAGAAAATTGGTATCACAATAAAGGGAAGCGATTTCAACCAGACTGGAACCACAAAGTAGTTACACTATAATGAAAAATATCCAAAAAATAGAACCATTACAAAGAGAAAAAAAGGAAGATATATAGGAGAGAAGACATTTCTAGAATTGGAAGTTGAAACTGACATCTATCTTCCTAGAAAAGTCTTCAAACTGAAGTTGCTAAAACTGAACTTCCCTCAACTGCTTGCAATTAAAATCATCAATGATGCACAAAAATCTGATATATCCCCTTTTAATCTACAAAATATCTCATGGAGAAAATATCAAGAATTCATCACAAACTATACTAAAGCTCCAAAATCTGATGTTTGCTTGTCATATCTGCTTTTGCCAGGCAATTCAATTGCACTGTTGCCAAAAACACAAATTTGCAACCAACTACATAAAAAACAATCAAATCATCATCAAAATTTTTGGAGAAGCCATACATGATGAAATTATATCTATATCTGATTGCAATTTCATTTGCAACATTAAATTTGCACATTTCATTGAGAAGCCCTTGAAATCAAAAACCCTCCTTTAGCTACTACTGACTAATACCTACTCAAAATCTGATTGCAAAAATGAAAAATTCATTCTTTTCTGGTTCCAACGGTATATTATAGTGCCTATTTTGGAAAAAAATCGCCCCCCTGAGACCACTTCAAAAATTTGGCTCCTGGACTGAATAGAGCATATTAAAAATGGAAAATTTAGAAAGTTTATATAGTATAAACTATAGAAAATGTTTAAATTATTTAAATTTTTTCATTTGAAGTTTCATGCGTTGCATATATGATATTTGCATTTTTATATTATATTTCATTTTAAAACCTTTCCCTCATCTCTCTAATCTATTAATGCCATGTGTCAGAAACCCATTCGCTCCTTATTTTCTTATGCATTATGCATCCACTTCTTTTAATTTCTCATAACATCTTACCTTTGAATTTTTCCATTTACTATTTTATGATATAGTTGTAACATTGTGCCAACTCAAATTTTATATCCTGACCCTACAATGGTTGTAGCATCTCCTCTTTATTGGGCCTCCGATCTTATGACGAAGTCGTAGCATTGCAGGATTTCAAAAATCATGCCTTGATCTTATGGAAATCATAGGATCGGGGACCATTATTTTTCCACCTACAATACCCCGACATTATCGTAATATCACATGACCACCAACCTCATCCTTTGACCACACGATTGGTCAAAACTTTGTTGACTGTGCAGCAAGTTGGCTAGATGGGGTACCCTCCTTGTGAAGTCAATCTCAAAAGAGATGTGTCTTTAAGAAATTTCATTATGTGAGTGCATGGGCATAAAAAAAAATACTAAATGCCTCACACTATACATGTGGGATCAAAAATCCTGTCGTGCATTGGATGTGAATTCCTCCAAACGTGAAAGGCCTCTTTGCTATTCCTGTGACTTGAAAAGATCCCTGCAGATGCTGACCCCATTCCTCTACCATTTCTTTTTGATGTGGGCTGCTACTTTATTGGATGCTTCTTGTTGTTGAAGCTCCTCTCCCCATTGCATGAGGCTCTCTGCACTTTTAAAAACTATGACCTCCTCCATCTTGGACGTGGGCCTGAAAGGAAAAACCCCCTTGTTGCGTGGGCTATGTGCCATTATATGCCGTGAGAGTGGGAATGTTTGCAAGCCATGGGTGACTCCATTCCTCTTCATGTGGAGCTACATTTTATGTGCCTCCCCATTCAAAGTTGTGGGATCATTCTTGGATGTGGGGTGTTGTGGTGATCTCCCCTATTGTGGCTTCCTCCATGTGAATGCTTTGCAACTTGGCATGGACTTTCCTTTCATCCTTGATTCCCAACTTAATTTTTAACTCACTATCGTTGTTGAGCTTTGCTCCAGCTATTGTGGTTTCTTCCCATGATTCCCCACATGGATCTGATACTACATAGTAGACTCATGATACTTATAAAACTATAACCTAAATTACTCTGGCATAAAACTCATTTGGAAGATTCCTTTTGAGATTTTTGTCCTTCACAACAAGCGGTTGATTTGATGGAATTAGTCGGGCCCCAAAGTGGGTCCAGCTATTTTTTTTTGTTTATGAACAACTAAATGGAAAATTGGTTCATTGATCACCTTGAACTATTTGGAATCAAACTTGATCATTGAATCATCATTGAAAACTTATTTTAATCATTTCCACATCACTATGAAATCTGTGTTAGGAGGCTTGTTGCCTAGTGTTTAAAATTGATGAAAACACCTAGTTGGGCTCTAAAACTATGGATATCTCATCTCTCTAACACATTCAACATGTTTGCCAAATCTCATCACATGATGACATTCAGGTCAAAAGATATCGACCTCCGAACATGCCAACTTAAAATTGCCTGCAGATAAACATGTCCAAGAACTGGAAAATGCGTTTAGTTTAAGCTTTGAAAACTTGGAAAATGAATGTTTGAGGTGACAAAAATTGGAGGATTTTTTCATTTTCATGTGAAGAATGTAATTCTATGATTTGGACTCATGAAAAATCACGGGGTGCATTTGGCGAAGGTCTGAAGTTGGCTACATGGATTTGCAGGACAGTGAACATCAGTAAAATATTCTTTTTTGCAAATGGAAAGACCCTGGGAGAGTGTGCAAACGGATTCATCAAGACTTATAAACTGGCACACTTGTAGTATTTTTAGTATAGAACACAATTATAAAATTCATTTGGTCCCACCAATCACAAACTCATAGATATGACATCCCGTACAGGGCACCTGACCAAGCTGCATTTTTTATTACTAGTGAAACTCTATAAATTGCAAACAGAATCACATTTGAAAATAGATAAATGGATTCGTCATAAGCTCAATCAGGAACACAACAAGTCTCTAACCCCTAGAATATGATGCAAAAGGAATTTTCTTATTTGGGTCAACTAGTCAATAGTTATAACTTGTCAGACAGGGCTACCTAGAAATATGAACAATATGCAGATTTATGAAAATAATAAATTGCCAACTTTGAGGGGTTTAAAACCTAGTCAAACTGACTTGAAACATGGAACATAGGTTCCTTTCTATGCATATTAAACATCTACAAAGTGGCAAGTTGTGAATCCTAACCAGGTACTAGATACTCAAATGTAAACATGCCCCTTTGTCGTTGTTTGACACTTAGGCAGAAAATGCAAAACTGGAAACCACTTAAAATGGGACTTTGCAGAATGGCTCAAAATGTTAGTTGGTCATTGCAAAAAACATATGCAGGTTGAAAAAAAGGTTTTAGAAACATGAAACACCACTGAAACCTTGATATAACAGCTGGGTACACAAGCATAAAAATGTGTTCATAAGGGCTCAAAGTGACTCAAAATTTGGAATAGGCACTCAAAGAGAGAATGCAATTTTGAGTGCCATTAGTGGCCCTATTTGGGGATGCATGCCCCTTGTAGGCATGGCAAGAAATCATATCTCTGGCTGAAGAAGACCACTCAAAAACTTGCTCCAAACAAAACTAAAAGCAAGGAAACTATTCTAACTGTACAAGGTGGTGACCTCGGTCCACCAAAACTTCTTGAAACCTCTTACCTCTATCATATACCTGATTCTCATTGACATCTCCTTGAGGTAAACTGAAACTTTCATTTACATCAATTTCACCATACACATTAGATCTTCTCATTAGCAGATTAGGTGAAACAAAACCATTTTCATAGTGTATATAAAAACTTGAATCAATTTCTTCATTTTTCTCACTTTGAAAATATGAATCAACATGATCATAACTATTGACATTAAATTGAAACTGGTTATCACTAACTGACTCATGGATACCTTCAACCGGAAACACAAAAGTTTGATATTCTACTTCATTCAATGAGTTACATGAGTCAATTTGTAACTTACCTTGTGTATCCAGGTGTGAAGGGTATGTAAAATCTATTTCCTACCTCTTCACAATGATATTACTCATTACATCAGATTTATCATTCTCTGAAAACTCTTCACACTGAAAAAATTGGTTAGTCACCAAATCTAAAAAACTGTTCTGAAAATGCTGATCCAAAATATATTGATCACAATCCTTGTCTTCATCTAACATACTATTAGAGGGATCCTTAAAATCATCAGATGTCTTATTACATGATTTTTTAGTGATAAAAGGGAAATTAGAATCAACAACATTATTTTCAATGTTTTCCTTTTCATCTAAAGTATCAAAACATATTGCAGTACTATCACCAACATGAGAAAAAATTGAGATAGTAGAAAAATTTCCTTCAAACACATCTTCTACATCTATCAAGTCATCATGTGCACATACATCTGAGGCATAATCATATACACCTCCAAAGTTTGATAAAGATCTTTCAAATTTTGTATCTTTTTCTACATCAAACATTGGGGAAGTGACTTGACTAAATGAAGAAAAACTATGATGGAGAATACAAACATCCTTAGAAGTACTTACATATTTCTCAAACTCACAAGCCAATAAATCCAAAACCTCATCAGGGCTCAAGAAGACTTCCTCATAAATCTTCTCCTAGCTGTGATTACTATCCGGATGACATGAACTCATAGTAGTGGTAACATTAGTACAACAATCTAAAATATTAGAATCATTATAACACTCATTCTCATATGACAATCAACACTTCTACTGCTATTACAAGCATCCTTAATCTCATATTCATTGTCACAAGATCATTTTCAATTTCATATCCATCTTCTTCATGCTAGTTACAACCCTCTGATTCACTAAAAGTTGAATCCATCTCTTCACATTCAGAAAATAGATTATCATTATTTATGGATTCATTACATTTGTGACTACATTGACTTTCAACACATGTATTATCATCATTAGGAGACATAATATAAACACTATCATTATAAATTTCCATCCCCTTAATGAATCTCTCGGCTTGTAAAAGCTCTTGTAACCTTATAGGTGCCAACCAATTAATTGAATCAGGTGCTATAACTTCTAGGAAAACACTTGGTAGGGAAGATTCCTCCAGTCTAGAATGGAAAGGCATTATATTGATTACTGATTTAAACTTGTTGAACATTTAGACCCTGAAGACTTTCCATTTTCCCCTTGACTATACTAACAATCATATTGTGAATTTTCTTATTCATCATAACAATATTAGTAGTCACAATTGTCAAACTATCAGAAAATTACAGACTAACCTTAGACCTGATGTCTAAAACCATTTTAAAATAAAAACTTCACCTCTTTCTTTAGTGCTAAAAATCAATGAATAGAGGTGTTGATTTTAACATTAAACTTTCATGAAAATTAAAATCATGAAAGTTAAAATACCTTCAATGCTGATGCAAACTTTCCTCTGCTGATTCTAGCACTGGTATGAACTAATATTCTTTCACACACACTGATGAAAACCTTGTAGAGCCACCATCTTCTTTAAAAGGAAAAATAAATCATAGTTGTGATTCACTTGAATAAACATTCAGATTTTTTATAATAGCAAGAATAACAACATTTAACCTTAGTCAAAAACACTTCTTTTCCAAGAAACTAACAAGAGCTTCAAATCTACCCTATGACTGAAAGTCCTTCAATTTTTAAACATGAACCAACTAGGATACATTGGTACAGAGATAGAGTCACTAATCATACATAAGAATATAAAACAATATTTTTTACTTGACAAAATTTGAACCTGACTTTCAATGATAGGAAAACATAGATCATCAAACCACTCTCATAGATTTACAATCTTGAAAATAGAGAACAAACCATGCTTGTTCACCCACAAATCTGAACACTACAACACTTTGAAAACACTTCTAGGCTGAACTAATTGATGATGGAATCACTGGTACAATCTAATCTTTCTTCAACCTTCAAAGCTATTGCTATCTTGGATAAAACATCACTGGGAGGCATGAAACTTTAGCATGACATTGTTGCTGATAACAAAATTTACACATGCCTTTCTTGTAACTATATTAAATCATCATTCAGATTCAATACTCCTCAATAGAGTTGTCATTTTATTGGAGTTCTTTCTATTAAAGAAAATATCAAGTGGATTTAAACTTGATATCAGGAAACAAAGACAAGGAACAAGCCTAAGGATGAGGTAAATCTACGTTCAACAAGGCTCAATCTTAGTTCTGGACCAATTAACAGAGTCATTAGGACTCACTTCTCTTTAGGATTTGCTAAGCCAAGGTGGGCAAACCTAAGGGATCTATCTTATTAACTTGATACTCTTCTATGCAAGACTATCCCCTATAGAAAAAATGGTCAATGTCTTCTACAATTTTCTGAAAAACTTCTTGATCATGGTGGCTAACTATAACCAAAGGAAGAAATAGAAGACAAGCTGTGACCCACATTTTATCTCTTTAATACATAAAAATGAAAATTGATGTTCATTTTAAGTTTTGATCTCTTAGCATGATCTAGGTATGAAACTATAGGGAACATGTAACCTCCAAGCTAATCAGTCCCTTATCCATTGGGCATCAACTAAACCTTAACACACAGATGGGTACCTAAAATATACTCATATATTCAGACACCTAATGCATCTACCTGACTTGCAAATAGATATCTACCTTAATAAAAAACTCTCATACTTACTATGAAATCCTCTTGGTGTAACCTACAACCTTTTTAGTATAAGCAAGCATTTATATGGATCTTTGTTCCAATAGCAAGTTTATCCAGACATACAACCTTTCAGGACTACAATTGAGTTGAAGCTCTTCGTTCTCAAACACAAAAGATTGCAAACAACAAAAGAAGGAGACAAAAATTAGAATGAAACTAAGAAGGTTAAGCTCTTACATTATTTTCCTTGAAACCAATACATCATTTTCATGTTAACACTTAGTAAATACACAATGAATGACTGCATAATATGAAATGCCTCACAAGAGTTACACTACTACTATTCATAATAGAAGAACACTAAGAAAATTGGTATCACAGTAAACTGAAGGGAATTCAACCAAACTGGGACCACAAAGTAGTTACACTATACTGATAAATATCCAAAAACTAGAACCATTACAAAGAGCAGAAAAGGAAGATATATAGGAGAGAAGATATTTCTGGAATTGGAAGCTAAAACTGACATCTGTCTCCCTAAAAAAGTCTTCAAACTGAAGTTGCTGAAACAAAACTTCCCTCAATTGCCTATAATTAAAATCATCAATGATGCACAAAAATTTGATATATCCCCTTTTACTCTACAAAATATCTCATGGAGAAAATATCAGGAATTCATCACAAATTATACTGAAGCTCCAAAATCTGATCTTTGCTTGTCATATCTGCTTTTGCCAGGCAATTCAATTACACTATTGCCAAAAACATAATTTTGCAACCAACTACATCAAAAACAATCAAATCATCATCAAAATTGTTGGAGAAGCCATACATGATGAAATTATGTCTATATCTGATTGCAATTTCATCTACAAAATTAAATTTGGACATTTCATTGAGAAGCCCCTGAAATCAAAAAACCTCCTATAACTGCTAACGACTAATACCTGCACAAAATCTGATTGCAAAAATAAAAAATTCATTCTTTTCTGGTTCCAACAGTATATTATAGTGCCTATTCTAGACAACAATTGTCTCCCTGAGACCACTTCAAAAATCTGGCTCCTGGACTGAACATAGCATATTAAAAATGTAAAATTTAGAAAGTTTATATCATATAAACTATATAAAATGTTTAAATTATTTAAAATTTTTCATTTGAAGTTTCATGCGTTGCATATTTGATATTTCCATTTTTATATTATATTTCATTTAAAAACCTTTCCCTCATCTCTCTAATCTATTAATGCCATGAGTCAGAATCCCATTCGTTCCTTATTTTCTTATGCATTATGCATCCAATTCTTTTAATTTCTTGTAACATCTTACCTCTGAATTTTTCCATTTACAATTTTATGAGATAGTTATAACATTGTGCCAACTCAAATTTTATATCTTGACCCTACGATGGTCGTAGCATCTCCTCTTTATTGGGCCTCCGATCTTATGACGAAGTCGTAGCATCGCGAGATTTCAAAAATCATGCCTCGATCTTATGGAAATCGTAGGATTGGGGACCATTATTTTTCCACCTACGATACCCCAACATTATCATAATATCACATGACCACCAACCTCATCCTTTGACCACACAATTGGTAAAAACTTCATTGACCATGCAACAAGTTGGCTAGATGGGGGATCCTCCTTGTGAAGTCAGTCTCAAAAGACATGTGTCTTTAAGACATTTCATTGTGCGAGTGTGTGGGCATAAAAACAAATACAAAATGCCTCACACTATACATGTGGGATCAAAACTCCTGCTATGCATTGGATGCAAATTGCTCCAAATATAAAAGGCCTCTTTGCTATTGCTGTGACTTGAAAAGACCCTTGCGGATGCCGCCCCCATTCCTCTGCTATTTCTTCCTGACATGGGCTGCTACTTGATTGGATGCTTCTTTCTGTTGAAGCTCCTCTCCCCATTGCATGAGGCTCCTTGTGCTTTTAAAAATTGTGACCTCCTCCATCTTGGACGTGGGCCTAAAAGGAAAAAGCCCCTTCTTGCATGGGCTATGTGCCATGAGATGTCATGGGAGTGGGAATGTTTGCAAGCTGTGGGTGACTCCATTCGTGTTCACATGGAGCTGCATTTTATGTGCCTCCCCATTCAAAATTGTGGGATTGTTCCTAGATGTGGGTTGTTGTGGTGATCTCCTCTATTACGGCGTCCTCCACGTGAATGCTTTGCAACTTGGCATGGACTTTCCTTTCATCCTTGAGTCCCAACTTCATTTTTAACTTGTTGCCACTATTGAGCTTTGCTCCAGCTATTGTGCTTTCTTCCCATGCTTCCCCACATTGATCTGATACTGCATAGTAGACTCATGATACTTATAAAACTATAACCTAAATTAATTTGGCATAAAACTCATTCAGAAGATTCCTTTTGAGATATTTTGTCCTTCACAACAAGCTATTGATTTGATGGAATCAGTCGGGCCCCAAAGTGGGTCTAGTTAATTTTTTTTTTGTTTCTGAACAACTGTCATGGAAAATTGATTCATTGATCACCTTGAACTATCTATAATCAAACATGATCATTGAATCATCAGTGAAAACTTATTTTAATCATTTCCACACCACTGTGAAATTTGTGTCAGGAGGCCTGTTGCCTAGCTTTTAAAACTGATGAAAATACTTGGTTGGGCTCCAAAACTCTGTATATCTCATCTTTCTAACAAATTCAACATGCCTGCCATATCTCATCACATTATGAAATTTGGGTCAAAATATATCGACCTCCAAATATGCCAACTTAAGATTTCCTACAGATAAACATGTCAGAAAACTGGAAAATGCATTTGGTTTGAGCTTTGAAAAATTGGGAAACAAATATTTGATGTGACAAAACTAGGGAATTTGTTCATTTTCATGAGGAGAATGTAATTATATGATTTGGACTCATGAAAAATCACAGGGTGCATTTGGAAAAGGTCTGAAGTTAGCTACTTGGATTTGCAGGATAGTGAACATCAATAAAATATTATTTTTTGCAAACGGAAAGACCCTGGGAGAGTGTGTAGACAGATTCATCAAGACTTATAAACTAGCACACTTGTAGTATTTTTAGTATAGAACACAATTATACAATTCATTTGGTCCCACCAATCACAGACTCAAAGATATGACATCCTGAACAGGGCACTTGACCAAGCTACATTTCTGATTACCAGTGAAACTCTATAAATTGCAAATGGAATAATGTTTGAAAACTGATCAAATAGATTCATCATAAGCTCAATCAGGTACGTAGTAAGTCTCTAACCCCTAAAATATGATGCAAAAGGAATTTTCTTATTTGGGTCAACTGCTCAATAGTTATAACTTGTCAAATAGGGCTACTTGGAAATATGAACAATATGCAGATTTATGAAAATAGTAAATTGCCAACTTTGAGGGGTTCAAAACCTAGTCAAACAAACTCAAAACAACTTGAAACTTGGAACATAGGTTCTTTATTATGCATATTAAACATCCACAAAGTGGTAAGTTGTGAATCCTAGCCATGTACTAGATATTCAAATGTAAACATGCCCCTTTGTCATTTGACACATGGGCAAAAAGTGCAAAACTAGAAACCACTCAAAATGGGACTTTTCAGAATGGCTCAAAATGTCAGTTGATCATTGCAAAACACATATGCAGGTTAAAAAAAGGGTGTTAGAAACATGAAACACCACTGAGACCTTGATATAACAGCCAGGTAGACAAGCATAAAAATGTGTTTATAGGGGCTCAAAGTGACTCAAAATTTGGAATAGGCACTCAAAGAAAGAATGCAATTTTGAATGCCATCAGATAGCTTATACAAAACTTTTTATATACCACTTTCACAAAAGTTCACTCACTTTGCATAACTTCACAATCACATACAAGCACACTTCTCATTGCAAGAAGTCCTTTGTATAAATACCATGCCTTTACATTAACTACTGGGTTGACTAGGACCACAATTCACTTTTTCAAGTTAGAGTAGACATCTAGGATATTGGCCCTAAATGGACAAGTAATTGTTTTGTAAAGAAAATAATTCTATCCTTCAATTCGACTATCTTGCATCATCAAAACATGATTATATCTTTTCGATAGAGTTTGTACAAACTTTTGAGGTTATACACACCATCATCAACATGTATACTATCTCCATATAACTTCACTTGTCATAATATGACATCTACAACATGTTATAGACAAAATAATACACTGTTGTAAATAGATTCTATACTTAGACAATTTTTTGATTACCAAACACTAAGTATCTTGATTTCTGAGGTTTCCTGTCAACATGTACATCATGTGTTGCCATTAATGACAATAGTTACATATCAAAATTAGCCAATTGTCAACACATTCCTCCAACTATTAAAAAAAGATAATTTATGAGCAATAGATTCTCTGAAATCTGATATCCTCTTCAAAATTTGTTCCTTTTGAAGTTCCAATTTCCTAATATCATTGTGGATACTAGCCACTTGTCCTTCAAAATCATCTACTTTTCAAGATAGATGCTGGATCTGGCTGGATAGAGCCTCTAGCTCACTCATCTTACCTTCTATCTCACTATTAATGTCTTTAGTTAGTTTGTATGATAAGGTACACTTGACATACAAAATTTTCCCATCTTGTTGGCTTTTCAAAGTTCCTTGATACAATTATCATGATTAACCAAGCCATTCTTAATGTTTTGACATATGGTACTAAACAAGTTAGCATCATGGGAAACATGTGCCTTTTCTTCTGCAACATTCAATAAATTTGTAAACTCTTCATCAAATGATTTCAACACTTCTTGTACCCTCTGTTTAGGATCTAATTCAGTGTGTTGTACTACCAAGGTATTGTGTAGTCTGTTAGAAACTTCCATTAAAGTTCTCTGTAGTCTATTCACTTTCCTATTCTTCTCAATAATCTTTGTCAAGGATAAGATCAAATCTATTTTATCATCATCATCAATAGCTAAAATAGCAATAGAGAGTAGAGTGGATGAACTAGATGGTTTGGTATCATCCTCCCTTTTTTAGTTAGCTGCCTCTTTTGTTCATCTCTCTTCCTCTTCTTTCTTTTCTTTTCCTTTTTCTCTCTTTTCTTCCAATATCTTCTTCTCATCTTCCTTATTTTTCTTTCTCATCTTTAATTCTACAATCCTCCTCTTCTCTTCTTCTTCCTTTCTTTTCTTTTCTTCCTCAAGCAATTTTTGGTTGGCCTCCTCTATTTTCCTTTTCTCTTCTTCAAGTAGCCTCTTCTCCTCTTCAATCTATCTCAATTTGTCCTCAATATCTTTGGTATCTAGTTCTTTGAGTTTAGAACCTTCAAATGGATTGGTATCATAAATGTTAATGTTAACATTGGTTTGATCAATTTGCCTAGTGTCACCACTCACTGACACTTTCGAGGTTCTAGGTGCTAGAGGAGATGCTACCTTTGACTTTGTCAACATTTAACTAATTACTACTACAATCTCACTTCTTAGTTTATCTTTTTCACCAACCATAAATAGAAATAGTCTCAATTTATTTGTTAAATATGGTGTGAGGTTATTCAACAATTTTTTAACCTCTTCGTCATCATTAGTCTTGCAAATTGTTCTAAGAATAAACTTTTGAAGTTCTAGATCTTCTTCCCTTATAGGAGCTTTCTTTTGAATGAGTCTTTCATAGACCTTCTAGTTAATTATGCTCTCAAGATCCTTCAATTTTAGATTTCTTGCTATAATATATCTCATAGTAGATATATCAATCTGATTCTTCTCAAAACTGTTATACAAGTCATAAAATTTGTTCATCTGAGAAAATTTAGCTTCATTAGAAATAACTATGTTAATTTTCTCTATCTTTGACTTCTAGGGTTGTTGAGCTTTGCCTACTAATTGCTTGGATGGAGTCACTTTCTCTACTTGCTTAATCTCTTGTTCTTCTTCTTTACTAGACTCAACAGTTGTCAACAATGTTTTGTCTTTTTCCTAGTCTGGTGGCTTGTTGTTTTACTCTCATTGTTTTAGTAGTTATTGCTTCCACCAATCTTTTAGATTTTCTCTTAGATTCACTGGGCTATACATCTAATACTATTGCATACATAATTCTTTGTTTCAAAGATGTCTCTACAATAGATTTTGACGAAGGTTGAATATTTAGTATTCCTTGCTTCATTGTTTGCTTTATAGTATCAACCTTACTTTTTGTCATTCTGACCTCTGATAGTGCCTTCTTCATTATAGACTCTACCTTTTTGTGTGATGCCTTCTCCAAGGTTACTTGATGAGTTGACTATGTGATCTCATAATAGGTACCAAACTGTATTCTGCTTTTTCTTTATCTAAATTCAATAATAAATCAATATAACCAACTGCTATATCATCATTTAATTCATAACTCAAGGGATCAAGAAATGTTTCCCTAGGTTCCACTACTTGAATATAGGTATAATATGTATCAACAAAAATACAAATGTCTTCCTTAAATCTATCTACAATTGCAAGTGCAATTCTGAAATGTTCTCATTATCAGGTTGCCACTGTCTAATATCTTATCTGCAAGATGCCTCTACATACTTTTGTAATATTTTCCATTGCACATCTATCACTACTTATTATGTCTTTGAATGATATGTAAGGAAATATTTTAAGTACATGAAATAATATGTGATTGATCAATGATTGGAATCTAAACACATCGTTCTTTGTCCTCTTCATCTTTTCTAGGTTTTCTAAGAGTTGCATTCTCAAAATTTCACTAAGATTCACTTGTTTCTTCTCTACACATATCTTATAAGCTGCATAGATGAATCCCACTGAAAGTTCATCAATATTTGTGCTTGCAAAAATAGAATAGGCAATGATTCTACTAAAAAATCTTACATCATCTTGCTTGATGGTGTTGATCACCATAGCCTTTCCATTATACATTGTTTTAGTTTGGCTCTCAAATTTCTTCTTGACCATTTTCTCACCTATAGGTACTCTTCCTTGTTTACTAAGACTAGTTACCTCATGAATAAGGTCGACATAAATGTTGATTACATTATCTTGCATCTATAATTTACCATCATGTATCCTACTCAATATGATCCATGTCCATTCATCTGTGTCTAATTCATGACATAAGTGATATTTAAATAGATCTAGTTCCCTTAGATGTTCAAATATGGGCTTCACAATCATGTCATGGTTGAAAACTAATTCCATGCCTTTGTTCATTAATTTACTACCAATAGACTGAAACTTACTATTCAGATAACTTCCTACATCTTTAAGATGTACTACGTTGTTTAGAGTGATAGACAAAATTGAGTTAGGGGTTTCCTTTAGTAGGTTTTATAGAAACAACCTTCAAATTAGGTCTATCGTCATTCTCAACATTGTGCACTACTAATATATCCATGATTCTATCAATTATAAACTTTTACTAAACAAATTTGTGGAAAAATAATAAAATATCTCTTTCTAAAAATAGCATTTTCTTTGAAATTGCTCTAAAAAGTTGCTTCTGAGTGCTTTTCACTTCATATGTATTTGCAATGAAGTAAAATTCAATTCTATACTCCATTTGTTCGATCAAATTGAGTCTTGCATTAATTGCATACTCTGCAAACACAAAAAAGTTGTCAATTATGTTCTGTAATCAAATAATTGTTCAAGATCCTCTATTTGATCTTCAAATGTCGTGCAAGGTTTTCCATAGCTATTTTTCATCATGAAAAAACTCTACTAAACTTCACACCATGAAATTCTCTGTAAAAAAACACTTATCATCTTTTGTTATAGAATTAACCTTTTTCTGTAATACCAACAACTCTAAATTCCTTCATAACTTGTTTAGATAAGCTCCAAATTACAAGCGAGCTTAGGTACCATCTAAACTTATCTTGATACACCTTTTTCCCAACTTTTCTACCTCTAGTTCCATGTTTGAATGAAGTTTTCAAATTTTGATGCTATGAATAAGCTTAATTTAGCTTAATTGAATCAAACTCAACAATTGAATTTGATCTTCATGTCTCATCATCATCTAGCTTTTCCTGTGAGATATCTACTCTTTTTACAAATACGTCATTAAGTTCTTCTCAAAGTTAATTAACAATTTTTCTTGGTTCCTCATTGTCTTTGTTAGTTCTGGAGTTCCTTTCATGGTTCCTTCTATCATTTCTGATGTTCTTTTCATTATTCCTTCTATTCTTAAAATTTCTTTCATTGTTTCTTCTATCTCTAAAGTTTTTATCCATTCTATGATACTTTGTTGTGTGTCTGAAGTTGTTGCATAACTAACATACTGGTGCTCTACTTCTAAGATTTTGCTAATCATCAGGTGCATGGTAGTTCTGAGTAATGTGTCCTAAGTTGTTACACTTATAACACATGATCTCTCTTTGGTCTTCATAAGATCTTCTTCTATTTGTACGGCTAGTATTTCTAGACATTCTACTATTTCTTCTATCATTGTCATACTTAGGTTTCCTAAAATCAATTGCATTATGACCCATACCATGACAATTATGACAATAAAAGTCCTTAACATGATTAAATGACTTATTAGTACAATCTCTTTTCATATGACCTAATTTTATTACATTAAAAAAACATTTACCTCTAAATTCATACCTAGTTTCCTTAGGAGATTCCACTTTCTTTGGTTCATACAAAATTTCAATTTCCTTGTTTTGCTTAGTTTCTTTAGACTTATTAGAAGATTGATTAGATTCAATCTTATTGTCAGATTTATCTTTTTCTTTAGGATCTGATTTAATCTCAGGTTTCTTCATAGACACAGTAATTAGATAACCAAAACTAGTCTTATCATAAGTAGGTCTTTGTATTGACATTGACTCATCAAGCTTTTCTCTACTAGAATAAAGCTTCTCAAGCTGCTACTTGCATTGAGTTTATTCACCTTTTGCAATAGTATTGTACTTGCAAAGTTCTTCATGATCTTCTTTCAATGTTTCAAACTCAGATGTTTTCTTTGCCAAAGTTGCTCTTAGTTCTACATTTTCAATCTTCAAATTAGATTCAACTTTTCTAGGATCATTCCTCAAAGTCAACTTTAGATTTGTAATCTTCAATTCATGTTTCAAGATCTTGTATTCTTTATTTAATTTTGAATAGTCATCATCACTAGTTCCAGATTCAGTAGATTTAGGCTTGGATTTGAGATGTTAAATATTTTCCTTCAATTCATTGATGTATACTTTGGAGTCTTCATATTTTTCTTTCAACTTATCTCTTTCTTTAGTAAGGAGATTAATTTGTTCAAGAGATTCTTCAAGGTTTTCATCAACTATTCCATATCCATAAGGATCTTGCTAAAGCTGTTAAGCCTCTTCAAAGTAATTATGCTTTGATACCAATTATTATAAATAGGGATTACTGAGAGTTGGGGGGGGGGGGGGGGGGAGTTGAATTAGTAATCTATAAACTTTAGTTGCCAGCTGGATATCATTTCTTACTTTAAACCATGCATAAGAAATAAATAAAGTAATGTTGAATAATGTTGTGGTTTCATAATGCACGCCCCATTTCAATCAAAAATAGGGACCCCCTACTTCATTTTGGCTTTTTGGATCCCTAGTCTGGGGTCTAATCCTTTTTTGGGGTTTTATCTAGTGTTTTTTGGTTCATGTCTAGGTCCCGGTTCAAAGATCTAGTTTCCAGAAATAGAGTTCTGGAAAACAACAAGTCTTTTTGAAAAATCAAAAGGCACACCATCACACCTCCACAGGTGAACTAGTGCACCATATTACCAAAAGAAAGAGGAATTTTTTCATGTGAAGATGCACACTTACATAGCCCAAGAGGGGCTTGGGGTCCCCAAGCCTACAAAACCTGGGGCCCTCTTCTTTCTCTCACCTTCATTCTCCCACCTCCAAGCTCCATCGTACTGCACACCCCCACTAGTTGAGTTGCGCCTCCTCCACTTCCCCTACCTGGAAAAACACACAAAATGCCTTATTTTGCTAAAAGAAACTTCCAAAACCTAAAAAATGTTCAACACCCAAAGGTGCGCATCAATGCTCCTATCTAGGTGTGTTGGTCCACACCTTTGTTAAACTTAAACCATAAAGAGTATAAATTAGGGTGCATAGTAGCACACCTAATTAGGTGTGCTATTGTGCACCCTAAAAAGCACAATAAAAATGCCTAAGTAAAATGTCATGAGCCCAAATTTAAGGATATATGAATATTTGAGTAACATATTATACAATGATAATAATTAAGAATAATATTGAATAGATAATAATAAATATTATAATTACATTATGAAACCAAAGAAGATTATAATATATTCACAATTGAATATATATGATATTAATAACTAATGATAATTATAATAAATTGATTAATAGACTAATCAATATAATATATATTAATGATACAAGAATTAATATAAACAATAATACAATATGGTATTATATTTATAACAACATATATTTGAATATGTTATAATAACATATAATATTATATAACATATTTTTAAAGATAACATATACCCTATAAAATATAGCTATTATTCAATATACATAAACTATGATTATAAAACACATTTAATCTGTATTGAATAAAATTATATAATTAAAATAAATATATATGCTATCATTGGTTATTCAAAAAAGATAAATATTTAAATCTATTCAATCATTTGATGATAATATAAATTTATATTATCAGTAATACACATTTAAATGTAATTCAATAAACATTTATAAACTAAATCTTATCATACATTTGATGGAGAGAACATGAAGGATGATTGGTAGGAGATGTGTACTATCATACATGAAGAGGTGCAATCCTTTCAAATTACAAGCTATAAGAAGGCCATCAATCTGATTCTAGTAGGGGCATAAAAAAGGAAGGAGGGTTTCATGATCACATCAAATGGGCTGAAAATCATAAGGAAAAATATAAAGGGAAAGGAGGAATGATCCGCAATCTGAGAACAAATAGAAGATTATTAGAATCATCAGAGAAGAAGATTATCATGTTGTACGGATGAAAATGGGAAAATATATAAATGTCCCAAAATGGGGACATTACAAGTGGTATCAGAGCCCAACTTCCTGCCAGCCTATGAACAGAAAAAATGGAGATATCATAGAAAAGCTTCATTATTTTAGGAAAGCTTCCAATTTGAGATACATTATAGAGAAATAATGAGCGATGAAAAAAATGCAAAAATATTATTCAGCATAATGGCGAGGGGATTACATATTCTTCTGTATAAAACACATTCTTCATTTCGATACTGGAAGAGAGTCATATTCCCGTGCAAATAGTTTGGTCAATATGCTGGGGATTAAAATGAATTATAAATGATGGTTTTTATATACTATTTTTTTACTGTTAGGGGACATTCTCTTCATGTTATTGATGATTTGAAAACATTGGAAAGGTAAAAAATGCACAGAATTGTCAATTATAGGTTGCCATTTGAAGTTTAAGATAAAGGTGAAATAAAATTAAGATTATCCAATTTCTAAATACAAGAACACAACTGATGTAAAGAAATTTGTGAGAACATCTAAAAAGCTGGCACGATTCTTTAATCAGTACAATCAAATACTTCTACCAACTTTACAATATTGTAAAGAACTATGGAAGTCTCCAAAGCAATTACCTTACTGTACCAAAAGACAAAAAAAAATAGAAGTAGCTAAACTAATCATTTTTCTCTTGTCCATATCCACACAAACAAAAGTGATTTTTCTTGTTCATATTCTCGGAAGCAGAAGCTAATTTAGTTGGAAAAATTCTTTGATAGCTTCGTGTCTTCCAATTGTAACTCTCTAAAATGCATATCAACATTTAGGGCACCAATTTGGGAACTAGAAAAGAATCATTTTCCTTTGCATTAAGAAAGAAAAGCACAATGATTGTCAAGGTGCTTGGAGCAATCCAATCTGCCTGCACAAGAAGGGTTCCTACATGCTTGTTAGAGAAAGATATTGAGTATGAAATTGTGCCTATTGTGTTACAGAATAGAGAGCATAAAAAACCAAAGTTCATGGCTTTACATTATTAGATTCTCAGCCCCATGAAAAGAAAAAGAGACACACGGAGGCACAGATTGTGGTCACGATGAGGAATGAGATAAAAGGAAAAGTACAAATCAATTTGAAGATTCATGTAATAATCCACAAACTTAGAAAAAACCACTATGAAGAGTGATTTTGAAATGAACTTGACCTAATATAAGTGTCAAGGGTTTTAATCAAATAAAAGTCCGTACTTATGCAGATTTTACAAAAAGTGAAGACACTTATAATAGATGAAAAATATAAAATACATAAACAAAAAAAAGCAATAAATAAAACAATGAAAAATGTATCCAACATGGAAGATATCTGAAACTATAAATTAATGTCTTAGAAAATTAAACAAAACCATGTATAAATAATGGGTCTCCAAACTGAAACCACCAAAGTTCAGATGTGTTATAATAGCATTTGATATACGGAAAGTTTAAGAGATTTTAAGCATGATCACTTTGAGACAAGGTTTATAAAGATCCATCTAATCAAAATTTTACATGTATTAAAGACCATGGGCAGAAGGTGGCAATACACTTTTCTCACATTGAAATCATTACAATATGCTTGGCGAATTATGTATATATCTAATATAGAAGAAAAAGAAAAAGAAAAAAATGTAAAAGTTCTTACATCAAGGAGATCACCAATATCCAATCCAACCTCCATTCAATGATCAAAAGTGATGCAAACCAAAAGGAGAGACCAATGTAAAGTGGCAACAATAACATTACAAGAAGCCTGCTGAGAAGATATTTTCTTTGCATATGTACATTGGGACCAGAAAGATATATGTGATGATAGTAAAGAGCCGTGCAATATTGGGGAACCAAGAACATTTGAATGGAGACAAATCAAAAGAATTCATATTGAATAGTTTGCATAAGGTAGAGACACCGATTAGAAGTGGAATTGTCACACAACAATGGAGATTTATGAAAGAATAAAAATAGATGAATTATTTCAAGCTCAATTCTATTAAAGGCAAAGATAGACATCAAATAATTTCTAAATAATAGCGAAGCTGGCCCATTCAAAATGATATACATGAATGGAAAGAGTGATTACAACTTTTAAAGAACTAGTATATAATGAAGGTTCATCAAATATGAAGCAACATAAAATTCCAAAATTATAGGGAGTCCATTATGTGAGGTATGTGATTATTAAAAGAAATATTTTTTAATAAATAAGAAAGCTAACTTCCTAATTAAGATATTTATTATGTCATTTTCTTACACATTATTGATAACTTTATATTTATAAAAGATATTATTAGAAAAGTTATAAGATATTTGTTATGTAAATATTCTAACATAGAATTTTAAATGATATTTTATTATTAAATTGAACATAGATACAAACTATTTTATATTTATTTTGAATATATTTGAGACATTATAAGAATATGGAATATAAAGATAAAGATGAATGCTAATATGTAAAGATATACCAAACATAAAGCAATTCCATAGACTTCGTGTTGAGGTAATGATGCAGGAGCATCCAGAGGTATAAGGGCAATCTTGTGTCACCCAAAAAAATGTACTTAGACTTAGTTTCTGTTTCATGTCTTTACATTTTTGGATACCCATTTGGCTCAAATAAAGGTTCCAACTCTCATAGTTCAACTATCAATGTGTTTGAAAATCCCAAAAAAATAGGAGCATGTATTTGGGCCATCATTTCGGTAAACTAGAAGGTGTGAATTGGCCAGATGAATGTAATCATGATTTAGAGCATTCCAAAAAAAGAATCAGGTCAATAGGCCCCATGGTTTGAAAGTTATTACAGTTATTCGAGTTTTGGAGACCTCCTAAGAATGCTTCAAAGTTAGGTTTGGGGCATTAAATGACCTCAAAAAGGGTCAAAAAATGGGGGATGAGAGAAGCTTGTCCATAGGGCTATAGAGCACTTTGAGAGCTTTCCGAAAATGTAAACGGTTCATCAATCAGAGCTACGGTTCAAAAGTTATGCCTCCCGGAAGTTCAGTTACCGTTTCTGGATTCTTCTAGATTTGCACCGACTTCTAACGCAGCTTCTGGAACCTTCTATTTCGTCGGTGGATGCCTAATAGCACTTTCTAGAATGTACTCCTAGTCCTTAACCCTTTGGGGTCTATCTAAGGAAATTTTTGGCGTTGTAAAAGGCAGTTCGGAGTGGAGTTTGAGAGGAGGTGCTAAAAGGAGAAATATTCTCCAGATTTATGCTATTGTAAGCCCTTAGGGCATGTTTTGAAGTTTATTTTCTCTGTACTATTTGTACTAGCTTATTTTCTTAGTTAATATAATTTTCCCATTCTGTTGGTTCCATTCTGTTCTTGGGTTGTGTCCCCATCAAGTGGTATCAGAGCGGGTTTTCCTGAGTGTGTAGACAGAGCGCCGACTGTGAGGCAGTTTGCACCAGGACTGTGTGGTTGTGGGTTCGAGGTTGAAGATGCCTCCACGAAGAGAGCGTGGCAGAAGGGCCAGAGCTATTGATCCTGAGGAGGTTAGAGCCCTCCAGAGGTAGGTACAAGCATTGCAAGAGGAGCTTCGTAGAGGAGCAAATGTTGCCGCAGGTGACAATAGTGAGGATGACAATGAAGAGGAAGTAATGGGACCAGAAGAGGAAGTTGACGGGGAAGTTCTAAATCCTGTAGAGGAAAGGCTTTTTAGGGCCATTACTAAGTTTTGGAAAAGACCTACAATTGAAGTGGGTATATTTTTCAGGAAATCTGAAACCAGATGAGTTGATCGATTGGATCAATGAATTGGAAGAATACTTTGAGTATGAGGATATAAGGGACCCAGATAGGGTTAAGTTTACAAAGGCCAAACTGAAAGGCCATGCCAAAATCTAGTGGCAAGAGGTTCAACTGGAAAGACTTAGAAGAGGAAAGGAGAAGATCACAAGATGGGATCGCATGGTGGACAAATTGAAGAAGCAGTTCATTCCTGTGGACTACGAGCTTGATCTGTTTAAGAAGATGCATGGGTTAAAGCAAGCAAGAAGATCAGTCTGAGAATATAAAGAGGAGTTTTACCGACTCTTGATTAGAGCGGGGCATGCAGAAGCAAATAAGGAGAAGGTTGCTCATTATATCAGTGGGTTGCGACCTAGCATCCAGGAGGAATTGAGTCTGGTAAGAATGACTAGTGTTGAAGAGGCATACCAGTTTGCCCTGCGAGTTGAAGAGAAGCTGAATAAAAGGTTTGAAGGAAGACAAAGAGGGCACGGTTAAGGAGGAAGGGGAAGCGATAGATCATCTGGAGGTCGCAATGAAACCCAAAAGAAAAATGAAGATGTGGGTACTAGCAGAAACCAGAGGAATGAGGGTTTCAACTGCTCCCATGATCAAGACTTTAGAAATCAAAGAGGAAGAGGTAGATGATGTGGAAAAGGAAGAGGAGGCTTATGTGGTACCTGTTTCCATTGCAATGAAGAAGGTCATCATGCCTTTGAATGCCCTCAATGACAAGGAAGGACAGATAGGAGAACTGAGGGCCAAGCTAGTGTTACTCATGTGGATGAGGATGCACAATCATCACATTCAGAGGATGCAGAAAGAGGAGAGGCCTTGGTAAATGAAAGAGTCCTACTAAGCGGTGAAAATGAACCAAGACAGCGAAGGAGTTTGTTCCGTACCAGATGCAAGTGTGAGGATAAATGTTGTGATGTGATCATTGATGGTGGTAGCACTAATAACTTGGTATCAGAAGAGATGGTCTCTAAGCTGAAGCTCAAGAGGGAGAAACATCCCCAGCCCTATAGGATTACTTGGTTAAAAGATGATCATAAGGTCCTGGTAAGTGAACAATGTTTAGTAAAATTCAAAATTGGGAGTTACCATGATGAAGTTCTCTGTGATGTTATTTCGATGGATGTTTGCCATCTATTATTGGGTAGACCATGGCAGTTTGATAGACATGCAGTGCATGATGGACATGCAAACACATACTCTTTGACAAAGGATGGAGTTCGCCACAAATTGAAGCCCATGAAAAAGGAAGGTGAAAAGGTATGTAGCAGTGCTAGTATTTGTCTTGTTGATGGAAGGAAGTTTTTAGATGGCATGAAACATCAGCATATGTGCTATGCTTTGATTCCTAGGAAAGATAAAGAAGGTAGTAGTGAAATACCATTTGAATTTTCAAATTTACTAGGGGAATTTGGAGATATTATCTCTGATAATGTTCTAGATGGATTGCCACCAGTAAGGCAAATCAGTCATCAGATAGATCTGATTCCAGGAGCTAGTTTGCCTAACAAGGCTGCTCACAGGATGACTCCTACTGAAATAGAGGAGCTAAATATATAGGTTCAGGAGTTGCTGAGGAAGGGCTTGATTCAAGAGAGCCTGAGCCCATGTGCAGTACCTGCAGTACTTGCACCAAAGAAGGATGGAGAGTGGAGGATGTGTACAGATTCCCGAGCTATAAATAGGATAACCATCATGTACTGGTTTCCTTTGCCAAGGATGGATGATATTATGGACTGCTTGAGTGGAGCTCAGTACTTCACAAAGATAGATCTGAAGAGTGGTTATCATCAGATACAGATTCGAGAAGGAGATGAGTGGAAAACAGCCTTCAAGACCAAGGAGGGTCTTTATGAGTGGTTAGTCATGCCCTTTGGATTGACGAACGCCCCAAGCACCTTCATGCGGCTCATGAATGAGGTACTTAAGAAGTTCTTGGGAAAATTTGTTATTGTCTATTTGGATGATATTTTAATTTTCAGCAAGACTTTGGAAGAACATTTACTGCATATTCGTAGTGTCCTTGAAAGGCTAAGGGAAGAGAAACTGTTAATTAATCTAAAGAAGTGTGTCTTTGCAAAAAGGGAGTTAGTCTATTTGGGATTTGTTATATCACCTGAAGGTCTCAAAATGGATCCAGAGAAGGTAAAAGCCATCTTGGAATGGCCTACTCCAAGGTCTGCTACTAAGGTAAGATCATTTCATGGTCTGGTTAGTTTTTACAGGAAGTTTATTAAGAATTTTAGTGGCATATGTGCACCCCTAATTGATACAATAAGAGGGGATAGAAAAGAGTTCAAATGGATTGCAGTAGCTGCGAGAAGTTTTGAATTGCTGAAGAAGAAGGTGATAGAACAGCCTGTGTTGGCACTTCTAGATTTTAGAAAAGTGTTCCAGGTGGATTGTGATGCTAGTGGTAGCGCTATTGGGGCTGTATTAAGCCAAGAAGGTAAGCCTATTGCATATTTTAGTGAAAAATTGAATGATGCAAAGAAGAAGTATTCTGTTTATGATCAAGAATTCTATGCAATAGTTCAGGCCTTAAAGAAATGGAGGCATTATTTATTGCCAAAGGAATTTTTTTTGTATACTGATCATCAGGCATTACAGTACCTAAATAGCCAAGGTAAATTGAATCAGAGGCATATGAAGTGGGTAGAATTCTTGCAGAGTTATAAATTTGTGTTGAAGCATAGAAGTGGAAAATCTAACAGAGTTGCAGATGCACTAAGTAGGAGACAGTCACTGCTTACAGTAATGCAGGTTGAAGTAGTTGGGTTTGATGAACTCAAGAATTTGTACCCTGAGGATCCTGATTTTGCTAAAGCATGGAAAGCTTGTAAAGAACCTGTTGCTGTAGATAGAACCAAGTGGTTAGACTATTTGATTCAGGATGGCATGTTGTTCAAAGGTAGTCAATTGTGCATTCCAAGGAGTTCCATGAGGGAAAATCTGATTAAGGAGAAACACAATGGTGGGATGGCAGGACATTTTGGTTGGGATAAGACCATTTCCATTCTTAGAGAACATTATTTTTGGCCTCAAATTACACAGGATGTGAAGACGTTCGTACAAAGTTGCCAGGTTTGTCAAGTTGCCAAGGGGTTTAGTCACAATATTGGTCTATATCAGCCATTTCCTGTTCCATCAAGGCCATGGGAGGACATAAGTATGGATTTTGTTCTTGGATTGCCAAGGACACAAAGGGGTAATAACTCAGTATTTGTGGTGGTTGATAGGTTCTCCAAAATGGCACATTTCATTCCATGCCACAAAACTCATGATGCTGTCCATATTGCAGACTTGTTTTTCAAAGAGGTGGTAAGACTACATGGTCTTCCAAGGAGTATAGTTTCTGACAAAGATACTAAATTTGTGGGGTATTTCTGGAGGACATTGTGGAAAAAGTTGAGAACAGACTTGAAATTCAGTTCCACGCATCACCCATAGACTGATGGCCAAACAGAAGTGGTAAATAGAAGTCTGGGCAATTTGCTGAGATGTTTAGTTGGAGATAAGCCCAAGGGATGGGATTTGATTCTACCATAGGCAGAGTTTGCTTATAATAACTCTGTAAATAGGAGTACTGGAAAATCACCATTTCAAATTGTATATGGGAATAGCCCAAGGACTGCACTAGAATTGAGGAAGATAGAACAAGGGGAGAGGACAAGTGCTGAAGCTGAGGAATTTACTGAACACATCAAGCGTCTATGTGAGGAGGTTCAAGCACACATTATCAAGATGAATCAAGAGTATAAAGCTAGGGCTAATCAAAGGAGAAGACATAAGGAATTCCAAGTAGGGGATCTAGTCATGGTGCACTTACGAAAAGAAAGATTTCCAGTTGGTACTTATAACAAGCTGAAAATGAAGAAATTTGGCCCCTGCAAAGTTTTGAAGAAACATGACTCAGGAAATGCATATGAGGTGGAGCTGCCAGATGGTATTCACATTTCTCCCATTTTCAACATTGCAGATTTAACAGAGTATCATGATGATGGTGCAGATGAGGAGCTGGTTTTAGAGCCATGTCCAATTCCTGCTTCTAAGAAGGAGGAGATAGAAGACATTCTAGATCATCGTGTGGGTAGGAGTACCAAAAATAGGCAGTATGAAGAGTATTTGGTCAAATGGAAAGGACGGCCGATCGAGGACTCAACTTGGATTTCAACAGCTGAGGTTTCCCATTTGGGATTTCCTCTACCATCCATAAAGTGACAGGGTCACTTTTCAATCTACCTTGGGTGTCTGATGCAAGAGCATCCAGAGGTATAAGGGCAATCCTGTGTCACCCAAAAAAATGTACTTAGACTTAGTTTCTGTTTCATGTATTTACATTTTTGGATACCCATTTGGCTCAAATAAAGGTTCCAACTCTCATAGTTCAACTATCAGTGCATTTGAAAATCCCAAAAAAATAGGAGCATGTATTTGGGCCATCATTTTGGTAAACTAGAAGGTGTGAATTGGCCAGATGAATGTAATCATGATTTAGAGCATTCCAGAAAAAGAATAAGGTCAATAGGCCCCACGGTTTGAAAGTTATTACAGTTTTTCGAGTTTTGGAGACCTCTTAAGAATGCTTCAAAGTTAGGTTTGGGGCATTAAATGACCTCAAAAAGGGTTGAAAAATGGGGGACAAGCAAAGCTGGTCCATAGGGCTATAGAGCGCTTTGAGAGCTTTTCAAAAATGTAAACGGTTCGTCAATCGGAGCTACGGTTCAAAAGTTATGCCTCCTGAAAGTTTGGTTACCATTTCTGGATTCTTCTAGATTTGCACCGACTTCTAACGCAGCTTTTGGAACCTTCTATTTCATCGGTGGATGCCTACTAGCACTTTCTAGAATGTACTCCTAGTCCTTAACCCTTCGGGGTCTATTTAAAGAGATTTCTGGCATTGTAAAAGGCAGTTCGGAGTGGAGTTTGAGAGGAGGTGCTAAAAGGAGAAATATTCTCCAGATTTATGCTATTGTAAGCCCTTAGGGCATGTTTTGAAGTTTATTTTCTTTGTACTATTTGTACTAGCTTATTTTCTCAGTTAATATAATTTTCCCATTCTGTTGGTTCCATTCTATTCTTGGGTTGTGTCCCCATCAGGTAATATGGAGGTAAGTATTATTTTCATTATGAATATATAATTTAAGTGGATTCTTGATTATTAAATATATTGGGTGATGATAAAGAGAATTAGAAGGGACAACACCGAAGAAGATAAGAAATGATCAAGGGAACACTAATAACATTCAGTCGATGAATAGAAAGGGAAGCCAATGAAGCATTGAGGAAGTTCAACCATAGTTAAAAATATGAAATTGTAAATTTTCTTAATTAATGTAATCATAAAGGTGTAAAATTGATTATTTGAGAAATGATTTAGGGATTTCAAGTAGCTTTCCTATGGAGTCTACAATCAAGGGAGGTCTATAAGATGCCTTATTGTAGTACTAGTTGAGGGAAAGACTATATAGAAACCCTACCATATTTAACTTTCCTATGGGGTCTGCAATTAAGGAGGTCTGTTAAGACACCTTATTGTAGTATCAGTTAAGGGAAAGGCCATATTTAACTTTCCTATGGGGTTTGCAATTAAGGGAGGTTTGTTAAGACACCTTATTGTAGTATCAGTTAAGGGAAAGGCCATATTTAACTTTCCTATGGGGTTTTCAATTAAGGGAGGTTTGTTAAGACACCTTATTGTAGTATCAGTTAAGGGAAAGGCCATATTTAACTTTCCTATGGGGTCTGCAATTAAGGGAGGTCTATTAAGACACCTTATTGTAGCATCAGTTAAGGGAAAGGCCATATTTAACTTTCTTACAGAGTCTGCAATTAAGGAAGGTCTGTTAAGACACCTTATTATAGTACTAGTTAAGGGAAAGACTATAAGGGCATCTATCCTTCCTATGGAGTCTACAATTAGGGAAGAGCTGCTATGATCCTTGTTGCAGTGCTAGTTAAGGGGAAGATAGTAAGGGAATCCTACCACTTTCTTATGGAGTCTACAATTAGGGGAGAACACCCTATTGTAGTACTAGTTAAGGGGAAGATAGTAAGGGCACCCTATCAAATTTCCTATGGAGTCTGCAATCAAGGGAGAGTGGTTAGGACACCCTATTGTAGTGCTAGTTAAGGGAAAGATAGTAATGACTCCTTTTCACAAGAACCTTTCTAGCCAAACAAGTAATCCACTAAGTAGACTAGCTCATGTGGATACCTAACACCTACCACCGAGGCCAAGGGGGCCAAAGTTCCGCTCTTGGGCTTAGCATGGAATTGGCTTGGATTAACTTAATATCATTCAAATTTCTTTGAAGTTTATATATATGCATGTACTGGTGCTTAGTTTGTGGTTGCAGGGTTTATAAGCCTAATGAAGAAGTATAGTCATTATGCATTTTAGGATCTAATCAAGGTTATGTATGATGTGTCTACATCGTGTCTACTTCGTGTCTTCATGCATCAATGTGTATGCTTCGTGTTTTCTTTGTGTCTTCATACATTCATATGTATACTTTTCATTCAAATGCATACTACATGTATGGCTCTTTATAGAATAGAATGAAGTAATCCTATAAGTAAAAATTTGAATGGGATCTAGTAGTCAATTTTGTTATATAAGGTGAAAAAAATATGAAAACGATTATTGCTTGAGGAAAAGAAAATTCAAGAGGGGCGGACTTGTCATGAGCCCAAATTTAAGGATATATGAATATTTGAATATACAATGCTAATAATTAAGAATAATATTGAATAGATAATAATAAATATTATAATTACATTATGAAACCAAAGAAGATTATAATATATTCACAATTGAATATATATGATATTAATAACTAATGATAATTATAATAAATTGATTAATAGACTAATCAATATAATATATATTAATGATACAAAAATTAATATAAACAATAATACAACATGGTATTATATTTATAACAACATATATTGGAATATGTTATAATAACATACAATATTATATAACATATTTTTAAAGATAACATATACCCTATAAAATATAGCTATTATTCAATATACATAAACTATGATTATAAAACACATTTAATCTATATTGAATAAAATTAGTTAATTAAAATAAATATATATGCTATCATTGGTTATTCACAAAAGATAAATATTTATAATCTATTCAATCATTTGATGATAATATAAATTTATATTATCATTAATACACATTTAAATATAATTCAATAAACATTTATAAACTAAACCTTATCATACATCTAATGGAGAGAACATGAAGAATGATTGGTAGGAGATGTGTCCTATCATACATGAAGAGGTGCAATCCTTTCAAATTACAAGCTATAAGAAGGCCGTCAATCTGATTCTAGCAGGGGCATAAAAAAGGAAGGAGGGCTTCATGATCACATCAAATGGGCTGAAAATCATAAGTAAGGAAAAATATAAGGGGAATGGAGGAATGATCCACAATCTGAGAACAGATAGAAGATTATCAAAATCATTAGAGAGGAAGATTATCATGTTGTATGGATGAAAATGGGAAAATATATAAATGTCCCAAAATAGGGACATTACATAAAAATAAGGGTGCACGTTAGCACACCCCATGGGGTGCACTGATGCATACCCTATTTTGTATAGACTATGCCAAGAAAATGGCATACTAGGTGCACTTGTGAGGTACAACTGGTGCACCCTTTGTTGCATTCTAGAGTCAAATTGGGTTTTTCTAGTGTTGTTGGGTAGATTAGGGTTTTGTGTTTTGATTGTGTCATTATTAGGGTTTGATTTATTCATTTTTCTTTGACTTTGGAATAATATGCATCCTTTTTGTGTAGATTCAATGGCTTCCTCATCGTCCTCCCTCGCCAAGAAGATGGTTCCAAAGCTGGTAGTATTCAAGTTTTAGGGCATGCCAATGAAATCACAATTTCAAGATGAGTACTTAGAGATTAGAGATACCAAGTTAGGACATAGATTTGGGTGTATTCCTAACACTATGCAAAAAACCAATAGAAAGGTCCCCAATGGCATCTACCTTAATCTGATCAGGACTGGTTAACACAACGTCATATCCAATTTTAGTGTAGTCCTTGGAATTAATAGTGACACTCATGGAGAGATATGTTCCTGAAGAAAGAGTTGTTAAAAGCATAACTAGAGAGATCATCTTGGATCTCTAATCTAACAATATAGAGAAGGTATTCCATCTTCTAAGGGCATATCAATTTATTTGATTAACTTATCACCAAGCTGAGAGATGGTATAGGAAACATATGGAGGAAGCCTCTAAAATTATATAGTCATCATACCTCATTGAGAAGACTCCTTTAGGAAGGAAGGCAAGAAAGGTGGATATGACATGAGGGTACATGAAGGAAGATATTGGAAACTTGATCATGCT
Organism: Cupressus sempervirens; assembly: GCA_028749045.1. NCBI lineage: Eukaryota > Viridiplantae > Streptophyta > Pinopsida > Cupressales > Cupressaceae > Cupressus > Cupressus sempervirens. The sequence goes on along the minus strand of CM053793.1, from coordinate 168,457,979 downwards.
TCTGTGAAAAGTCATGGGTTTTCCCACTTTGGGACATTTAAACATATGGATGATCAATTTGATTGAGGCTATCAAGATAGTGAAGATGCCAATTGACTGGGCCTCCATTCTCAGTGAGAACTTGGGAGAATAGCTAGTGGTGGTGAAGAATAACAAGAAATTTTACATGACATCATACTTAGTGTACCTATTAGCCATGAGAATGATAGATTAACCTAGGCTCTATAAGAAGGGTAGCATGCAGGATGAAAATGCATGGCCTTACATTATATACCATCAGTTGGTAAAAAAGAAAATTTTAAAGCAAAGCAAGGAATATAGGATCATAAATGATGCTCTCATATTCATAATAATCTAGTTTATAGAAGGGGATTACATGAAGAGGATGTCAGTAGAGGCAACCGCAAAGGTATCAAAAGTTGGAGCTTATTATATCCAACTCCAAATGTTTACATATTTGAGGGTAGCAGGATCAACTCTCAACCCTAAGAAACTCTTTAGGTATCCTTGTGATAGATATATTCTCCAGGAGATCTCTCAACAACTCTTGTCTATGTATGACAGAGTTAGAAAGCAACACAAAATATGTTGGGCATGACCTATGGCTATAGAACCTTTTAGGGTGGATTAGAAGCAAGATATTCCATCTTTTGAGTGTGAAAGGGATTAGTATCCCTTGGATGAGTATAATTCCCCTTGGCCCTATTTTGAAAACATCGAGAGAGTGCAATACTTAGCGGGTAAAACATTTCAGCATAAAGATGCCCTTGACGATCATTGGATGAATGCAATAGATGACTATGATGTTAACATAAGGAACTATTGTAGGATGACTCTATATCTAGTATAGAGTGATTTGAAGATCAATATTCCATTGAATATTGTGCAACAAAATACAAAATATCTTCTCGATCCATTATTGAATAGGGATAAAATTAGTGATAGACCTATAATGAATGCCGAGATTGATAAAGAAGAGAACTCAAACATTAATCACAGGGCAAGGCATGCCATTAAATTAACAAATGATTAGATCAAGAGAACTTTCAAACTTGATCCAATTCCTAAAACAATGATCTTCCATGCTCAAGCCCATCCAGCTAAAGGTAGAGGAACAAAGGTCACAATGCCAACATGTACAACCTAGTCACCAGTAAGACCAGAAATGGTGCACCAACTTGATAGACCATTTGGGTATTACTAGACTCAAAAGGGTAAAGGTAAGGGCAAAAGGAAGATGGATTCTCCTCAACAAGATGAACCAAAAGAGGGAGAAATTTAGACACCTCTAGATTAGGGAGGAGAAAACATAAAAGGGTCAAAAAATGTTAAAACTATAGAGACCTAAGATAATCCTCAAGTGCCACTAGCTGAGCAAGTACCAGGAGGAGATGAAGTGGAAATCCAAGAAATACCTTAGCAGTAGGTATAAGCCTCTCCCTCCATGCCTAAGAGGAGAATAAAGATTAAGACTTAGGTAAAAAGGAGACAAAAGGTAATCAAGAAAGTGATTCCTTTCCCATCAGTCCCCAAACCTATTCTAGAAGAAGTAGAAGAAGAGAATGATGAGGATGAAGAGGATAGTTTACCTTTGAATAGGAGGACTCATCTTGCAAGAGCTACAAAGTTGGAAAGGAGAAGAAGCTCCACCATCACACCTCCATCTATTCTTGAACAACCCATTCAAACTACAATATCAGAAGATGAGATGCAACAATGGATAGATGAGCAAGATGTTAAAGGCATTGATGTCTTTTAGATGTCAAATTTTGATTTTATGCTAGTGGGTACTAAATTGGTGGGAGACAAGATAGTAGACACTCCAACTAATCAACCTCAGTAGGAGGATTGGAGTTAGTTACCACCTTAGACACAAGGACCTAAAATAGTTCCATCATCACCACATCATGTTACATTTTGTGTGGATAAAGGTTCAATTCTCACCTTCCTCCAAATAATGAGGAGGAACAAGTACAAGTAGGACAACAGGAAGAGCCACAACAAGTATCCACTAAGGAAGTGTTAGAAGAAGGGAAAATAAGTGAACAACCTCAAAAAACTTCCCAAGACACTGAGGTGAGGACTGTGGACTCCATAGATACAAAGACTCCTGGTGTGGATCTCTCACAAAAGGAGAAAACTCTAGAAATGAATGGTAAGGGGAAGAGTATAGCTAAGAAAACTCCTTCATCCTCAAAAGCTAAATCCTTGGTACAACATATTCTAAGGTGGCTAAGGAAAGAAGTGATAAGAAATAAAAGGCAGTAATTCACTACTGAAGAGGAGGATAGAATGGAATTAATTGAGGTTCTGAGGAAGCCTGAATCACCTACAAAAGATGCACATGCATTATCCTTCATTATGAGTGATCAGATCCAAGACTTTTTTTCTCATGTGGCTATCCCTCCTTTGCATTGAAATGTCAAAGAATTGACTCCACAAGATTATCAAATCAGGGAAGTCATGCTTGGGAAGCCTACCTTGGATACCACTAAGCTAATGGTTACAACAGGAATGAAGTAGTTATTCAAAAGCCTGGAATAGGATGAGACATAATTAATAATATTTAGATGAAAAAATGAAATCCTAAAGGAATATCTAAGTGAAGTTGTTGGTCCCCTAGCTCCCACAAACCTTGAGGATATTTTAAATGCATCAATCTAGAGAAGAGATAGGGGTATGGTATAGTTGGACCCATTTTTCAGAGCTTGTTAGCAATGGCAAGAAAGTTTTGAGGAAAAAGGTGTATAGATCATTCAGGGACATTTGAAGCTATTACACATTATGTAGGAGAATGTGGATAGGCTAGTAGCCATTTTGAATCAAGATTTTGGTCTAATGGATGAGATACAAACGTAGGGCAAGGATTCACAAGCATTACAGGCAATTAAAAGCCAAAGGTATAGGATAATGATGAGTGTATATACAACTAAGGAGTTAGAAAAGATTTATGGTTGGATTGAAAAGATCATGAATGGGAATAAAATAATGGAGACATTACATGTGGAGATTCATAGGCTCATCGATCAAGCCCAAGAGCAAATTTTGGAAGCTGAGAAGCATTATAGTGATGCCTGTTTAGATATTTTTGAAGATGATGCATGAGAGAAGTTAATACTAGTAGAGGTAGTAGTGGAGAAAGAGAAATTTTAAGGACTAATGATGATGATATTAGGAAAGCATTTAGAACAGAAGAGGCTTTACTAGAACTAGATGTAAAACTTAGAGATTTTGCTGAGACTCATATTGAAGTTGACAACTATAGGTAGAAGGTGAAAGAAAAATATGAAGCCAAGATCAAGTCACTAATATCGTTGAGAAATTCAAGGCAAATACCTAGACATAGCTTTGGTATAAAGGGGAACAAAACCTAGAAGCCAAAATTTTGATTTTGACACTTAGTGAAATTTTGCATTTTTGGAGCTTGCTTCCAATGTGTGCTGCTATGCAGGTGCACTTTTTTAGTAGTTTTCATGAAGATTTTGAAGAATTTAGAGGTGCACCAATTGTTAACTACTAGTTCTAAATTTAGAGCTTTCCATGCATTAGAAATGCATTTTGACAATAGTTTAACTCCTACAAATGCCTATTGAAGAAGGAGCTCCTATTTTTGGCACTTCCAAACACTTCTACATCAACTGAAGGCTTTCTTATTCTTTCATGCTTTCTTTGTTTTATTACATTTAAAGGCTCATGCATCCAATTAATAATATAAAATGGATGGAGCCCTACTTCTAGGGTCTAGACTAGTAACCTTGCCAACCTAATTGTGAACCTATGTATAGCCTTCATCCTTTCCTACTTCAATAATTTTTCTATTGATTTTGTTACATCAAATCTGACTTGTTACATCCTTGGTGACTCACTTTATAGATAGTCCATGATTGAGTTATCCTTACCACTTTGTTGTCGATCATGTTATAGCATAATGGTGCTACCAATTTACTCTTCTATCAATTACCATGCTTCCTTATTTTATATTCTCTCCTTTATTGGTTTCCAATCAATAGAAACACACTTATTCATTCTTTAGTACATTTGAATTCAAAAATCTCCCCCTTTGGCATTGATAGAAAAACTTTTCCATACCATCAACTTTCAAGAAATATTAGTCTTCATTTTGTCAATATTCATCCATTTGAACCAGCAGAAGACATTTCTCTACTGTATGGACTTAGCACGTTCTTTGTTAGAACTCCCCTTAATGGTGTACTTTCCCATTTATTTTTGTGTTCATTTATTTGGAACTTTATTTCATTTCTTCAGTCTTCTTCCTTGTTAGATAATTGTCTCCCCCTTTCACCTAGCTTTATTTCATTTCCCATTTGGGTATTTCCCTTTATCCTTATGCATACATGTGCATTCTTTCATCTTATCATTAGCTCGTCTATACATATCTTCTTATACATTCCTTCATCATATCTTCTCCTTTGATTTTTCTTTCATATCTCTATCATACCTCCCCTTGTGGTTCATAAGTTCATCTCCCCTTTTTAGCTTTTCCTATTAGCTCATCGAAAATTTGTCTCCCCCTCTTGTAAATATCTCACCCTTTTTTTCACCACTAACAAAGTGTACTAATATTTTTCAAATACATCATTGTATTGACTCTAAGTAGTGGCAAGATGGGTTTTTCATTATGCCTTTAGATTGGTGATAGCAATAGTCTCACTCCTTATATCTTCCAAGAGCTCTCCTATCCCGTCAAGTGTGTTATTATGTGCTCTAACTATTAATACTTATGCATCATGATCTTTTTTTTTTTTGCTATAGTTTGATCTAATTGATAAGGTGAAGTTACCCTTATGTTTTGGACATCTAGTCAACTGCGAGATCAATGACTACATTATATATACTCTTCAATTTTTGGAGCTCCCATTGAGCTTGTTGTAGCTTCTGTTCTAAGTCTAGTATGAGTGACCTTGGACTAGAAACTTTTATTATTATCAATGTTGAGGCTTGTAGTGTCTCTATCATTTTTTCCTTAATCTCCTATAGAGTTTCCTTCTTAAGTTCTACCATATTTACTAGTTTTTCTAGCTTTCTAGCTTCTAGCATTTTCTCCACTAGGTCTTTAACACTGCCTAGTTCACCCTTGGTGTTGTCAACTAAGGTGGCTAGTTGAGTGATTCTATATGTCTCTAGATCATATATTGCATCTAAAGATAATTCTACAATAATATCCCTAATTACTACTAGTATTTTTTCCCTTTGTTGTTTCTTGCGATTCCCTTGTATCTTTAGTTATTGTCTATTCTCATTAATTTCATCTAGATCCATGTCCTTGATCATGTTAGCCCAAACTAATAATGTAACTAAGAATGCTATTATTGTATGTGAAAGAGTCATATCAGTTATTATGTCATCATTTATGTCAAGCCTTAGTTAGTCAGACATTATGCTAATTCAATAGAGTTTCATATCATTTTATTGATTAAGAGGATTTGAAGAAAGTATGATGACATAGTTGATAAGTATTGGTATTCAATGGGTTCTTGAATGAGTTATGCCCTAATAACATAATGTTGGTTTGATTTTTTTTAATCACGTAAACTTATTATAATGTTTGTGTATTCACGAAGCTACACTAGTTACACCATGTGAATGAAGGAATACAATATTGTCCAAGCTACTAAAGTAATAACTGAGCACCTAAAAAAGTAAAGATGGAGTTTGGTATTAATCAAGTGATTCTAGTGTTAATTGAGCATATTATTGCCCAAGTCAAGTGGTAATGTTTATTGGGTGGAGAGAAAATAGAAAGATGAGATTTGAGGCCAACTTATGATGATAATAAAATGTTCATAAGTTCAAAGGCTAAAGCCAAAGTTTGTTGCAAGATCTATGGCTAGAAAAATGTAATGAAGATATAATGAAGGATAATTAATCAAGATGAAGATGAGCACAAAGTTTAATGAAGTTCTATTTTTGGAGTGTCTAAACATAATGAATTTGAGATCTATGATTGTGATTAAATGGGAAAATTTGGAAGGATCTAGAAGGTCAAAGTCAACTATTTAAGGATATGATTGAGACCATTTTTGGTTGTCAGTTAAATGTTGATTAAGTGTGAATTAAAGTTGAAGCTAAATAAGGAAGAAGAACAAGGTGAATCAACTAGACATAGATCATAAGGAAAAAGACCAAGAAAAGTAGAGATCTAAACTAGTAAGGTAGTGCTAAACCTAAATAGACTATTTGACTGTTCCTTTGTTTCCATTGTACCAGAGAAAATCTCTTAACTAACTGGACCTAACTAGTTTATGAAATACTACATTGCAACATTTATTAGTGATGTTTGTAAGTCCTTTAAAGTAGGTCACTCCTTAGAAATGTCAAAGAATGATAAGGTCTAGATGATCTTTGGTTAAAATCCTCTATCCAGGTCACACAAAAAATGTGTATGTAAACCTTTTACAAGGTTGGCTCCTAGTAGAATTTACTTCAGAAGAGTGAATTATTTGGGTTGTGGGTCCTAGGTGGTTTTTCCCAATACAGGGTTTCTACATTAAAAATTTGTGTTCAATTGTATGATTACTTATTACTTGAAAAGTTTATTTCATGTTTTATGTTTGATGTTGCAACTTGGTATAAGCTAAATAGTTTTTCTAATACTTGGTATAGTCATAAACAATGAGTTAATAGTTTGAAGTAAAATGATCATAAGTTGAATTGAGATGTTAAATGTGGTTACCAATTTATTTTTGTGAAAGTTTATGAAGTTTAATTTGATGTTAAATAATTTTTAAAGCTTGTTGGATGATTGGATAGAATGGGATGATTAAATATAACTGATTCAACCCCCCAAGTTATCTAACAATTGGTATGAGAACTAAGTGCTTGAAGGAAATAAGTTTAAAGAGACTTAAGCTAAAGATTCAAATATGTCATATAAGAGAGAGGCACCTAAGTTGAACAATGAGAACTTCTCCTCTTGGAAAAATAGAATGAGGTTGTACTTATCTAGAGTTAGAGGTCATGCTCTAAACTAGCTAGACAATGCATATGTTACTCCTATTAGTCTTATGATAGTGGATGAAATGAATTAGAAAAGAGAACACAATAGCAAGATGATTGAAATAGAATTTGTGTTGAATGATCTGGAATTTGATGATATTGAGAACAACACCAATGCTAAAGAGATGTGGTAAAAGTTAGTGCTTGTACATGGTGGAGATGAGAATGTATTAAGAGATAAGTTAGAGAGTTTAAGAGTAAAATATCATGACATGAAATTGAAGGAAGATGAGAATGTTGTACGGTATGTGAACCAAATCAAGGAAGTTGTGAGTGTAATAATAGTTATTGGAGGAGTTATCGATGATAGTTAAATTGTAACTAAAGTTCTCAATACATTCTTACCTATCTATGCTATAAAAGTTTCTACAATTTAGAAAGCTAGAGGTATATCTAGTAATGCTCTTACACTTGATGGTTTATTTGTTCAGTTGATTACATTTGAATTAAGCAATTATGATAATATTATGCCCACACTTGGGACTACTTTCAAGTCTTCACTAATTGTTGGTAGTTCAAAGAAAGACATGAGCATTAAAGATGAAAGTGAGTCTAAATTGGAAGATGATATAGCTGAGATTGAAGAATTTATATCAAGGAGGTTACTAAGAGGCAAACACAAATTGCCTCTGATATGTTTCAAATGTAATGAGGTAGGAAATTTTGTAGTTGAATGTTCTACCAAGTACAAAGATGAAAATAAGGATCACAAGTATAGGAAAGACAAAGACTAAAAAGAAAAAGAAAAGAAATCATGCTATATTGTTGAGGAAGAGTACACCAAGTCAAGTGTTGAAGATGAGAAAGATTGAGTAGAAGTGGTGTACATTGTTGTTAAATAAAATCCTAGTGAGAAAAGATATGAAGAAGAAAAATTTCTTATTTCACATGTTAGTAAGAATAATACTTGGATCATTCATAGTGGTTTCTCACATCATATGACTGATTATCTTAGTAAGATTAATTTTTTTTGAAGAATGTGATGGTGGAACTATTAAGCTAGGGAATGATATTCCATGTCTAGTGATAGGTAGAGGATCATTGATACTTAGTGATAAAATATAATGTAATGAAGAATATTGGGTGAAATGAGTAAGATATAATGCTTTAAGTGTTTCTCATTTGAACTATATATGTCATAAGCTTTTATTTCATAATAAGGTAAGCTATAATGCTTTGAGTGTTTCTCAGTTGAATTATATAGGTCATAAGCTTGAATTTCATAATAGGGAAGTGAAAATATTTGATGAGGATGAAAATGTTGTCTACACATGTGAACAGACTAAAGGTTATGTAAATTCTACCTTGATCCTACAATTGATACTTTCTTGATTTAAAAATTTGAAGATGTATGGATGTGGCATAAAATGTTATGTCATGTTAACTTTGAGAACATAGTTAAGGTAAATAGAAAGAAAAAAGTTAGAGGCTTACCAAATCTACAAAAGCATGAGAATGCTATGTGCAAAGAATGTCAACTTGGTAAGATGACCAAGTCAAGTTTTGCAAGTAAGACACATACTTCTAATGACATCTTGGAACTTGTGCAAATTGAGTTGTGGGGACCAATGAGAGTGGGAAATTATTATGGTGACAAATATTTGATACTATTTGTAGATGACTATTCTAGGATGATGATTATCATGTTCATGAAAGTTAAATCCCATGCTTTTGATATGTTCCAATAGTAAAAAGATAGAATTGAGAAGGAGTCTGGTAAAGAGTTGAAATATTGAAGATCAAATAGAGGCGATGAGTTTATGTATATTGATTTTACTAACTTCTATGTTGAGAATCGAATTAAGAGACAATTATCTGCCCCAAGGCGACTGCAACAAAATGGATTTTTAAAAAGAAGTGACAAGTATATTGTTGATTGTGTGTGGACTCTAATGATTGAAAAAGGTATTTCTAAATTTGTTTGGAGAGAAATAGTAAGTACTGTAATCTATACTCTCAACCGAGTTAAACTAAAGAAAGGAACAAACAAGACACCTTATGAACTTTGGTATGGTCATACACCTAATGTAATCTATTTCAAAGTATTTGGAAGTAGATGCTACATTAAAAGGGATGCTAGAAATGGTAAATTTGCTTCAAAAGGTGATGAAACTATTTTCCTTTGTTATTCCTCCAAGAGAAAATCTTATAAATGTTTGAATAAAACTACTATCACAATGATTGAAAGTGTGAATGTGATAACTGATGAGTTTGTATAAAAGAATGATGAGGATAGAAAAAATGATCCTAATGATAAAAAAAAGTTTATCTATGTCTATGAGGATACACCTGTTGTAGTACTTGATTGATAGATGCAATACCCAAAAAATAGTATAATTCTACCAAACATTAGCAAAATGCTATGAAGCATCAACCTATTCTACCCAAACCATAGACAAAATAAGCCAAGAATAATGAAGAGGCCCAACCAAGTGGAGATAATGTTGGAGATTAGATAACTAAATCTATCCTAGCCAAGTATGTGAGAAAGAACTATTCACGTAAATAAATGATTGGAGATAGAAGTGTTGGAGTCATAACAAGAAGTAAGTTGAAGAACCTTGCATGTTTAATTGCTGAATTTGAACCAAGAACTATGAAAGTTGCACTTGAAAATGAAGATTAGATAAATGCTATGAATGAAAAGATTTACTAGCTTGAGAAAAAAAATACATGGATACTTGTATCATGATCAATGATAAGAATGTTATTGGAACAAAGTGGTTTTTCTATAAATAAACTGAATGAATATGATGAAGTTGTGAGAAACAAGGAAAGACTAGTTTGCAAAGCATATGATCAAGAAAAGGGAATTGATTATGTTGAGAATTTTTGTCTTGTTTAAAGATTAGAAGGAGTAATAACTTTGTTGGACTATGATACTTACAAGAGATTCAAAGTGTATCAAATGGATATTAAATATGTATTATTGAATGGAATATTTGGAAAGGAAGTCTGCAAAAACAACCAAAAGGATTTGTTGAACCTGACTAGAGGCCTATGGTTTGCAAATTGAAAAAAGCATTGTATAGATTGAAGAAATCATTGAGAGAATGGTATGAAAGGTTACATCCATACTTAATTAAAATTGCATTCGCAAGAACTAGTGAAAACAATAATTTATACTTGAAGAGTGAAGCTGAAAGTATGGTATTTATTGCTGATTTTTTGTGGATGATATTATATTTGGTGGTGATGATTTTCTAGTAAATATTTTTCTCATCAAATGAATAAAGAGTTTGAAATGTATATGTTTTGTGAGATCAAATTTTAGATTGGATTAAAAGTTCATCAGATAAGGAATGATATATTTGTGACTTGATCTAAGTACATAAAAGAGATCTTGAATTTTTTTTGGGATGGATGAGTCAATGCCAGTCAATACACCTATAGTGACTAGATACAAATTATCAAAGAAGGATACTATAATTGAAGTAAATGAGATATAATATAGATCAATGATTGGTAAGTTATAGTATGTTGTGCATAGTAAACTTGATATTGAACATGTTGTTAGAACTGTTGTAAGGTTTTCTTCTAATCCTAAGGAAACATACATAATTTTTGTTAAGAGGATATTTGAATATCTTAAAGGGACTAAATATTTTGGATTATAATACAAACAAGATGGTGATTTTAAATTGAAGGTTTATACCAATATTAATTGGTTTGGTGATGTGGATGACATAAAGAGTACAAGTGGTGGAGCTTTTTTCTTAGGAGAAATATTGATAACATGGTTGAGGAAGAAATAGAGTTGCATTTCACAATCTACTTCTGATGTTGAGTATGATGTTTTTGATAAGAAAAATAAGTTTTTTCAGGGATCCTGAAACTTGAGAGTTAAAACATATTATAAGGCTAATAATAAGCATTTAAAGCCCAACTAGAAAAAGAAGGCCAACCAAAGGGCCAGTTCAACATACAGACAAAAAGCCAAAGGCTGATAATAAGTAGCTAAAAGCCCATCCAAAAAACAAAGGCCAAGAAAAAGGCCAATACCACAGACTAACAAACCAAAAATCCAAAGAACTATAGCAAGCTAATAGTCCAAAAGATAGGAAAAGAAAAACCTAAGTTATTCCTCTGTCTTTCTTTCAAGCTCTTGCATCATTTTGACTACTTCATAGCCTTTATTAATCTCCTCATCCATTTGTTTCTACTTCTTCCAACCATCGTACTCCATGCTATTGAAGGTAATGTTAGTTGTCACATCCTCTTCCATTCTGGCTCTTTCTATATCCTTTTCCTCATTTTCATCTAGAAGACCTTTGGTGTTCAACATTCTAGTAAGGGACAAGATATTATCATTGATAGAAGTCAAAATGGATATCATCTGATTTGCTAGGTTATGATTGTAGTTTTCCAAATTCTAGATTCTCTTCTCAGCCAAATTAAGTTGATCCCCTTGTTCATTGAAATTGCCACAATCTGGCATCTTCCTTTTGTTTTCCAGCTAGCCTATTTTTTTGCTGAACTCCTCCAACTCATCGTAAAGCTATTTAATTGACCTAAAATTGTCAATCATGTTGTTCCTAGCATTATTAAGAAAATTCACATCTCTGTCCCTTGCATTATCCTTTATGGCCACCATTGTTGGATCAATGAGATCCTTCAATTGGAGCTAACCCTATTTTTCTTCTAAAATTTGTGGGTTCATAACCTCTCTTAGTATACCCATTTTGGATGTTCTAACATTAAATTTTCTCTAGGCCATTCACCTATCCTTAATTACCACCTCTCCTCCCTCACCATCTTTCTTCTCCTTGTTCTATTCCTGAGGATGAATAGGGGAAAGAGGAATGGCAGAGAGCTCCAGCCCAAAATCCAAAATCCCCTCTGCATCCTTCTCTTTAGACCTCCCCTATTTTTTAGCCACTAGATTTGTAGTCTTAGTTTCTACCTCCTCTTCAACCACTTCATCAATTTTCATATCATCCCCTCCTTCATTATACTCTTCATTTCCTTGGCCTGATGATTTAGACCCATGTCCTTTAGGGCTCTTCTTGCTCGAGGTTTTGATTGATGAGGGTGATTTCTTGTCTAAATCCTTGGCCTTCTTTCTAGGTATAATATTCTCTTTACCCTCTAAACTAATACTTTGGACATCCTCCAAATCAAATGAGAAGCTAGAGCTTCCTGTATCCATAGAAGTGTTCACTTCCTGTAGGGGCATTTTGCTTATGGTCTAAGCCTTGAAATGCTCATAAATTAGAAGCAATAATCCATCATGTACAACCAGATTCACAGAGGGTTTCTTCTTGTGTCTAGAAATATTCTTACACATTGAAGTGTATAAAAAAAAGGGAACAAAATCTTGACACCATAGAGAAAGTGATTGAGTAAAACAAAATGGTGTGTTCTTACTTTATCAAATCTAGTATCTAAAGAAATATACTCTATAATGGCCTGTAAAACATACCTCCATAACTTCTTGATAGAATCCATTTCGTAGTAAGTTTCACACATTACCAATTCATTTCTCTCCTCCATATTCTTTGCAAATTCCTTCACAGCGTTCACTGACACCTTCTTATCCCTATAAAACTTTAGCCCCTCTGCTAGAATTTCTATAACAAGAGTAATGAATTCCTTGGTGACTTGAAACAAAACCCCGTACACTTTAACCCTCTCATCCCTCCCTGAATCAACCATACTATTTGTGATCATAGGGTCAAAGCCATGAAGTTTAGTAATATAGTTGGCTATACCACCCTTCTCTAGCTTTTCCTAGACTTTAGTCCTTTGCTTCCATTTTTTTGCTTCACCAATAGGTTCCTTCCTACTTCTTCCCCCCACCATTTTTGAGTTTTCAATGCTAACTATTCCCATAAACTCTAACCTTTAATATCCCTTCTCCAACCACCTTGATAGCTACCTCTCTGATAATTGTCGATATGTCTTTCTTTTCCCAAAAAATGCTAAAGAAAGAGAAACAAATTGGCCCCAGAAACATCTCAATTTGACCCTGATAACCTCATTTGACTATATTTTTTCTAAGCACCATAATTATAATTATTCAAACCTCAGATCTCATTAAATACCATTGTAAAAATTAGATATCCACCATACCTCCTTAGATTTTGTCCAGCTCAATTAGGCTTTTCGCTTCTTCCGAGATATTTCTATCAGAATTCCAAATCATCCCCTTTTCTTGCCTAACTACTTCATTGGAAAACCAATCTACCAAATAATTTTCTTCCATGTATTCATAGGTGATGTGGACACGTTCAAAATTGCTAAGAAAGGTGCAGGTCTCTTCAATAATATTAGCTATGGACCATGATGGTTGAGTGACCCCTTTGATACAACTTATGATGATATTTGAAACCCCCTCCAACCATAATTTTTTAACTCCCATGTCCAAAGCTAATTTCACTGTGTGGCATGCAGCATTGGCTTCTGCATAATGGTTGGTCTGATAAGCCAAAGGATGGGAAAAAGACACCACCCCTCCACCATAGCTATTTCTAATGATACCTCCACAACACGAAGGTCTTGGGTTTCCTTTAGCCACACCATCAAAATTTTCTTTATGCCATCCCTCAGGAGGGAGCAACCATTTCACCTCCTATCTTTTAGTCCTCCTGTTCTTATCTTTCTTCTTCTTATTATCACCATTTTCAATATCTCCCACTTTCTAACTTGGTAATTTTCCTTCATACTGTTGGCATAAAGTTATTTTCCATTAGTGACAACACTTACAGTTCACACCGAGTAATACAATTCACATAGTTCTAACCGAGCATCGAGTAATACAGTGCAAACCAAACAATGGCAACATAGTTCTAACCGAGCATTGAGTAATATAGTGCAGACCGAATGATGGCAACATAGTTCAAACCGAGCACTGAAGACTCAATATTAACCGAGTGAAGTTGCACTTAGTGTCAACCAAGTAAAGATGCACTTAGTATTAACTGAGTGAAGTTGCACTTAGTGTCAACCAAGTAAAGATGCACTCAGTGTTAACTAAGTGAAGTTGCACTTAGTGTCAACCGAGTAAAGATACACTCAATATTAACCGAGTGAAGATGCACTTAGTGTTAACTGAGTAAAGATGCACTCAGTATTAACCAAGTGAGGAAGCACTCAGTGATAACCGAGCTCAGGAGGTTATTGAAGAAGTTAGTTTGTACTGAGTGACACTATATCTACCGAGTCACCAATGGTTACCGAGTTCCAGGAAACATTGTATGACTAGTATGAATCGAGCCCCTACCTCTATCGAGTGCATGACGATGCCGAGTAATGTAGTGGATGCCACGTATCAGAAGGTCATCAAGTCTATCTGAAGAACCCGAGTTTATTTTACTATTTGGCTGACTCAGTTATATTTTGTTTACTTGTTTTTGGCTGACCTTGCATGAATAATTATTGGAATGGTATATATATATACATAATGTATTATATCATTCAAGTGACATATACAATTGACACATTCAAGAATACACAAGAGATAAAATATTGCAAAAAAATAGGGACATAAGATATGATATGCGAATTAATCAGTAGAAAAGAATACTCAGCAAGGTCTACCAGGAGTAGAAATGATTTCATCAATCATAGAAGGTGATCTACAATAAAGAACTCAGTCAAGTTGTAAGTTGATCTGTTGGTTCATCCTAATAGGTGAATCATTTTTATAAATCCTTTAACAGGGTAGACTTAACTGTCTTTATTCAAATCTCCTAACAGAGTGCATACTTGTAAAGTATGTTTGTAAATCCTCTAACCAGGTGGATCTAACAATCCTCTATGCTCCTAATAGGGTAGATCACCAGAAGTGATCATTGTAAGCCTTAATCGGCCAACTTCATACTGCAGTAACGAAGCTTTGTGGGTATCATCCCCACCCTAGTTTTACTTTCTATTTTGGAAGGATTCTGGGTCACCAAATCTCTGTGCATATATGGTTTAAATGTTTAATAGTTTTTTATGCAGCAGATAGATGAGTAAATGTTGTGTATGGTTGACTTAAAAGTTTTATTGTTACTGATTCACCCCTCCCCTCTCAGTAACCTATTATATCTTGAATATTTCCAACACATACTTCTATATATCTTATCTGCTAGAACAAAAGTAGGTTTCTCTCTATCTTTGAAGATTCTATTATTTCTTTCCTTCTAGACTCCCCAATAGAAATGAGGAAAAGACTAGGTACTTAAATCCTACAAATCTATACCTTTAAACATACTATTCCATTAAAAAAAGAAATCTAGTACATTACCTGGCTTGCACCAACTTACCCCAAGATTCTTGGTTAAGGTATCCCAAACCTCCCTTGAATAAAGACAATGGATAAACATATGATTAGCTAATTCTACTTGATTTTTACATAGTATGCATCTATTAGGCATATAATGTCCTCTTTTTATTAAATTATCCTAGGTTAGAATTTTGTCTTGTAAAGGCAGTCAGAAAAAATATATTAATCTTTGGGGTTAGACTAGGTACCCAGACTTTAGCCCAAGGGGGTTTCTCATTCAAGCTCCAAAGAGAGTTATAACTTGATGCAACTGAGTAACAACCATTTGGGTTGTCTCCCCATATTAACTCATCCCTCTTGTTATTCATGTTGAGTATGATGTTACTATAATTAATTATTCTAATATTTTGTGGATTAAGCAATTGTTGGAAGAAATGTAAGGATGAGTTATCAAACCTATTAGTATCTATTGTGATAACACTATTGCAATAAATATATCAAAGAATCCAATGATGCATGCAAAAGAAAAACATATATTTATCAAGTGTCACTATTTGAGAGAGCAAGTACAAGAGAAGAAATTAAGGCTTGAATATGTGAAATCTAAAGAATGGATTGCAAATATATTTACCAAACCACTTCCTAAGGATGATTTTGAGTATATAAGAGGCAAGTTAGTGTTTCTTGCCCTATCCAAGATTCACTAAATGAAGATGCATGTTGCATCAATTCATGGATGAATAGATATAACTTTTTGAAGCTATGCATGAGTTTACACTTTAGGAGAAGTTCTGAAGTTGTGAAAATGTTGTTAATGAAATTGATGTAAATAGTATGTACAAGCTATAAGGTATAACTATAAGGTTTTATAAGTTTCACATTGGAACTTATAGATACCTTTGGTATTGTTGTAAAAGGGGGAGAGAATTAGAGAATGAATAAAGGGAGATGAGATGAATAAAATGAGGAGAGAATCTAAGTAAGAAAAGGGAGAGAATAAGAAAATTGGAGCATACCCAAAGGGGGGGAATTTGACAAAGGACCTAATGAAGATATAGTCTGAGTGAATCCAATTATAAATATGTTGTAGGTACCCTGAATGATTTTAGAGAGCTAAAAAGTTGTATAGTTGTCAATGCATAGATTTGATTATCATATGTGTAATGTAAAATATTATGTAATGTGTTTTCATCAATGCAAAAGGGGGCAATTGTTACCCCAACTAAAAATGTATTTGAGAATGCTATTATTGCATATGAAAGAGTCATATAAGTTATTATGTTGTTATTTATGTTAAGCCTTAATTGGTTATACATTATGCTAATTTAGTAGAGTGTCATATCATTTGATTGATGAAGATAATTTGATGAAAGGGTGTATGCACCAGGATGGTGGACAATTTAGTGAACACCATACAAAAAAACCCAAAAAAGTTAATAACTCAACCGAGTTGTTTAAAATTTCAAAAAGTGGCTAGGCTTGGTTTCCAAGCATGGCCAAGATACATAAAAAACAAAATTTGATCGAGTTTGAAGGACAAAAACCTTTTCAAAACCCAATTGGGTTTCAAGATCAGGTTTTGAAGAAATAAAAATAGGCTTTACTCCAAAAGCCATAAATTTTGCATCTAGGATACGATTGAATCCATTCAAAATGCATTGAAAAGATATTGAAGAGATCTACAACATGATAGATAAGTCAATCCTATGGCATAAATATTTTACTTTCCATCAATTTGAATTAAACATAGTCTAAGATAGTAGTCATTTTTTTTCCAAATGTGTAATCAATAGGTAAACACGAATGCCAACATATTTTAAATTTTCTCTCTCTCTAAAAAAATATACTCACTCACTCACTAACTAAATAATCCCTAATATCTCTCTCTTAATAACTTCTAACCTCTCAGATTCTTTAAGTAACTCCAAATCTCTCTCTCTCTCTCTCTCTCTCTCTCTCTGCCTCTCTCTCTCTCTCTCACACACACACATTAACCTTAAGTTTTGTCTATCTCTCTCTCTAAGTAATCCCTAAGCCCCCCCCCCCTCTCTCTCTCTCTCTCCTATCCCATTCTCTCCATATTTCTCACTCTCTCTATCCATGTCCAATACCCTCTCACTCTCTCCATCTTATCCCCTAATGTTTCTCTTATCTCCCTATCTATCTCCATTACTTCATCTCTCTCTCTCTCTCTCTCTCTCTCTCTCTCTCTCTCTCTCTCTCTCTCTCTCTCCCTCCATCATATCCCATTCTCTCTATATTTATCACTCTCTCTATCCATGTCCAATCCCCTATCACTCTCTTTATCCTCTCTCTCTGTCTCTCTCTAAAACTTTTCTAACCCTTTACCCATCTCTCTCTAACCCCTTATCCCTAACTCCCCTCTCTATAACCCTTAACTTTGATCCTTGAAGTGTTAACTTCAAATAGAGAGAGAGGGGGGGTTAGGGATTAAGGGTCATAGAGAGATGGGTAAGGGGTTAGAAAGAGGTTAGAGAGAGAGGGGGGAATAGGAATAGGGAGAGGTAATATGAAAAGATAGATGAAGTGATAGAGAGAGGGACATAGAAGAGAGAGATTAGGGGATAGGATGCAGAGAGTGAGAAATATGGAGATGATGGGATAGGATGGAGAGAGAGAGAGGGGGCTTAGGGATTACTCAGAGAGAGACAATACTTAAGGATAGCAAGTTAGATATATATATATATATATATATATATATATATAGAGAGAGAGAGAGAGAGAGAGAGAGAGAGAGAGAGAGGGGTTAGGAGTTAGTAAGATAGATATATTAGGAGTTATTTAGTTAGTGATTGAGTGTATAAATGTGTGTTTGAGAGAGAGAGAATTAAAAATATGTTAGCATTTGTGTTTACCTATTGATTATGAATTTGGAAAATAATGATTACCTATTTTAGATTATGCTTAATTCAAATTGATGGAAATATATTTTGATGAAATATGATTGATTTATATACATCGTGTTGTATATCTCCTCAATATCTTTCCAATGCATTTTGAATAGAATCAATAAGAATCCATATGTGAAAGTTATGGCCTTTAGAGTAAAGCCTACATTTAGTTCTTTAAAACACGATTGGGTTTTGAATGCACTTTTTCTATTTCAAAACCTGATCAGGTTATTTGAATCCTAGAAACCAATTGAGCTATGGCTTGGTAATAGCATAAAAAAATGATCCAAAGGCTTGGGAGATTGTTTTCCCTCTAATTTTTTTCCCTTTAGATGTTTTTCCATCTTCTAAGATGAATTCTTGTCTTTGACTTCATCAGGTTTGCTAATGGTGAAGTGAGTATCTAAAATTACCACGATCATCTTACACATATTCTTAGTTTCCTAACAATATAATTTTTTGTATTTTTAGAAAACATTAATTATTGATCTTAGATTGGTTTTGACAATTGAGTGTCAACACACTTAAGTCATTTATCTAGTTATGTTGAACTAGTAATGCATGTCGAGTACAATATGTAAATACAAGACCATGCCAAGTTGCAATGAGTGTTAAGTCACTCAAGTGCCAAGTAGATAGACCACGCTAAGTGATTCAAGTGTTGAGTGAACAATAGATGTTAAGAAGTTCAAGTGTTGAGTTAGAATCAAAATTATAGTATATGCTAAGCATTAATAACTACATATGTCGAGTTACATAGATTGGACATATTTGTTTGTTATGTCACAAAAAACTATGTAAACCATTTTTCAGATGACCTATAGATAGATTTCAATTCTTTAGAGATAAGGATGAATCTACATGTAGATTCCCTATGTAATTACATGTATCTAATTAGAAAATGGCAATATTTAAGTGGAAAAATGGATGAATCTCAGTCATAGATTCATACCTAACCCTAAGTCACCTCAATCTTCTTAAGGAGGATGAAGTCCTAAATTTTTAAGAGAGAGAAGAAAGTTGAGAGTATTGTGAAGGGGTGAATGATCAAATTGATGGAGCAAACAAGATAGTTTGTAGAGTGTTCAAGGTGACTTAGTAGTAAGAGTGAATTACAAAATCAGTTAAGTGAAGAATAGAGGATAGAAGATACAACATTGATACATCAGATCATGAAAGGATTAATCAGAGATTGGATAGAGGTGATATATTATCAAACAAGAAAGTTCCAACAACAAGATCTATACTGAGACATTTTGATAGTTGATTTTAGTTAAATCTCCTAGGCAGAGTAGTCCTAACATGCTTTACCAAATCCTTTAATAGGGTGACATTCCAAGTGAATGACCTAAAGTCCTTTAACCGAGCACACTTCTAATAGAGTGTTGAAATCCTCTAACAAGGTGGGATTTAACAGTCTTTGTAAGCCTTTAATAGGGTAGTCCTTTAAAAGGGTAGATCATGATTCATGGTCAAACCATTGTAACCTTAATTGGCTACACTTTATTTCTATAGTAGTAAAGATTTGTGGGTGTCATCACGACCCCAATTTTACCTTCTCTTTTGGAGGGTTTCTGGGTAATCATATCTGGTGTCAAGTGTGTGTGTTTGATTACTTATATGTTTTAGATGTATTTACTTTACATATTATTTCAATATGTTAATGCATGTGATGTATGAATGGTGAAATTTTTATAGGTCCAAGTTTAAAATCTTGATTCACCTCCCCCAAAAGTTTATCTTTCTCACTTGTAATTCCAATAATTGGTATCAAAGCTAGGTTCTTAAAAGGAGAAGCTTTGCAGCTTAGAGGAAAGATATTGAAATGGAAGTCTACAAATTGGGAAAGAATATTGAGAACTAGGAGATTGAAATACATCTTATACTACATCAATTAAATGAAGCCAAAGATTCTTTGAAGAGTTCCTTGAAGAGAAGGAAAGAGATTGCTATAGTAGAGAATGACACACAAACAAGATCAACACCACAAAGCTATTTGTAGATGGTAACTCTAGTGAATTTGATGCAATAGTTGCAAATGTAACGGAATAGAATAGATCACAAGCTGAAGAAATAAAAAATCTCAAGTTGGAGCAAGAATCACAAGCTATACTACTATGTGAGGTGACTAAACAAAAGAAGAAAGCCATGGAAGACAAGGCCATGATTGAAGAAGACAAAAGAATTCTAGGAAATAGACTAGAAGACATGTCAATAGAGCTAACTAGAATCTCAAACATGTAATTGGATACCTTGAGGGAAATGATGAATTCTCACCATGAGTTGAATACTAAGGACATTGAGACAACTACATTGAAGTTGCAAAATGAACAACTATAGAATGACTTGAAAAGAGAAAAGGAATTAGCTAAAAGTTTCAACTAGCTAAATGAAGCCATCAAATACTTTGAGCAATTACTAAGATCCCCTAGATCTAACAGAGATACATAAGGATTGGGCTACACAAGTATTGAAGAAGGAGAATCATTCAAAGTTGATGAAGAAAGGAACATCAAAGGTAAGAATTCCAAATCTACTTGTCATAATTGTGGAAAGAAAGGACATACTGCTAATGTGTGCAAGAGAAAAAATACAAATTAGAATGTCAAGCCTAAGAACATGGTTCATTGTCATAAGTGCAATAAACAAGGTCATCAAGCACATGAATGTAGAACTAGAACCATGCATGCAGCAAAATTTGAAGGATATTGCTACAATTTTTAGAAGTATGGACATAGAGCCTTTGAATGCAGATCTAAATCCACATGGTCATCAAGGAAGCCAAAAAAGATAAGAATCTATGGAAACTCTTATAATTGGGATTACAATACAAGATATAGCTACCACTTTTGTCAAGAATATGGAAACATACTTGATAATTGTATTAGGACTCACTTTAGTGGTAACTACAAAAGGTGGTTGAGTCAAATCACATGCTTTAGCTATTTGAAGACTAGTCATATTAGCAAGCATTATCTAACTAGGTCAAAACCACCAAGTTGTGAGTTTGATAAAGGAAAAGGCAAGGCAGATGTTGAACACATCAGGAATGACATGAATAAGAAATGGAAGAAGAAAGATGGTTGTAGTACATCAAATGGAGAAGGGATCACTTCACCCAATGGGTCAAGTGGTCACACCTCATCAAACTAAGAAAACAAGAGGTACGTGGGACTAATATTTTAAAATATTATATCATACATTAGTTCCAAAAGAAGTCAGTACTGAAAGGACTACATTAGCATGAATGAAGATGCAAGATGTTGAAAATTCAAGAATAAACTTTTAAGTTTTCATGTTGTTGTTGAGAATGAAAAAGTTTTCAATCGATCCTGAGTAGAACACTAGTTAGTGCCAAGCTGCTAGGCTATCTAGTTGATGTCAAGTTTGTAGGAGCTATTGAGTGATGGTAATATTAATGGATGCCAAATGATTTTGAAATCATGTTGATGTCAAGTTTATAGTTGTACAACCACTAAGAATTAATTGAAAGGGTTTTTGAAGGGTATGTGGTCATTTCTTCACTCATTTCTCATCATTTCAAATTCAATCAAGAGCTAAAAGAGTAGAAGGTGATTAAAAAGTTTGTTTGAAGTGACAATAAAGATCTCATTGATGATTTCACACCAGTTCTACAAGATTTTAAAGGTATTTATTTACAAGCTGAGCTATTCAACTTGCATTTATAAAAACCCTAGTTTGTCACAATGGCATCTAACTCAAGAAATGTAGAAGTAAAAGAGGTCTTGAATGTGCAATTAGTTAGTAATGAGGTAAAATAGCTAGATTTCAAAGCAATTCGAGATGTTGCTTATAAACAAGATCCCTTAGGTGCATTGTCGATGATTCCCCTAAAAGTCATTATGGTCCAAGATGTTAGAAAATGTTATAACTGCAAGATAGGAGGAATAGGTGACATGGAGATAAGGGAAGCCTATAATAGATTGTGTGAAAATGGATTCTTAAAAGAAGAATTCAAAATTTTTGAAAGGAAGGGTTTGACATGTGCCCTAGAATTTCCTACTATATTCAAAATTGATTGGATAAGAATAGTACTGAGCCTAATGAACAGTGGATCCTTATGGTTAGAAGGAGGACCAATAAAGATATCAAAGAGAATAATTGATAGGGTTACTGGTTTCCCAACCTTAGATCAGCCAAAGACTGTGAAGTAACTCCAAAGAGGCAATAAAGAAGAATACAAGAGCAAAGTGGAACAAATGGGGAATGCCAAAATTTATAGTATGGGTTATTTCTCACAAGTTTTATCAATCTAGTAGATTAAACAATGTACCCTGTATTGTAGTGGACATTGGATACAAAATTGTGAAGAAAGATCATACCTATGATCTAGCTGAGCTTCAACTACAACAAATAATGGAGAACCTTGGAGCAATCAGGAAGACTAAGAGTGCACAATGCAAATTTGGATCAATTCTAATTTGCATATTCTTCTATGTACAAAATACATTCCCATCTTTTGGTAAAATAGGATGGAAAACAAATAGGTTAGTTGCTACTCAAATAAATGAGTACATTGAGCAGATGGGTGAGAATTTTGAAACTATCATGACAGGCTATTTTGAAGATTTAAGAAGTCTATGAAGCACAAGATGAGAATACCTATTTCCTTGGTTGAACAATACTATAATGATATATGTTTTCTTGTAGATATTGATTACACATATGTATAGGCTACTATAGTTAGGGTAAAATGGTTAAGACCCTTAAGTTATGAGATTAATGTTGATGAAGCCTCAACAACCATTACTATACTTCTAGCTAAGGAAGTTGATAAAATAGCTAAAATATTTGGCAATTATGATGTGATAAAGTCAAAGGTGGAAATGAAATTAAAGACAATCTCTACACTGAAGAAGAAGGATAAACTGGTGAAGAAACTTAAGGAAAAATTTGGTGAGGGTGCTAAAGAGGAACAAGGGGAAGGAGATGAAGAGGATGAAGAGGAAGAACAAGAACAAACTAAAGAACCTCTTGCATTAACCCAAGGCATGGGTGAGGACAAAGAAGAAGAAGAAATAGAGGTGCCAAGGAAGAGGAAGCTAAGGAAGCACCAATACATGCTAAGCCTAAGAAGAGAAAGGCCAAGGCACAACCTATGGCTAAAGCTAAGAAAGTTGCTTAGCCAAGTCTAGCAAAGTCAACAACACCTACGACTAGAGCTAGCACACAAGCTACCACACAAAAGGCTAAGGAGAAAACCAAGCAAGCAGAACAAGGAGGCCAAGAGCAGAAGAAATAGAGAAGTAAATACATTTCTCAACCTGACTTAGATGAAGAAAGAACTAAAATAGAAGATACAAGCCAATTCAAAGTGGTAAGTCATACACAATTTTCTGATCTTGAAAATCTATAATATCAAAAATAGTGTAGATTTATCTAGTCTTAAGAATGTAAATTTTGATAATTTAAGAAGATGAGAAAAAGTTAGTAGAAGGAGCCCTATATGAAATGATGTACCAATTTAAGAATACACCATTATAATTTTCCAACTTAGTACCCAAACCATTATATGATTTAGTTGAGAAAAAATGGCATTAATGTTTAAATTTGGGAAAGAAAATAAGGGAAACTACTCCGGTCCAAGTGATGCCAGAACTAAAAAAAGGGAAAATTTCTAAGGAAAATAAGAAATATGGAGGAAGATTCACACCAAATTATAGAGCCTTTAGCATTCTCAAAAATGACATTGAAGATGTTGTGAAGAAATCCACTCAAATGTGGAAATTAATCTATGGATTGACTACAATGAAGCAAGGAGAGAAGGACCCATTTAAGGGTAAAAATGATGATAAAGAAGAGGATGAAAAATAAGATAGCACGGAAGAAAGAAATATAGAGGAGGAGATTGAAAAGATGGATACTGACATGACAACAACTAAACAAAAACATGAGGAATAGAGTGTGCAAGACACACAAATTCTAAGTGCAAATCCTCCTCATGACACAAGTATGTTGAATATAATTGATTAATTATGTGTTGTCTTTTATGTTACACAAATTTCATATCATTATTAGTTAGTATATGCTGAGCTCACTCAGGCAGTGAAGACAACTTTCTATCTCAACCGAGCACTCCTATGTTTTCCCAGTTTAGAATGCAGTGTCTATTAAAGTCACTTGAGTATCAAAGGAAAGATGAAAAAAGTGAGTGTTAACCAAGTTCACTCAGTTAATGAAGGAAAGTTGGATGGAATTAGTGCCAATTAATCTCACTCGATTGTGAAAGAATTTTCATAAGTTTGCAGTGTTAACTGAGATTCTATTGGTTAACAAAGGAAATTGTTTCTGAGTTAGTTTCTACTGAGCTAGGTCAGCTGATGAAGGATTTTATTATTTTGGTATATTAAGCTTAATTGATTTATCTATTGATTCTAGCAAACTAAGGTGATGAATATTAATTATTCTAAGTAGTATTTGAGCTAACTTGACAAAGTGGAAGATATAAGTATAAGGTCAAGTTGTGACTATGCAAGACATGAATATGTTATTGAAGATTTAATGATGAGAAGAGGAAGTGAATTTGAAGGATAAGAAGAATATCCTTGTGGAGCAACAAAGCTATATTCAATCAAGAAGGATCAAGTACAAGCTAGAAAAAAGATCTGTAATCAAAAAATCAATTGCATTCAAATTAGGTCATCTCATTATTACTCTCTAACCATTGTAGCAGTGATCTAAATCTTTTAACAAAGTTGGCTTAACAGCTATTTGCAAATCCTCTAACAAAGTGGCAATTTTATTGAATTGTCTAAAGACCTCTAACAAGGCCACTCCTAATAGGGTGATTAAATCCTTTAACAGAGTCTCACATAATAGTGTGTTTTGTAACCTTTAATAGGGTTGGCTCCTAATAGAGATCACTTCAGAAGAGTAAAAAATAGTAACTAGTTGCAATTGGTGGTTTTTTCCTAAATTGGGTTTCCATGTTAAATCCTTGTGTCATATGTGTTTATGTTATTTTCTTGATATGTTTGCAACTCAATTAAAGTAATTGTAATCATAGACAACATCTAAAACTTTATATGTTAAGCATTTACTGAGATAATTTAGTTATTACCAAGTTATAGCATTTTTTGTGTGTTTACCGAGCTTCAACAATATTCAATTTTTCAGTTTGAATTTTTTGAACTAACATCTAAGGGATCTAGGATTTATTTTAGTAGTAACTAATTCAATCCTCCTCTCTTAGTTACTCCTCTTATATTTCCAACAATTGGTATTAGAGCTTTTGGTGCTTGTAGAGAAGCCTTCAAGGACCTAAGCTAAAGATCAGGATGTCTTACAAAAGAGAGATTCCCAAGATGAACAAAGACAATTTTGTAGCATGGAAAGGACTTATGAGGTTACATCTAGCTACAATCAGTCATTTAGGTTGCAAATATCTTGATTTTGAATACAAGACTTCCGTTGGAACATTATCAATTGAAGATATTGTTGAAAAGAAGAATCATAATATCATGATGATTGATATTGCATTTTCTCTTAGTTATACTAAATTTGATGAGGTAAAGGATTGAAAAATTGTTCATGAAATGTGGAAAAAAATAAAAGATATCTGTGGAGGAGATGACAACGTAAGAAGAGCCAAAGTAGAAAGTCTTAGAGGACAATTTGATCAAATGAGAATGAGAGAAGATGAAAACATTACAAAATATGTGGAAAGAATCAAGGCCAATATAAGTGTAATCAAAGCATCTAGAGGAGGCATTAAGGAGGAAACTATTGTAAGTAAAGTGCTTAGAACTCTTTTTCCTATTTATGCAATTAGAATATCTTCTATTCAAGAAATGAGATGTGATCCAAATAAAAAATTAGACTTGGATGCTCTAGTAGGAAGACTGACAAATTTTGAATTAGACAACTATGATAACTATGTTCCTGCTTCAAAGAATATTGAATCTGCATTTAAAGATAAAATCTCATTCAAAGAAAAGGGTAAGAAATCAAAATCTAGTCAGTTAGAAAGTGAAGAACATGGAACACTAGAAGAAATTTTAGACAGTGATCTTGAAGTTGTTGAAGCCCTACTTGCAAGGAAGTATTTCAAAGGAAGAGAAAAGTACAAAGGTAAAGTTCTTCTGATATGCTTTTCTTGTGAAGAATTTGGTCACATTGCTACTAGGTGTCCAAATAAGGAAATCAAGGATGAGAAGAAAAGTAATAAGCATAAAGGAAAGAAGGACCTCAAGAACTACAAGAATTTCAAGGACAATGGTAAGAAATCGTGTTTTATAGCTAAAGATTCTAATAACAATGAAGATGAAATGGCATATATTGCTATGAAAGATGACTCCAATAATGAAGGAGATAAGATGGCACTTATCTCTCATGTTAGCAAAAATGATATATGGATTATTGATAGTGGCTACTCACATCATATGACTAGTGACAAAACAAAATTTGAGCACATGGAATATTATGATGGAGATAGTGTGAGATTTTGAAACAATGAACCTTGCAATATAAAAGGAAAAAATCTATTTCATCGACTAAATAACTTGCATGTGATAATGCTTATTGGGTTGAAGAACTAAAGCATAATCTATTGAGTGTCACATAGTTGAATAACATTGGATTCAAGGTAGAATTCATGAATGGAAAATTCAAACTACTAGATGGAAAATGAAATCTGGTTGGATTTGGCAAGCAAACAAAAGATTATCTATTTTATCTTGATCTCAATAACTATTCATGTTTTATTGCTCAAGTAGAGGAAATTTGGTTATGGCACAAAAGGCTATGTTATGTGAACTTTGATAATCAGTTAAGATAAGCAAACGTAGAAGAGTAAGAGGTATTCCTACTTTGAACAAGCCTGACATGGGTCTATGCAAGAATTGCCAAACTGGTAAGATGGGAAAGAATAGCTTCAGAAGGAAAAACTATCAGTCAGAAGAAGTCCTAGAAATTATTCATACATATTTATGTGGACCTATTGGAATAGAAAGCTATAATGGAGAAAAAAATTTCATTCTTTTTGTTGATGACTATTCTAGAATGATGACTATAATATATCTAAAAGAAAAATTAGAAGCCTTTCAAAAATTCAATTGCTATCTGGAAAGAGTAGAAAAGGTAAATGGAAAAAGTTTGAAATGCTTAAGATCAGAATAAGGTGGTGAATTCATCTCCCATGAATTCAATAATTTTTGCATTGAAAGAGGAATTGAAAGACAAGTATCAGCCCCTAGTACACCACAACAGAATGGTATAACTGAAAGAAGAAATAGATCTATCATAGACTGTGCAAGAACCCTGATGATTGAAAAGAAGGTTTCTCTCAAAGACTAGAAGGAAGCTATCAACACTACACTTCATACCTTGAATAGAGTTTAGTTCAAGAAAGATTCAAACAAAACACCTTATAAGCTATGGTATGGGTACAAACTTAATTTAAGTTACTTGAAAGTATTTGGTAGCAAATGTTATATATTAAAAGAATCTAGAAAAGGAAAATTTGATGCGAAAGGTGATGAAGGCATGTTTCTAGGATACTCCTATAAAAGTAAAGCATACAAATGTTTGAATTTGTCTACTCACAAAATCATAAAAAGTGCATATGTCAAAATTAATGAATTTGCAAAAAAGAGTGAAGAAGAAAGGAACATGTAGCTAGATGATTACAAAAGATTTGTTTACTATGAACCTGATACCCTACCAAATCTATCTAAGAGAAAAGAGGATTCATCTCTCGAGTCCCAAAAAACCCCAGTAGTTACCAAGTTGCAGATAGTAAAACCCAAGCTACAGTCTAAAGGACCCGAGTCATAATCAAAGGTTATCGAGCTAGTTCAAACTAAGCCTGATGGACCTGAGTCATAGATAGAAGGACTTAATCTTGAAACTAAAATTCAAGATGAAGATGGTGAAACTCATTCAAAGACTAAAGAGCTTGTGTTAGGAAGATATGTTAGAAGGCATTATGCACCTGATCAAATCATTGGAGACAAATCAGATGGAACAATGACAAGAGGCAAATTAAAAGGAACATATTTTCTTGCTAAATTTGAACATAAAAGTGTTAAAAGATGCTTTGGAAAATGAAAGTTGGATTGAAGCAATGAATGAGGAAATAGAACAAATATAAAAGAACAAAACTTGGACTCTTGTTCCTAGACCCAAGGATAAAAATGTAATTGGTACAAAGAGGGTATTAAAAAATAAGTTGAATGAAGATGGAAAAGTTTCAAGAAATAAAGCAAGATTGGTGTACAAAGGTTATTCTCAAGAAGAAGGTATTGACTATGGTGAGAATTTTGCTCTTGTAGCAATACTAGAATGTGTTAGAACCTTACTAGCATATGAAACACATAGAGGATTTAAAGTATATCAATTGGATGTCAAATCTACATTCTTGAATGGAATTCTTGATGAACAAGTCTACATTGAACAACTAGAAGGTTTTGTAGATCATAGCAAAAGAGACATGGTTTGCAAGTTACACAAATAATTATATGGTCTCAAGAAAGCTCCCAAAGCTTGGTATGAAAGACTTCATAATTACTTGGTATAGATTGGCTTTCAAAGGAAAAATGATAATAGTAGTCTATATATCAAAGAATGACCAAACAAGAAGATTGTGTTGGCAGAAATATTTGTAGATGATACTCTATTTATAGGAAATGATGACTTGTGCAAAGCATTTTTAGAAGAAATGAGTAAAGAATTTGAGATGTCCATGTTTGGTGAAATAAAATTATTTGTTGGATTATAGATATAGTAGAAAAAAAATGGTATCTACATCACTCAATCTAAGTACATCAAGGAGATACTAAATTTTTTTGGAATGGAAGATTCAAGACTAGTTGGAACCGCTATGTCTACTAGACATAAGCTCTCCAAAAATGATGATTTCAAGGAAGTATATTAGACCACATATAGATAAATGATTGAAAAATTACAATATGTAGTACACACAAGGCCTAATATTGCTCTAGCAGTTGGAATAGTGGCAAGACTCTCAACAAATCTTAAGGAAAATCACATGATGACAATCAAGAGAATCATGAGATATCTAAAAGGTACTGAAGACTATGGTTTATGGTATAAACTTGGAGGAAATTTGGACCTAAAAATATTTATTGATGTTGATTGGGTAGGAAGTCTTGATGATAGAAAAAGCACTAGTGCAGGAGCATTCTTTCTTGGTAAAAGACTAGTATCTTGGACAAGCAAGAAGCAAAATTGTACATCTCAATCAACAATAGAGGCAGAATATATGGTAGTAGTAGTCAATTGCTCTAACATTGTTTGGTTCAAATTTTTTTTGGAAGGAATGAAGGTAGAGATAAAAGTCCCAGTAGTCATATATTGTGATAACACCAGTGCAACCAATATATCAAAAAATCCAGTAATGCATTCCAAAACAAAGCACATTGCAATAAAATATTACTTCTTAAGAGAATTAGTGTAGAACAAATAAGTTAGATTGGAATATGTGAATATAAAGGAATAGATTGCAAACATATTCACCAAGCCATTACCTAAGTATGCATTTTTGTATCTAAGAGGTAAGCTAAGGGTTATTCCCCTATCTAAAATTCACTAAATGAGGTTTAGTGAATGCATCAACTAGAACCTATTGAAGATCAATTAGTTGGTGTAGAATTAGCAAGGGCATATTGTAGATGAATTAGTACTTAAGGTACATTGGTATTTATAGAATTATTATCATTGACATGTGTTGTCAAAAAGGGAGAAGTTTACTATCATATCTCTAATAAATTTTTGGAACTAGAATAATGTAAGGAATCAAAGAGGGAGAAGTTTTCCAAAGAAGAAATTTGTTGAAAGAGGGAGAATATTCTAAATGAACTTGGTAGTAGTTGTTGCAGATAGAATCTAGTAAGAGGAAGAGCTCATACTGACAGAGGGAGTTCTCAAGTCTAAATCCAAAATTTCATTGTGCTATGACATGTTGTGTTGCCATCAATGCCAAAGATGAAGATTTTTGGATACAATTGATTAATTGTGCATTGTCTTTGATGTTACAAAAAGGTCATATCATTACCAGTTAGTATATGTCAAGCTCACTTAGGTAGTGAAGACAAATTTTTGTGTCAACCGAGAATTCCTATGTTTTCCTAGTTCAAAAGGTAGTGTCTACCAAGTTCACTTGAGTGTCAAAGGAAAGATGCAGAAAGTGAGTGTTAACTGAGTGAACTCAGTTAATGAAGGAAAGTTGGATGGAACCAGTGCCAATCAATCTCACTTGGTTGTGAAAGAATTTTTGCAAGTTTGTAGTGTTAACCAAGCTTCTATTGGTTAACAAATGAAACAATTTCTAAGTTAGTTTCTACTAAGCTAGGCTAGCTAATGAAGGATTTTCTTATTTTGGTATATTAAGCTTAATTGATTTATATATTGATTCTAGCCAACTAAGGTGATGAATATTAATTATTCTAAGTAGTATTTGAGATGACTTGACAAAGTGGAAGATATAACTATAAGGTCAAGTTGTGATTTCAAAAGCGTGAGTGTGCAAGGCATGAAGATGTTATTAAAGATTTAATGATGAGAAGAGGAAGTGAATTTGAAGAACAAACAAAATATTCTTGTGTAGTAGGAAAGCTATTTTTGATCAAGAAAGATCAAGTACAAGCCATAATAGATATTTGTAATTAGCAAATTAGTTGCATTCAAATTAGGTCATCTCATTGTTACTCTCTAACCATTGTAGTAGTGATCTAAATCTCTTAACATAGTTGGCTTAACAAATATTTGCAAATCCTCTAACAAGGTGGTAGTTCTATTGAATTGTCTAAAGACCTCTAACAAGGCCACTCCTTATAGGGTGATTAAATCCTTTAATAGGTTCACACCTAATAGTGTGTTTTGTAACCTTTGATAGGGTTGGCTCCTAACAAGGCTCACTTTAGAAGACTGAAAAATAATAACTAGTTGCAATTGGTGGTTTTTCCCAAATTGGGTTTCCACGTTAAATCCTAGTGTCATATGTGTTCATGTTATTTTCTTTTATATGTTTGCAACTCAATTAAAGTAATGGTAATCATAGACAACATCTAAAATTTTATATGTTAAGCATTTACCAAGCTAATTCAGTCATTACCAAGTTATAACATTTTATGCATGTTTATCGAGCTTCAACAGTATTCAATTTTTTAGTTTGCATTTTTGTACTGACATCTAAGGGATCTAGGATTTATTTTAGTAGTAATTGATTCACCCCTCCCCTCTCAGTTACTCCTCTTATATTTCTAACAAAGTATACCTATAGAAATTATCATTGTCAAGGATGTCTTTGATGCATTAGCTCAAAAATCAACCCATTGACTATAGAAGATTTGAAGAAGATTCTACATCAATCTACATTGCAAGCACAATTATGTACAAATCCAATCTTGATTAGTGTAGAAAAACTTCAAAAGGTAGTAACAAAGGTTACAAGGGATAAGGTGAATACACAAGAACCGCCTTCTGCCATCCCTTCAGTTACTAGTGATCAACCATTGATTCAAACAACTGTAGACACATCTATCAAGGTTGACACAAGTGTTTAAGAGGATATAGTTGAGTAGGGTATAAACTACTAAAGTAGAAGAAGAAGAGATAGCATCAGAGCAAATGGGATAGATAGATACATCCATACCTAAAGGACAGACACAAGGTGCAAGTCATATCATTGTCATAGATCAGGATAAGTCTAAAGAAGGTGAACAAACACCGAAGGTGAAGGAGCAGGAGGCCATCCAAGCATTGGTAATTTTACCAACATCTGGCTCCTCACTTACAAAACTTCTACAAAAGCTGAGCATGGAAGAAATACCCTTGCGAATCTCAGTGCTAGGATCAAGCTCTTCTAAAGTTGAAAAGGTAATTCACTATGGTGATATCACTTTAGTTGAAGAGATAGTTATTCCTAAATTTGATTATAACACAATGAATATAGATCAAATAAGCATTTTACAACAAGTATTAAAGAAGAAGAAACATCAAGAAATGCTTAGGAAGGAGTATAGGCAAAAACAAGCACTACAAGAAATTAAAGACATATTTTTAGATGCATTCAACTTGCCTACTCCTAAAGAAACCAAGCCACTACTGGAACAATTTTTAGATATTGTGGAAAAGGTTAATAATGAAGACCTAGATACAAATGCTAAACTTTTGGAATGGTCTGAAAGAAAGTTTCAGGGAAAAGTAAATGAAAATATATTTGGTGACATAACACTTAAGTTGCATTGGCAACCAAGATTGATGATGTGAAGAAGGTACTTGAGAATATCTTCTCATTTTACACCAAACTGTGTGATCCCACACTCTTCACCCAAGACACTAGACATAGAATTCTAAGCCTAGCAAGGAATCTAAGCATATCAAGTAAATAGCTACCTAAGAACCTAGCTTAGAGT
This sequence comes from Cupressus sempervirens, assembly GCA_028749045.1. Classification (NCBI taxonomy): domain Eukaryota; kingdom Viridiplantae; phylum Streptophyta; class Pinopsida; order Cupressales; family Cupressaceae; genus Cupressus; species Cupressus sempervirens. The sequence continues at coordinate 168,425,445 of CM053793.1, read as the reverse complement.
GAGAAGCATTTTCATACATTGCTTTAATCATAGAGTCAACTAGTTGTGTTAATATTAAAAGAGGCTAACATAAGAGCAAAATTGATAAAAATTTAGGCCTCTCTCACCCCACACATGGAAATCCTCCACAAAGAATTAGGCTATGCAAAATTTTTTTTAAAGAAAGATCCCAATCTTTCTACACTAGATGGCCTAGTACACCTTGTAGTCGAGCTCACTATCCAAGTCAACTCATTGGATGTTGCATGTGACAATTGGAATGCAGTTCTAAAAATAATCATGGAAGTCCATAAATCCTTTTTGGAAAAGTACACTATAAGTGTATAAGCCCCTTTGACATAAGTGTCAAAAAGGGGAAGATAGATTAAAAGGGGGAGTAAATATGCAAGAAGAAAGGGGGAGAAAAATGAAAGGGAGAGGTGAACAAAGAAAAAGGGGAAGCATGAACAAAATGGAGAGCTAATTTTGACCCTAGTGATAGAAACAAAGCAAAGAAAATATCAGCAAAGGCAGAGCATAAAGAGTATAAGTGCATTAAAGTCAAAGAGTATCATTTAGTAGAGACAAATCTACTGAGAATGGAGAATAGATTTTGGATACATAATAGACATATTAACTTAGGAGGAGTTATACATTTTGAGGTACATAGGTTATTGCAAAATTTTGAAAATTTTGAAGTTCTGTATATATGCTAAGTCATGGATATGTTATACTCAAAATGATTAGATTGATTATGTATATTCAAGTGTTTTTGACACTCATGTCAAAGGGGGAGATTGTTGATCTCAGATTGGTTTTGACAATTGAGTGTCAACACACTTAAGTCATTTATTTAGTTCATGCCAAACTAGTAATGCATGTTGAGTACAATATGTAAATACAAGACCATGCCATGTTGCAATGAGTGCTGAGTCACTCAAGTGTCAAGGAGATAGTGTTAGAATTCTTTAGAATAACTGAGAGGGGGGGGGGGGGTGAATAAGTTATCCAAGGTGTAAATGCCCTAATAATACTTTTTCATCAATTATAGTGAGCCCATTAAACTATTCATCCATCCAAGCTTAAATCAACCATCTAAGCAAGTTACAACAAATCACCATGCAAGAATAAAACATGCAAGATCAACACAGTGATTTACGTGGAAACCCAATTTGGAAAAAACCACTAGTAACATGCTACTCAATTCTCACTCTTATGAAGTAATGCCCTGTTAAAGGCTTACAACACACTGTTAAATGTGACCTTGTTAGAGGATTTCACCATACTATTAGGAATGAGCTTGGTCAAAGAACTTTTGAACATTCACTTGGAATGTCACCGTGTTAAAGGATTTACAACATAGTTATTAAACCGACCTAAGTCCATAGGATTTATAGTAATTGTTACAATTACTAGAGAGTAACAATAATGGCTTTTGATCTTATACAACTTACAACTTATCTTGTAGATTACAGATCATACTTTAGTTCAATCCTTTTCTTGGCTTTAATTACTTCAGCTCTGACACCTTGTCATCTCAAGCTTTGTCTCCTTGAGCCTTCTTGCTCATCATACCAATGCAATCATATCTATGGTCATCTATCGAAACAAAGTATCTATCCTCTCTTTCTCCTTAGCACCTTCTTCAACACTTCATGCTTTCATGCTTGATCATCATACTTTGCTTTGTGACCTTATGACTCCTTAAATAGAAATCTGGAATACCTTTTTTGCTCGATTATCCCTCTCCAACTTTAGGGTTTCAATAGATTAGGTAGGATACAGTGTATCTATCCCATATCTTGCTCTTATCTAGAAACTTCATCTAGAATCCAATTGTATTCGCCAAAAATGTTTTACATAGTGTTATGTGCCACCAACTCATCATTCTTATCTTCTATCTGATTCACAAAATTCTAGATAACTACCATGTCGGCTCAGATTTGGCGAATATTTGATTTTCAAAATAATGCAACAACTCAGCATTATTGGTTTACTGATGCTCAACTTCTTCTGTATTACTTAGCACTTATATCATACTTGGCACCTGATCTTCACTTGGCACTTGAAGGCTGCTCAACACTTGAAGACTGCTCGGCACCTAAAGACTACTCAGCACTTACTAAAGTTAAACTTTGCTTGGCTTCAATTGAGAATCTATTCGGCACTAACTAGCTTGCTCGGCTCTCTCTAATGAACTTAGTTAGGCTTTACAAATGACTTAGCTAAATCTTACATCTTTGATGTGTTTTAGTGTGCCCATTCTCTGTGTCTTAGAGTATGACATCAATACACTATTTCATTAATGGCTTAGCTGATCCTTATACTTCATTATAACATCATAACTTCAACCTTTCTCTAGGTGCTCTAGTTACATCTTCTTGATTGCCTCCTCCTTGTCAATCAACCAATTGGTAGTATTTGGATCACTAAAGCAATTGTCATTCCTGCAAGTAGAAAGTTTGACATCAATGACAAAATAATGATTGAAAACATTCTTTACCAGTTCTATTACTCTTCATTCATGATCTTTTCAATAATTTCCAACAATCTCCCTCTTTGGCATTGATGGAAAACCAAACTGATCAATTGATCAACTTAGTTACCACCAAAATTATATATGTTTTCTGATACTTTCTACTTCCTTCTTGACTGCTGCAACCTTACTACTGATCTCATATATCTCCATATCTTTACCTTTTAGTTTCTCATAAATCTCCCTCTTTCATATATATCTCCCTCATGCATTTTATATTGATCAGTTTTCTGCATATATCTCCCTCTTTGACATAAATGCCAAAGATGTAGCATCTTTAACATGCAAAATATAAGCTTTGCATCTCATGTTTTCTCCATCTGTCACCATGCTTGTGACTAATTTGTAGTTTTTGCTCCTGCTATCATCCTCTTCATCATTCTTCTGATATTTCAGTGATTAGTTCCTATTGATGCAGGGCAACTTCTTTGTTGCTTTAAACTACTTGCATTAGGGGCATTACCCCCAACTTACCTCTAAGATATTCATAAGCATCATTGGGCAATGATTTGGTGAAGATATCTGCAGTTTGTTCCTTTGTGTGAATGTACTCCATTTTCACTTGTTTGTCTTCTACCAATTCTTTGACATAGTGATACTTGATTGTAATATGCTTGGTTTTGCATGCATTACTGGATTCTTGGATATGTTTATAGCACTTTTATGATCACAATACAATATCACAGGTTTGGTTACCTCTTCTTTCATTCCCTTCAATATATGTGTGAGCCATACAATGTTTGTGCAATTGACTACTGCTACCACATATTCTGATTCTGCAGTGGACTAAGATGTGCATGTTTGCTTCTTGCTAGCCCAAGTAGCTAGTCTTTTACCTAAAAATAATGCTCCTCCACTTGTTCTTTTCCTGTCATCAATGTTGCCTCCCCAATCTGCATCTGTATATGCATTGAGTTCAAACTTCTTATTCTTTTTGTAATATAGGCCAAAATCATCAGTTCCTTTGAGATACCTCATTATTTATTTTACTGCTATGAGATGATTTTCTTTAAGATTAGCAGAGAATCTAGCCACTATTCCAACTGCTAATGCTATGTCTGGTCTTCTATGTACAACATATTCTAGTTTTCCAATCATGGATCTATACATTTTTTGATTAACTTTAGCTGATACATCATTTTTAGATAGCTTATGTCTTGTTGCCATTGGTATGCTGACTGGTTTGGAGTCTTCCAATCCAAATATTTTAAGTATCACTTTGATGTACTTTTATTGTGTCATAAATATACCATATTTTAGTTGATGTACTTGCAATCCAACAAAAAATTTGATCTCTCGAAAAATAGACATTTCAAACCCATGTTTCATTTTGTTAGCAAAACTTTTGCAAAGCACTTCTTTTCCTCCAAACTCTATGTCATCCACAAAGACTTTAGATACAATAATATCCTTACCTTCTTCTAATTTGATGTACATGTTGCTACTATCATTAGTTCTTTCAAATCCTATTTGCGCTAGATACTTGTGAAGTCTCTCATACCATGCTCTAGGTGCTTGTTTCAGACCATAGAGTGCTTTATGTAGTTTACAAACCATATCCCTATTATTCTCATCAACAAATCCCTTTGGTTGTTCAATATAGACTTCCTCGTCCAATATACCATTCAGAAAAGAAGACTTTACATCAATCTGATAGACTTTAAAACCTTTATATGCAGCATATGCAAGTAAAGTTCTTACTCCTTCCATTCTAGCAATAGGGGAAAATGTTCCCCCATAGTCTAATCCTTATTCTTGAGCATAACCCTTACATACTAGTCTAGCTTTATTTCTAGTAATCTCATCATTCTCATCTAGCTTGTTTCTGAATACCCACTTGGTGCCAATCACATTCTTGTCAACTGGTCTAGGAACCAAACTCCAGGTTTTGTTCTTCTTTATTTGATCAATCTCTTCTTCCATAGCCTTATACCAGTCACCATCTTGTAATGCATCATACACTGTTTTAGGTTCAAATTTGCTTAACGAACATGATTCATTTCTTATTCTATTCCTTGTCAATGGTCTTGCATCTTTGTCACCAATTATCTGTTCAGCAAGGTGATGTTTTTTACATATTTGGATAATCTTGGTTTTGTCCTTGTTTCCATGTTTGATCTTTCAGATTTAGAGTCACTATGTACTTTGTTGTCAGGTAGTTCTACATCTCTTTCATGTGTACTGACTTCAAAGCCAAAATGTGTATTTCCTTCATTTTGCAACTCGACTAAAACTGAAATTTGTTGTTGAATCCCAATTTGATTGATAACATCCTCATCAATAGGCATTCCTTCATAAGAATACACAAAAGTTCTATAGTCATCCATTCTCTTTGGTTTTTCAACTTGGACATTTACATGGTCATCAAAGTTTACATTTGCACTTTCCACAATTTTGTCAGTGTTAGTATTTAAACACTTATATGCTTTACTTCTAGTGGAGTAACCAAGGAATATGCCTTCATCACTTTTTGCATCAAATTTTCCATTTCTAGCATCTTTAAGGATAAAGAATTTGCAACCAAATACTTTGAAATGCTTTACATTGGGTGAGTGACCATACCATAATTCAAAAGGTGTTCCACTTGTACCTTTCTTGACTTGTACTTGGTTCAGTGTATGAACAGCCACACTTACAACTTCTCTCTAGTATTTTAGAGCAATACTCTTTTCCATCATTAATGTTTTGGCACAGTCAATCACAGATCTATTTCTTTTCTCTGCAATTCCACTCTATGGGGGAGTTCTAGGAGCTAATGTTTGTCTCTTGATTCCTTTGTCATTGCAAAATGTCTCAAATCCATTTGATGTGAATTCACCACCTCTGTCTGATCTCAGGCATTTTAAACTCTTTCCTATTTCCTTTTCAACTCTAGCCACATACCACTTAAACATTTGAAAAGCATCAAATTTTTGCTTTAAGAACATAACAGTCATCATCCTGGAATAGTCATCAACAAACAAAATTATATGTTTATCTCCTTTGTAGGTTTGTACTTTTATTGGACCACTTAAGTCAGTATGGACTAACTCAGGTACTTCTTTAGATGTATAGTTTTTACTCCTAAAACTTGATTTAGTCATCTTTCCTAGCTGACATTGTTTGCACATGATATTGTCAGGCTTCTTCAGTTTAGGTAAACCTCTGACTTTATTCATTTTACTGATATTGACCAGATTATCAAAGTTGACATGACATAGCCTTCTATGCCATAACCACACATCATCAAATTTTGCAACAAGACAAGAAGTATTTTCCATATCAAGATAAAATAGATTACTTCTTGTTTGATCTCCTTTTCCTATCAATTTACCATCAATATCATAGATTTTTGCAGTTTTGTTTCGAAATTCTATTTTGCACCCTACATTGCCTAATTGTGAGACACTTAGCAAATTGTAGTTTAGTCCTTCAACATAGTATGCATTATCACATGAAATTTTCTCTGTAAGCTTAATGAAGCCTTTTCCTTTGATTTGACATGGAGCATCATTACCAAATCTAACACTATTTCCATCATACTGAGTAAAGTTAACAAACTTATTTTTGTCTCCTATCATGTGATGTGAACATTCACTGTCTATGATCCATCTGTCATTCTTGTTCATATATTTTACCAGTGTTGTAGGTTCTTCTTCATTAGACTGGTCCTTCATGGCCACATAAACAACTTCATCATCATTATCATCAGAATCCTCTTCAGCAATACCATCTTCTCTTCTATATTTGTACTTGTTACCTTCCTTGTATTCCTTTTTCTATGTACACCTTGCAGCAATATGTCCTACTTCATTGCAATTGAAACAGATGATAGGCAGCTTACCTTTGAATTTTCCTTTGCCTCTATGAAATCTTCTAGCTAGCAATGCTTCCAATTGTTCCACATCTTCCTCATCAGTGCTACTGTCACTTGATACATGTTTCATCTTTCTTCCCTTCTTTGATTTCATCTTTTCAGAATCTTTCAGTGATAGCTTGGCCTTGAAAGCAGATTCAACATTCTCAGGTTTGTAGTTTTCAAAGTTAGATAACTCAAATGTAGTGAGTCTACCCACTATACCTTCAAAACTTAGATTATTTCCTGGCACACATCTTAGCTCTTTTATAGCTAATACTCTAATAGCATAGATAGGTAGCAAGGTTCTTAAGAACTTACTATTAATAGTATCATCATCTAATTGACCACTCAAACATCTTATTGCACTTACCACTTCCTTTATTCTAGAGGCGTACTATGTAGCATTCTCACTTTCCTCCATTTTCATATCATCAAACTTTCCTCTGAGGCTTTCTCTTTTTTCTCTTTGGACATTCTGATCTCCTCCATAAATGTTTGATAGGGCTTTCCACATCTTGAATGCAGTGTCACATCCTTTGATATCATCGAATTCAGCGTAGTTGAGTGCAGAAGCAATCTCCAGCATTGTCTGATTGTGTTCCTATTTATTTTTCAAATCTTCTACAGTAAGAGTATGAGTTGGATCAATATGTTCAATAAAAATTAAATTTTGGGCATAATCTCCTATGGATCCAAGATGTAACTTCATCAAACTTAGCCATGCAAAAAAGTTGTCTTTGTTGAGCTCGAGAACTTCTCTCTTAGGCATTTAGATCTTTTCTACCTTTAGTCCCTTTAAACTAAGTCAGAAACAAAGCTTTGATACCAATTGTTAGAGTTCTTTAGAATAATTGAGAGGAGGGAGGGAGGGGGTTGGGGGTGAATCAGTTATCCAAGGTCTAAATGCCCTAATAATACTTTTTCCATCAATTATAGTGAGACCATTAAACTATTCATCCATCCAAGCTTAAATCAACCATCTTAGCAAGTTACAGCAAATCAACATGCAGGAATAAAATATGCAAGATCAACGCAGTGATTTATGTGGAAAGCCAATTTAGGAAAAACCACCAGTAACATGCTACTCAATTCTCACTCTTCTGAAGTGATGCCCTGTTAAAGGCCTGCCTTGTTAAAGTCTTACAACACACTGTTAGATGTGACCTTGTTAGAAGATTTCACCATACAGTTAGAAATGGGTCTGGTCAAAGGAATTTTCAACATTCACTTGGAATGTCACCCTGTTAAAGGATTTAAAACATGGCAATTAAACCAACCTAAGTCCATAAGATTTATACTAACTATTACAATTGCTAGAGAGTAACAATAATGGCTTTTGATTTTATACAACTTACAACTTATCTTTCAGATTACAGATCATACTTTAGTTCAATCCTTTGCTTGGCTTTAATCACTTCAGCTCTGACAGCTTGTCATCTCAAGCTTCATCTCCTTGAGTCTTCTTGCTCATCATACCAATGCAATCATATCTATGGTCATCTATCGAAACAAAGTATCTGTCCTCTCTTTCTCCTTAGCACCTTCTTCAACACTTCATGCTTTCATTCTTGACCCTCATACTTTGCTTTGTGACCTTATGATTGCTTAAATAGAAATTTGGAATACCTTTTCTGCTTGATTCTCCCTCTCCAACTTTAGGGTTTCAATAGATTAGGTAGGATAGAATGTATCTATCCCATATCTTGCTCTTATCTAGAAACTTCATCTAGAATCCAATTATATTCGCCATAAATGTTTTACATAGTGTTCTGTGCCACCTACTCATCATTCTTATCTTCTCTCTAATTCACAAAATTCTAGATAACTACCATGTCGGCTCAAATTTGGCAAATCTTTTATTTTCAAAATAATGCCAAGTTGCTGCATTATTTTTGCATCAGTATATCAATAATGCGAAGAAAATTGAGATAATTATGAAGGGTTGAATTATTGAATTGAAGAAGAAAACAAGACATTTTGTGGAGCATTCAAGGTGACTTAGGAGTAAGAGTGAATTGTAATGTTCATTGAGTGAATATAAAATATAAAGTTGAGATATGAAGCTAACTTATGATGAAAATAAAAAATGTTGAAGAAGTTCAAAGGCTAAAGTCAAAGTTTATTGCAAGATCCATGATTGGATAAATGTAATGAAGATCTAATGAAGGAGATTTAAGCAAGATGAAGATGAGCACATAATTCAATGAAGGTCTATTTTATCAATGTCTAAATATAATGAATCATGAGACCTATGATCTTGATTAAGTGGAAAAATCTAGAAGGATCTGGAAGGTTAAAGTTAATTATTTAAGGAGATGATTGAGAAAATTTTTAGTCATTGGTTGAATGTTTATTAAATGTGAATTATAGTTCAAGTTAGAGAAGGAAGAAGAACACGTTGAATTGAGCATAATAGAGGTGTGAAGATCAAGTAGAGGAAGGTGAAAGAGAAAGTGTGTGAATCAACCAAACACATATTAGAAGGAAAAAGATCGAGCGAAGCACATATCTGAACTAGCAAGGTAGTGCTAAACCTAAATAGATCATTTGACTATTACTTTGTTGTCATTGTACCAGATAAAATCTCTTAACTGAGTGGACCTTTTTGGTGTTTGAAAATGCTGGAGGGTTTTCAATTATCCCCATGAGAATATGACACATCTAGTGGTAGCTAACTCCCATTATCAACATATCATTTCAGACACAGGGCCAACTATAAGGCATGACCCTTCTTCTACTTCAGGCTCTGCTAAACCTAGGTAGGTAGACCTCAGATTCAAATAATACTGTACCAGTGCAAAAACATATCCCTGAATCTATTAAAGTATATAAAACCCTTATTTCTCGTAGTAACTCATGAAAGGACACAAATCTACAGTAGCTAAATGCAGATCTAGAATATTCACAAGATGAGTGAGGGCATTCTATTATAGCTCTTTAACATATAATGTAAAGATTGTTTGATTTAATAATGTTGAATTTCAAATTTGATTTAATAATGTTGAATTTCAACAAAACCTCAGGTATGCAGTAATAAGACCTAATGATCCTATAATTGATCAGTGCCTTAACCATTGGGCAATCCCATGAATCACAAACATACATATGAATATCTGAGACATACATGCATCTTTAGATATCTGATCTATCTATTTAACTTGTAAATAGACATCAATGCTCAAATTAAATCCCATTCTTACATGATATCCCCATTAGTAAACCTGCGACCCTATTGATTCCTTGAAGAATTTACACAACCTCTTGGGCCATAAGCAAGAATGAATAACATACAGACTTAAGGGATTGCAATCACAACCTAAGCTCTATGTCAAAGACTGTAAAACATTTCAAATTAGCTGATAAAGGAGATAGGATTCAACTAAAACTCAATCCTCTACTACTCTTTGTATCATTTCCTTGAAATTATACAATCATATGCATGAAATGAAAGACATGAAACAACCTAACGGATTTGAACTATCTATGTTAATCTTCCTATTTTTGTTTATACAAGAAGAATTTGTTGAAGAATGTGGTCACAGTCATGCAAATGCACCAAGAACTGGATCCAAAATCTGGTATCACAGTAATGAGCCAATTTTCTCCAAAGAACTGGAACTTGTACAATGAGAAAGAATGAGAGATATATAGAAAGAAAGAATTTTTGGATCTGCTCTGCAACTAACAAGTGTCCACTCAGAATTTCCTCTCTTTGCCATGAAAAGACTCTCTCTAATCTCTCTCCTCAACTAAAAATCAAATCTCATCATTTTGGCTCTTCCATGCATAAAGAATCTCAGTTTTTTATGAAAAGAATAACTGATTTTATGCCTGATTTTAACTCACAACAACAACAAAAATTAGTTAAAATATGAATTCTAGAAGCATACAAACTTTTCTAGAATTCATTTTAGTATCAATAGACTCTAATACATGTTCCCCAACTGATTTTGTAGCTTTATGATGAATTCTGGACCTTTTACTGAGAATGCCCCAAAAATTGTAAATCTACTTATAGCCTAAACCGGTGAAGACCTGTGCATAATCTGAATTCAAATCTGGAAAATTTAGCTTTTCTCAATTTTGACGATATACTGTACTGCCCATTTCTGATAAAAATAACCCCTATTATGGCATTTTGAAAAATAGGCCCCTAGACTAAGAATAGAACATTAAAAATTAAAAATTAAAAAAGTATATAGTCTAAACTATATAAAAATTTAAATTCATTTAAATTTTCCATCTTATGGTTGATCCTATTTGAATTTTCATTTGAACTTTATTTTCTGTCTCCCTCAATCCGCTGTCGCCATGTGTCAGATCCTAATCGCCTGTGACCTTTGAAAATATTAATTAATTCCCTTTATCCGTAATGTTCTCATTTCCTGTGAGATCGTGAGCATATAAAATTTTCTTTACGCTCTCATCCTTAGGCTTTGCTTTACATCCTTATGGCCTTAGACACCTTTTACATTCTTATGCTCAAGACATATCTGCGGACCTCTTCAAAATTTGAATTATGCTCTTACGAGCGCACTTGCCTTAGCGTATGATCAGAGCTCCTTAGAAATTTTCTCCCGCTCATACGTGAGCATAAGATCGAAGGACCTTCAAAATTGTTTCTCGATCTTATGTTGGGCATGAGATCGTAATGCTTTTCAAACCAACTTTCGATCATATGCTTGGCTTGGGCTTGTACGTAGCAGGTGTCAAAATATATTAACCTTCACCCAGGGACCCCACACACAAGGCCACAACTTCAAAAGCCATGTATCTTTTAAGACACTACTTATGTTGTTTGGAATCATATTTAAAGATTTAAATTTCCACCACACAGTGAATATGGGATAAAATCACTTTCCTGTGAACTATGACTACTCTGCATGGATGCTCTTTGAAGGCTTGAGTGCATTTTTTGTTCCAGCATGATTTCCTTTGAATATGCATTGACAATAATTTTAAGCAACCATGAGCTTCCTTCTTTAATGTTGCGTTGGGAGTCTTTTGTGTTGACTGCGGTTCTTTCTTATTACGGCTGCGGCTGCTTGGCTGAGATGTTGACAATTCTTCACGCAAATGGCATGGAGGATTTCCTCTTAAAACCTACAGGCTCCTTCCATTTTCAACTGCCTACCTCCTTTATGTTTGCTATCTCTGATTTATATCTTCCACTCCTTGTTCTTTATCTGATCCCATTCTCAAAACGTGGGTTCCCTCTTAAATCGATTTCCCTTTAATCATTGTGCAAGATAAACTCTCTGTTAGAAGGCGTAAGAAGCTTGTTACGTTTGACCGTTGGATTCCTTGAATTGGCATTGGCTGATTCTTTTCTTGCTTAGCGTTGGTTCTTTCAGCATCTACATGCGTAGACTCTTTTCTCTACTGTGCTGGTGTGATATGAAGTAAATCCCCTGCCAATTGTGTGAGTGCTCATTTTGGTTCGAATGTGTGGGATTGAGTCTTCTTAACACTAGCGTATGGAGACATTTTCTTATTGATGTAAATTGCCATGGCTCCTTTATTATATGATTTTTTTGAAGTTCCTTTTAAAATATTGCTGCAACCTTCCACTCACAAGTTTCCCTTCTCTGTAGCGGTTTCTTAATCTTGCATGGAGTTCTTTCTCAAAGGCCTATAGCTGCTAATGTTTCTATTTCTCTTTAATTAATGAAGGGATGTCTCCATTATTGTGGTTGTTCCCTACCTGCATGTGTTCTTCTTTGCATTGAAAACTCTCATTTTAAAAAATGCGGCTTCTAGTCTTGTCATCCCTTCTAATTCAACATGCGAACTCTCTTTAATTTAAAATATGCCCTAATGCCATATTTTCTCTCTTTTATTTAACATATGCCATGAAGGTCATCCTCTTACATTAATCATTGGTTCTCTTCTCCTTTACACAATATTTTAATCATTTAAAACTTTTATAAAGTTATAATAAAATTAGAGTACCAATCTTATTAATCAATACCATGCTTTACTTTCTACCATCGGTATAATTCTACACATTTGATCGCCCTCAAAATGACATTCCCCATTTACTCTCCTCATGTGATTTCATTATAAATCAATATCACTTTAAAAAACTCAAGGCATCTTTAGGATCTTTTAATCAATTTTGCAATTGTGAATTTGTGTCTGGAGGCCTGCCAGCTGGGCTTAAAGACTGACTCAATCAAGTAACCAGACCATGAAAATTGGCATGGGTGTTCAATCCTACACACTCTAACATATTGAAAATTCTCAGCCCATGAATAATTCCTAATCAAAATATTTTAACTGCCGAACATCCATATTTCAATTATCCTGCAGACAAACAATGTTAAAAAACATAAACTGGGCTCGGGTTTGGCATTATAAAATGGGGTTATTGATCACTTGGGGTTCTGAAAACTAGGATATAAATTCTTTTTCATGAGGAAAATATAGATCTATGATTCAAGCTCATGAAGAATAACTAGGTGCAAATGGCGGACGTTCAAAGTAGGCTACTCAGAATTTTGCAACTAGGAACATTGATTGAAAGGTGATTTTAGCAAACGGAATTGGCCTAGAAAAGTGTGCAAATGGATTTGTCATGACTTGCAAACTGATACACTTGGAGTATTTTTAGAAGTGAACACAGTGGTATAATCCATTCAATCTCACCAATCATGAATTAGGAGTTATGACATCCCGAACAAGGTTCCAATCAATCTGCAAATGCTGACACTAGTAAAAAGCTATAAATTGCGTTTGGAATCATGTTTGAAAACTTATCAAACGATTCATCAAGAGCTAAAACTTAAAACTTAACAAGTCTCTAACATCTAAAATGTAACACAAAAAGAAATTTAGCATTTTGGTCAACTGGTCAAAATTTATAGTATGTCAAATAGGTCTTCCCAAAAATATGTGCAAAGTGCAAAAGCATGAAAACCGTAACTAACCAACTTTTAGGGATTCAAAACCTAATAAAATGGACTTTAAATGACTCTAAATATGAAACATAGGCTCTCAGGTATGGACACTAGATACTCCCAAAGTGACGAGTCTTGAAATATTTCTGGGTGCAAGATATTCAACAACAAACATGGCCTCCTGTCACTGCTTCACACTTAGGTGAAAATGCAGAAATTACAATTGCTCTAAACGAGACTTAGCCAAACAGCTTGGAATGACAATTTATCATCATGGAACACTTAGATGCACTAAATGGAAGGTTTTAGAAACATTAAACACCTCTTAGGCAGCAAACTAATAGCCGGGTACACATGCACTTAAAAGCATTTATAGGGCTTAATTTCTCAAAATTTTAAAATGGGACTAACAAATGAAGCATGCAATTTTTTGTCCCAATAGACCTAACAAGTCTATGAAATCCTATATGGTAATGTAAATTAGTGATGTTTGTAAGTCCTTTGAAGTAGGCTACTCTTTATAAATATCAAGGAGTGATAAGGTCTAGATGGTCAATATAATCTTTGGTTAAAATACTTCACTAAAAATTCACATGTAAACCTTTTACAAGGTTGGCTCCTAGTAGAGCTCATTTTAGAAGAGTGAATTATTTGGGTTGTCAGTCCCAGGTGGGTTTCCCTTTATAGGGTTTCCACGTTAAAAATTTGTGTTCAATCGTGTGATTGCTTTGGTGTTACATTTCATATTTTATGTTTAATGTTGCAACTCAGTATAAGCTAAATAGTTGTTCTGATACTCGATATAGTCATAAACAATGAGTTAATAGTTTAAAGAAAAATAATCATAAATATGAATTAAGATTTTGAATGTGGCTATTGAGTTAGTGATGTAAAAGTTTATGAAGTTTAATTTGGTGCTGAATTGTTTTTAAGGCGTGTAGGATAGCTGGATAAAACTCATTCACCCCACTTGCCCCCCCTCAATTATATAACAGATCATTGAATTTGTTTCTTCAATGATGACATCTATTGTCGACTTATCTTCATTTATATATGCATCTTTCTCAAAGAATTATCCTTCATCTTTAAAGCTTGAAGATGATGATGATGAACAAGAAGATGTGATCATGTATTTACTAGGTATTCTTTGCTTTCTAGCATGTTCACCTCATGTCATCCTTGACATGTTTGGTGCTCTTTTTTCACTTTGCAATCCAAGTTTCCCACTTGCATATACTATAGATCTTGAGGATGTTGACCCTACAACAATTCTTCCTTTCTCTTCTTGTTTCTCTTCTTCTTCTAAAAGTTCATCACCTCCTTTCTGTAGTGAATTTTGTTGTTCTTGCTCTAATATTGGATACGTTTCCTCTGGGGCTTCATCATTTTGTACTTATATGAGTTCTGATGACTTCTCTCTTTTTTCTTTTTTCTTGATGGTCTCATCAATTTGTTCCTATGTCATTCCTCTACAAGATTATACTTTTTCTCTAGTATCCTATTCAATAATATGTATGATTGGTGGGGCTTCACGTAGTTTCTAAATTTTTTTGGTCTATCTCATAGATGTGCTTTCTTATGTATGAGCTTACTGAGTTTCTCTTGAGTCTTTTCCCTCTAGGTTCTCTCCTTCTCTTTGAGAACTAGTCTGTTCCTATCTTTGATCTTCTATGTATGTGCCTATTCCTACCCTTGTATTCTGCTTCTCAACTATTTGAGTCATGCTAACTGTATCTTTGTCATTTGAAATAGATGGCTCCTTAGTAGTTCCTTGTAGTGCATTGCCCTTGACATATGAATTGATTTCGCATGACATGTCTTTCCATTGTTGGTATATGCTTGTTTGAGCTTTATTTACTCGACCAAAAATAATGCCATGAGTGGTGTTGGACTTTCCATTATACTTTTCCATAAATATGGGCTTATGTGCTTTTGACACATTGGGTCTTAATTTGTTCAGAGAATATTGTACTATCTTCTCATAGATCTTTATATTTTTTTTAATATATTACTTTTTTTCTTCAATTTTTGGGTAACCATGCCCCAATATCTTCAAGTTTCACACTAGTTTCTCTCATGCTAGTTAAAGCTACCATTATGGCTTTATTTTTATCATCTTTGGAGAACTAAGAAAATATATTCTTCAAAATAGAGTAATTGTTCTTTGTTACTATTTTATATATGAGTTCATCCATAGAAAGGGGATTATATTTCTTCTTACCTTTCTTAGGCATCTTTGCTACCTCAACTTTAGCTTCCTCTATGGCTTCAACAATAATTGTTTCTCATGCAACTTTGTCATCAATTGGAGTCTCTAATGAGTCTCTTTCTTATTGTGTTAGTGGCATTTCTCTTTCCTCCTCTTTTCCCAATACATGAGTTGAGTGTGGATAATCTTCACAAATTTAGCTTCCATCTCCTTAGTTCTCATTACATTGAATGGTGTCTTCTTAGGAAATCTTGGAGCTTGGCTCCTTATTACTCTTTGTGAGGCCTTTTCCTCAACTTTATTCTTCTCTATGCTAATCTTATTCTTTATCTCAATGCAAGTGTCAAACCTTGGCATGAGTTACCTTTCTTCCTTAGCCAATAAACATTCCATGAATGGTTTTTATTCTTCTTCCTTTACTTCATATATAAATGGTGTGAACCAATTAGTTATTGGTTGAATGACACAAATAATGCACTTATCTATGCTTTCTATGAAACATATATTATTTATATAGATTTGCACTAGGCTAGTTAGAATCCTTTCTCATTGATTCATCTATTTTTCAAAATTATTGAAGTAATCCCACATCATGGAATTACTTCTACTAGCTTGCTTATTTGAGTGAGGATAGGTTGGTCTTCTTTCCACAGATGAAGTAGGGACCCTAGGAACTCTCCTCTAAGATAGAAAAATACACATACTAATATTGAACCAAATCTTAGACTTTAAACCTTATGATCATTCATGATCTTACGTAGGTTTTCCATCATCTACTATGTAGATAGCCACATAAGTCAATAGATGACTAATTTTGTATAGCTTGAAAGGATTTGTAATCTATGTTACTAGGAATAAAGTTCTCTTTGCTTGTGTGATACATTTTTTATCCCATTACCATGGTTATGAACCTTATATTTAGATTTAGGATCCAATTCATTGTGCATCCAGCTAAATCTTCAGTTAGCTTTCTTTTGGTGATGGTGGCAACCTACTTAGTTGATATGACATTCAAGAATAAATCAATTCTAGTTGCATTGAATCCAATTACTTTCTATACTGAAGCCTTTGATATTTTATAGGGTTGGTCCAACCATGTGTGTTGTTGATGAATCTGATGCCCAAAATCAATTTTTTAATCTCTTAGGCCCACTCTTTATTTTTGTTTAGTACTCATCAACCTATGATAATTTTTGTAATCCTTTGGGAGCCTTACCTAAATCCCTTTATAAGGCCTTCTTTTAGGTTATTTTAGGCATGCAATTTGTATTATTTTCTTTGTACTATGAATTCCTATAGGATTTCTACATTGTTCACCATTTTAGAAGTGAAAGATCTTCCCTACTTGGCTTTCTAGTTTGAGATTAAACCCTCATCCTATTCCATTTCCTATAATACTTCACTTGGATCTGGAAAATTAGAGCACCATCTTTATCCATGAGTATTAATTGGAGAATATTGGTATTCAATATCTATTCATGCTTGGCATTTATTTGATGGAGTTGTGTTCTAATATTATTTGCATATGAGTTTGTATGCTCTTTCAAATTTTTGTACAATACCTGACATACTCCATCCACCTCCCTCCATACCTCTCCCTCCATTCGTAATCCTCCCTCCATTCATACTCCTACCTCCATTTGTACTCCTTCCTCCATCCTCTATACTACCTCCCTCCATCTATACTCCTCCCTCCATATACCATACTACCTCCTTTCATCCATACTCCTCCCTCCATATGTACTTCCCCCTCCATCCCCCATACTATCTCCCTCCATTTGTACTCCTCCCTCCATCCATCATTTTTACTACCTCCTCCGTACTCCTCCATACACTTCCATATTCCATACATTTCCATGCACTTTGTACTTTAGTTTTGATCTTGCACTACCAACCACTGTACTGGGGTCCTCTTCACCATACGTATGCCACAATTCATATATCCCTTTGTATTCACAAAAATTTTTGACTTGCAATCTTGTATCAACCATACTCCTCTTTTTTTGGACAAGGGACATTATAGTGGTATTAGAGTTGGTGATCTTTCCATCTTATCAGTGACATTGGATGTCACTAAGACCTTGATCAATAGGAAGAATGAGTGAATCAAGCATTGAGGTGATGCAACTTCTAAGGAAGCCAACAAGAGGATAACAACAACTCAGTAAAACCTTTCTGAATGGACCACAACAACTCGGTCAGATATTGGTGAAGGGGCAAGATCAAATTGGTTAGACCCTTCAAATTTTGGTAGAAGGAAGGACAAATGGAGGACACAATGGGTATGGTGATAATTCTATCAATGGGAGGTTTCACATAGAGTATTCCCACACAGACCAATGATGCCAATATTATGCCAATGATAGGAACAACCTAGGAAAAAAGATCATACTTTTCTCAAGATGCAAAATCAATTTTGTCAAGATTAGTTTGATGTTAGATTTGGTGCAAAATTTTCCTTTAAGGATTATATGGATTTATGAATGAGATATTCTAGTAGGCGAGGAAATTACAATGCTGACATTAGACAAAATATTGGAAAGATAAACTTATCATTCTTTTATGGATCTAGTTATACATCAACATGAGCATGGTTTCAAAAGACTGATACATACTTCCAACTCTATCCCATGCATGAAGAAGAGGCAATCAAGTTTGTGGTACTTCACTTGGAGGGAATTGCTCATGAATGGTGGCAACATGGGACGGTCACCCTTGGTCATGATTGAATAACTTCATATGCTAATTTCATGGAGAGACTTATAGATTTCTTTGATGGAAAGAATCTGGAGCTCAATTTCAAGGAGTTGGAATAACTAAAGAAAACTAGAGCAATAGAGAGATACATTACAAAACTTCAGAGGCTATCAATACTAGTGATATAAATTTTAGAGAGAATACTTATTGTCTTATTCATGGATGGGTTGACCAAACCCTTAAAGGGTTGGGTGAAGGGTTTTAAACCTAACACACTTGTGGTAGTAATCAAGAAGGAATAGGACATGACATCATCCACTTCTTCTAAAAGTTATTCACATGTCAGGCCACCCATCACTCTGAAGGAGAAAGACAACAAGCCCCTCTAAAGAAGAAGTCCATGGATGAAGCCCATGAAGGGATTTGAGGAGGAGGAAGTTATGTTTAAATTTTAGGAATGATGGGAACTAGGACACTGATGGTTAGGGAAGGGGAAGATCCATTACATATGGGTGATGTCATACAATGAAGGAGATGGGGAACCAAAAGTCAAAGAAGATGATCAACAAGTTTCCAAAGATGGTAACATAAATCATGTAGAGAGGATTGATACACTAGTACATTAAAGAGGTACTATTTCTCTTGTTGACCCTCTGAGGTGTACTATTTTTTGGGTACAAGGAACTCTCTAAGGACAATGAGTCATAGTCATGCTGGACAATGGGGCCACACTCAATTTTATTAACTCATCACTTATGAAACAAAGAGGTTTAGCTACAGAGGCACATGAGGGATTTCAAGTCAAGGTAATAGGAGGAAACCTCCTATCATGTACCCATTTGGTCCCATGACTTAGCATTACCATGGGGAACTATAAAATGATCGAAGATTTCTTTGTAGTAGATCTAGATGACATGGAAGTCATTCTTGGCATCTAGTGGATGGAAACTTTGGATGAGTACACACAAAGCTTCAAATGAATGTATTTTTCATTTGAAGTAGATGGAAAGAAGGTGGTCCTTAGGGGAATTTCAAATGGAGGGCTGAAGGAAATCTTAGCACAATGGATGGAAGTCATTCTTCTACATGACAACATTGTTTGGGTAGCACAATGTTCGATCTTAGGGAAATTGATGAAGGGACAATAGACCCACTACCAAGAGGATGAGCTTCAAAAACTATTGGATAAGCATAGCACAATCTTCACTGACACCCCTCCAAGCATCCCTCTATACAAAGGATTTTAGCATACCATTGAGCTAGAGGAAGGAGCCAAACTCATCATCACTACGCCCTAGTTCAAGGACAAGATAGAAAAATGACCCAATAACTCCTAGGGAAAGGATGGATTAGGCCTAGTTCTAGTCCTTTTACATCGTTAGCAATTTTGGTTAAGAATAAATATAGAAACCTCTAAATGTATGTGGACTACCATGAACTAAAAAAGAAAACCATTAAAAATAGGTATTTCATTCCCAAGATTGATGAATTATTGGATGACTTGTATGGTGCACTCTATTTTTCCAAAATAGATCTTCATTCTAGATACCATCAAATTTGCATGAGGGACAAAGATGTGGAGAAGACTACCTTTCATTGCCATTACAACCATTATGAGTTTTTTGTCATGCCATATGGTCTAATCAAATCTCCATCTAGTTTCCAATCATGCATGAATGACACCTTAAATAAGAAACTATGAAAGTACCTATTGGTGTTTTTTGATGACATACTTATTTACAATAAGATATGGGATGAATATTTGAGGCATTTGGATGAAGTAATTAGGATCATGGAGTTACAATAATTATTTACCAAGAGGTCTAAATTTGAGTTTGGAATGACAAATATATTGTATTTGGGGCACATAATTAGTGCTCAAGGGGTTCATGTACATTAGGAAAAGATTCAAGCCATCTTAGATTGGTCATCTCTGAAGGCTCTCTCTGATCTATGTGTATTCCTTGGATTGTAGAGTTATTATAGAAGGTTCATGAAGGGGTTCTCATAACTTAGTGCACCACTGATAGATTTGACAAAAAATGGATCTTTTTATTGGGATGTGAAGGCACAAAACATCTTCAACAAGTTGAGGAAAATTATACATTTATGCTTGGTCCTGGCACTACCTGATTGCAATCTACCCTTCATCTTGGAGTGTAATGCATCAAGAGAAGGTATTTGGGTGGTGTTGATGCAAAATCATCACCGCATTGAATTCAAGAGTCAAAAAATCTTAGGAGTAGAATGATTGTACTCCATCTATGATAAACAGATGCTCACAATCATGCATGCACTAACAAAGTTTCAGTAGTATCTTGTTGGAGAAAACTTTGTGGTGTGGATAGATTTCAATAGCCTAATATATTTTTAGATTAGAGAGATTTAAATGAATGATAAAAAAGTGGGTGAGAAAAATCCAAGCATTTGACTTTGATATTGATTATGCAAAGGGAAAACATAACATAGTGATCGATGCTCTATGAAGAAGGCATGCAATATGCTCTTTGTCTAAAATTCTAGTGGACTGGAAGGAACACCTAATGGTTGAATACTCCAAGAACATATTTTCCTACTAGTTTATGGATTGTCAAGTACAAGATGATAGGTATAAGGTGGAAGATGATATTTTCTACTACAAGGGAATGATCTATTTGGTCTCTGAATCCAAAATAGAGGAAATAATTGTAAAGGAGATGCATGATTCACCCTTACCTAGACACCCATGATACCTGAAAACCTATAGGTAGATCTAAGAACATTTTTCATACAAGGGACTCAAGAATGACATCTTGTAGTATGTATGGGAATTCTCTACCTATCAGCAAAACTAATCTAGGCATACCTTACCTACAGAACTTCTCCAACCATTGGCAATCCCTAATCAAAAGTGGGAAAGTATTTCAATGGATTTCATCACTTAGCTATCAAAAGTTCAGGGGAAGGATTGCATTTTTTTTTGGATTGATCATTTGACCAAGTATGCCTATTTCTTTTCCATTTTGACTGGGTACCAAGCATCTCAACTAGCTGAGTTTTTCTTTAGTGAAGTTTTCCATTTACATGGTCTCCCATGAAATATAGTAATTAATAGATAAAGTCATTTACTCAATACTTTTTGGATAGAGTTATTTAGGTTAGTGGGAATAGAGTTATCACCAAGTATGAGCCACCATCCATAATCAAATGGACATATGGAGATTGTGAACAAATGGCTAGAGGGCTATCTAAGGATCTATGTTTCAGCACAATAGAAGGCATGGGTGTGTTGGTCACATTTGGGTAAGCATTGTTACAACACTACCTATCACATGTCAATAGGTATGCCACCCTTCGAATCATTGTATGGTTATGAACCTTCACCATTCATGGATTTGGCATTAGGAGATAGTCACACATTGAGGGATAAAGATTGGTTATAGGAGAGTTTAGATATCATGAGATCTCTCAAGGAAAATTGTCAAAGGGATCAAAACCAATAAAAGATGTTTGCAGACTGACATCAAATTGAGAGAAGTTTTGAAGTGGGTGATATGGTATACCTTCAACTTTAATTATATAGAAAATCCTCCATAAACTTTTTTGGTAATGAGAAACTAAAACCATGCTTCTATGGACCATATAAAGTGGTTCGAAGGGTAGGAGAAATTGCCTACAAATTGGAGTTGCTTGAAGGGAGTCGAATCCACAATTTTTTTCATGTATCATGTTTGAAGAAGGCTATTGGACAGTGCGTCACAATGTCAAAGGAATTGCCTGCCATTGAAAAAGAAGGGAAATTAATTTTAAAACCAACTAAGATCATAGATGTTTGGGAGAAGAAGCTCATGTCTTGTACCATTAAGGAGTTTATTGTGCAATAGAAGGATCTTCTAGGTTAGGATGTGTTACACTTATATTTTTCTTCAACCTTAAAGTAAAACATTTAAGTCATGGGAGTGCCCAAGTTGAAGTTGAAGTTGAACCTTTGGGTCAGTTCAACTTCAAGTTTAGTGATTTCATAATATACTTTCAAGTGTCAAAGTTAAAGTTGAAGCTTCCAGCCAGTTCAAGTTTAACTTCAAGTTCTATCATTAGCACAAAATGTTAAAAAAGACTAGTCATTCTCCTATTTTTCAGTATTCCTATTCACATATGGGGAGTTTGAAGTTGAAGTTGAAGTTTCAGGTCAGTTCAACTTCAACTTCAAGTTCATGTTGGAATCGGTGCAAAATGCGGTGTTTAGTTTGAAGTTTCAGTTTCAGCCCTGGCAATCAGAAGTTTGAGAATCATTATGATTCAATCAAGATTGGGATCTTCAAAATTATATTTGAAATGGTGAAGCTTGAAAATAATCCACCATTCTTACGTTCAAAGCTCATGGATAGTTTTGAGTATGTAGTTCACAGATCAATGGCCCAGATTCAGAAGTTGGAATTTGTGGCTCAAATTCAAAATCAAGCTCAGATCCTATTTCAAGGTTCCAAGTCTAAGACCCAAGGACAAAAGAGGATGGTGGATAATGAGATGAGATGGAAGTCAAAGGAAATCATTGTTATCTTCCATGAAAGATGCATTGATGATAATGGAGGATATGAATTTGAAATCAGGCCTTATTTCATTATAAGTAATATGTTTTAGCTTTCTAGGCACTTGATAAATTCGTAAATGAATATGGGAATTTATGGTGGAGACATAATAGGCAAGCTGATAAGAATATGTATATGCTAGTGATTGTGAGGTCATAGATCTTTGCATGAGCTTGAAGACACTCCAAACCTAACAATAAGAGAGGCGGCACTGGAGATTATTCAGCTAATAAAAGATGCAGTTGAAGTTGATTATCCTAAAGTTGTGTCATGCATGGGCATCTTAGCATTAGCAGGCTCTTATGCAACTTACAATTATATTCCAACATGTGATTTATGTTCAGGTATTGGTGTATATACTATTATAAGTTTTAATATATCCTGTAACCATAGATTTCTGACAGCATTAAAATAATAGTAACAATGTGGGGGGCATAACGTTTAGCTCCATTATTGGATCTGATTGAATTTTGGATATGTTGCTCAAAATCAAGTTTTCTAAATCTTCACTAAAGAAATCTTCAAAATTTGACCAAGGTCAAAAGTTATAATGGACTGTATGCAGGTTTGTCAACATACCAACCAATGCAAATATTCTACAGTCAAAAAAACAATCATGTTGTGGGGCCCACAACTTTTAATATGACCATTGGATTGATCTAAATTATGGATTTGTTTGAGGAAACCTAATTATCTAAATTCTATGTGAGCCATTTTTCAAGATTCCTAATAGATCAAAAGTTATGATTGTTTAAGTGCAACAGTATATTAATGACAGTTACAGGATCATGATTGCAATCTGTAACCAGCACATGCCATCTATCCAAGAATGCACAAGGGATTCATTTTAAAATTTGGTAAAAATATTTGTTATAATTTATGAAACTTTAAAGTGGCTTAGCTATTAAAATTCCAAAGAGGTAGGAAGAAGATGAGTCATGAGAATGATTAAACTGATATTTCAAGAAATGGTTATGGAAACCAAAAGATAGCCCAAAATGTTATTTATTGCAAGATTTAGATGTAGTGAGGATTTTTCTCTTCACCAGCAGTTCTACAGCTACAGGAGAGGGATAATACATTTTTATGTGTAGTGATTGTAATAGGGAGGGGAATAGCAATGTTATTTCTATTTGCAAGTTGACTGTAATGACAGAGATAAAATAATATTGTTATTGTTTTTTTATGCATCTGAAATAAAAGAGAGTTTCATACATCAGATTCTGAAGTCTGAATATGGTTTTCTTGGATTGAAAATTATTTTACACTCATTTCTTTCATGTTTTAGGTGCAGTTTTGCATTATCATTCATATTTAGCAAAATAAAATAATGCTTCTTTGTACTTTCCCTGTGATATGAGAAACTAGATAAGTAGTCTTATGGGTATTTGTTCATTTTCTTTCTTCATTGTACATATTATAAATCTTATAATCATATTTATCCCATAGTGATGGGTAAATGCTAGAAAACCTTTATGTTAACCAGTTATTTAAATTCTCTAAATATCTTTCTAAGAGGGAGTTGTATCTCTCAATTCAGAGGAAAGCTATCAATCTCATGATAGTATTTTCGATTGTTAGTGGCAATTGTTCTTCTATTTGGGCATCTTGAGTCATTCTTTGTATTTAATTTTGGAAGGACAACAAGCTTTTTAGTTGCTTGAGGGCAAGAAATTTTTGGGCAAGGAACACTGCAATTTCCCCATTATTATTATATAACAATTTTCCAAAAATAAATGTTTTTAATCTCTTTATCCCACTCTTAATTTTTGTTCAGTGCTTATTAGCCTATCAATATTTTTATAATCCTTGGGGGAGCTTCCTTGAAGCCCTTTATACAACATTCTTTTAGGTTGTTTTAGGCATCTGATTTGGTTTATTTTCTTTGTATTTCTCATTCCTATTGGAGTTCTCCACTATTCTACATTTCAGAAGTGAAAGATCTTCCCTACTTGGCTTTCCAGTTTTGGTGGGATTCAACCCTCACCCTATTTTGTTGAGCACCATCTTTGTGAACGAGTATTAATTGGATAATATTGGTATTTAATATCTATTCATTCTTGGCATTTGTTTGATGGAGTTGCATTCTGATATTATTTGCATATGAGTTTGTATACTCTTTCCAATTTTTGTACATTACTCGATGTACTCCTCCATTCACCTCCCTCCATACCTCTCCCTCCATTCATACTCCTCCATCTATACTCCTCCCTCCATTCACACTCCTCCCTCCATCCATACTCCTAACTCTATTCATACTCCTCCCTCCATCCACTATACTACCTCCCTCCATCTATAATCCTCCCTTCATTTGTACTTTCCTCCATCTATCATACTACCTCCTTCCATCTATACTCCTCCCTCCATCTCTACATACCCCTCCATCTATCATAATACCTCCCTCCATTTTTCCTCCTTCCTCCATTTTTCATCCATACTATCCCCTCTACACTCCTCCATACATTTCCATATTCCATCTTCCATATTTTGCATTTCATATTCCATACATTTCCTTCCCCTCTATACTTCAATTTTGATCTTCCAATACCAACCACAGTACTGGGGTCCTCTTCACTATACATATACCACAATTCATATATCCCTTTGTATTTACAAAAAAAATTGATATACGATCTTCTATTCATTGTACTCCTTTTTTTAAGACAAGGGACATTACATAACACAAGTCTTACCTATTTCTCATGAAATAAGTTAGGTGTTGTGGTGGTGAAAATGTGAATGAAAGATAAGAGCCTATGTTCCTCACATTACCATCACATGCATATAATGTGTGTAATAGGAGGGAAGTCAAGGAGATGAGTCCTTTCAATTCCAATTCTAAAGAACTAGGTCTGGAGAGATTAGAGATAGCTAAACAAGTCTAGAGAACAAACACATACTAGGTCTAGGAAAAATAGGGGAAAGATATCCAAGTCCTTGAAAGCCCTATATGGATGTAATAAGATAGTGTTGGATATAAGTAAATGTGTTGAAAGGACAAATAAGGTAGATAAAACACCTCTAGAACATATTTTATGCTTGTTTGATTGATTAGAATGGATGGAAATCATCAGATTTAAGCCTAAAACTACACAATAGAAAAAAACCAAAAAATATTTTAGCAAACTATCAAGGATAAAATGGATAATCAAGGGTGTAGTGTGCCCCCAATTGACTATGTGTGACATTGATTCTGATTTCTCAATTTTAAAAGTTGAAAAGTGTACTCATACTTGCAACATGTTCATTGATTTGATATTCACAACCTAGAATTAAAAAAAGGATTTTATTGTTGATGGGGAGTTTTCCTTGGTCAAACCCCTATTTAGGAATTAAATTTGAAATAAAATAATTGAAACAATGTGAATGTAAAGTAAATGTATGAATTCACCTTACAATTTTCATATCCCTTGAATTGAATGCAATGTGCTTACTTCACCAATTAAAGTGGGTCAAGAAGATGAAGATTAATGAATATAGAAGATGTAACCAAGGATCATGAATGGATTAAAGAAGATATTGAAGATAAAATCCTTTAAATTCTTGAATAATTGAATCCTTGATCTTCATTGGAGGAATTCATGAATGAATGCTTGAAGACTTGAAGGCTTTAAGACTTGAAAGCTTAATCTTGTGGATGCTTGACCACTTTATGATAAGATATGAAAATGGAGAAAATGGAAGGGTTTATATAGATCTTGAAATTAACTAATTTCTATAGGTGGACCTAACTAATAATTAACACCTGGAACATACTTGGATGCATAACTCAAATGGGAGACCAAAAATAGGTCTCAATTAGGGGTGCACTGTGCCCCTAACAACCAAGTCTCAAAATCTCTAGGATCCTTTTGGGATCCTAAAATAGGTCCCAAATCTCCAGTATTAGGTGTAAAATATGAGATGTAGCCATTATGGTGCAAGGAGAAAATTCCAAGTGGGTAGATGAAGAGAAGGGATGACCTAGGAGGATATATCCTACCTTGATCTTAACACTATGAAAATAGGATACTTAAAGAGGTTCTATTCAGTTTTACCCCAATTACACTTAGGAAAAAGTAAAAAAAAGAGAAGAAAGAATGAAATGTTAAAGTTTATGAAAGATCAACCCCACAACTCCCAAGAATCACCTACATGCAAACACCTACCACAAAAGAGAGAAGTAAAAAGTTATGGAGACTAAAATTTCTAGATCCATAGACGAGACATTCTTGATGAGCCAAAAGAGAAATTGATATATTCAAAAATGAATTGGTTAAAATTAAAAAGCGAGATCATCCTTATAAAGGAGATCAAAACCCTAAAAAGGTCTAACCTAGGTTCCATTATAATACTTAATAAAAGAATTAATTATTAGATGCCTAAAGTTTAACATAAGAAAAATAGAGTTAATTAGGAAATATCTAATTACTCTAACACCCCCACCCCTTAAGATAAACTTAGGGAGTAGCTAAAAACCTAGAAACTACTATTGAAAATAGATTCAAGGGTCCTGGCAAACAAAGTCCTAATGAGGTACCCAAGCATAACCAAATCCCTAAAAATAGTAGAAATAGAGAAAACCACATGGGAAAAACCCAACTCCAAATAGAGATGGAAAAAATGCTAAAAGAAACTAGTGAGGGATTAAAGAAGCCTCCAAACTAGGGAATGTCCCAGAAGATAAGAATAAAAGATGATCATGAAGAACACCACTAAAGCATGTAGAAGTTGCAAAGCTTTGTCAAAATTAAATGTTGATCTTAAGAACCTCCATTGAAATAGAACCTAAATAGGTAGAGAATACTATAATCTACATCAAATTGGGAGGCAAACAAAGGAAAAAAATTGAACTTGAGGATACAGATGGCATGAAACACCAAAGCTTGAAGAGCTGATCAATTGAACATGGAAGGTTGTATTCAAAGTAGGAATAAAAAAGAAGAGTATCAATATGGTAGATGATCCATCTCATGAAATGCATAGGTACCTTGCCACTACATCCACCTAGTACATAGGAACAAATATTGAATACATTCCTTAATCCATCAAACCAAGGAAGCATGAGAAATAACAAAAGAACCCCCCAAATGAAAACAAGGGTGAGGTGACAGGCAATTGGAAAAGTGGGCCAAAAGAACTACAAGTCAAGAAACCATGATCAAGATGAAAAAAAGAATACATATGTGTGTACTAAGGTGATCAATCTTAGACACATCATAAGGTTAATATCTTAGAAGGGAAGATCACTAGACAAAGGAAGATGACAAACAAAGGCAAAACATCAACCTCAGATGGAACTTTAATCATGAGTAGTGCATGTACAATAAGGCACACAATATAATGAATCCTAAGAATATAATAATTTGCATGAGAGTCCTTAGATAAAACTACTCGAATCAGAAAAATAAACAAGGAAAAACTATTTAAACAAAAATATAGATGCAATATGGCACTTTATCTCAGCGTGTTTACAAGAATGCATACAAATGATGTCTAAATAGATTGGAAGACACATAAGACTAATACAATAGATAGTACAAGTTGTGATGAATCATCTAAAGAAACAAAATGGATCCTTGGCTCAAATACCATATTAAAGCTGATGAAAGATCAACCCCATAGCTCCCAAGAATCACCTACGTACAAACATTTGTCACAAAAGAGAGAAGAAAAAAGCTACAGAGGCTAAAATTTCCAGATCCATATAGATGAGACAATCTTGATGAGAAAAAAGAGAAATTTCTATATTAAAATATGAACTGGTTAAAATTACAAAGAGAGATCATCCTTATAAAGGAGATTGAAACCCTAAAATGGTCTAACCTAGGTTGCATCATAATAATTAATAAATTAATCAATTATTAGATGCTCAAAGTTTATATTAAGAAAACTACAATTAATTAGAAAATATCTAATTACTCTAACATGAAAGATACAAGGAGATTGATGATCTCAGATTAAATAGGTTTTGAACATTTATTAAATTGGAGTGCATCCAATTTAAGACGGTATAAGAATGTCTGTTGCTTTGCCCAATGTATAATTCTCTAGGTCTATAAGCTCCCAATGGGTTCCTTCTAATCATAATGAGCTATACAACTCTTGTATCTCTTTATCACCTAGTTCTTGTATCTTGACCTCCAAGAATGTGCTTATGTCTTCTATAAGAAGAACATCATCATGTGAAGAATGACAATAATTTTTCATCTTCTACATCCTTTCCCTTTACTATGACACCCTCATAGATTGGATGTTCACTTTTCCTATCATTGATCAAATTAACATTTTTGATCTCCTCATCCGTTGTGTTCTTGTGTACTTTAAGATTTTTTGCTAGGTGGTCTTTTACGAGGTTCCTTTTGTTGTTCATTCTTTCACAAGTTCACTTTAATCTCTTAGGGTTTTGTAACTTTTAATCTTGAATAATTTAAATCTTGCAAAGTGATTAAGATATGTAATGTGCCTATTTATGTCATCAAATTATAATGTTAGTGTTACAATGGCTAGTACAAGTTTTACGTATCATAGGATATGATTCATTAGAGATCTTGATCTTCCTTGCAATGATTACTTTTTACCCTTTTGGTCTTGGATTGATAGATTATGCTTGCTTGTGGTGTTAGCATCTTCTTTTCTTACTTGTATCCTTCTTATTTAGAGTAGGGGACCAATTTTTTATTGATCTTTTATCATCTAACCCCTCTAAGATTATTAAGCTTAGTCTATTTGTGAGATCTCACTACTAACTGATGAGTTTGTGACCAAATTAGGCTTCACTACATCTACTACTTCACTCTTCTTTATCTATTTTGTGGCAAAGTCCTTTTCTAGTTTCTCCACAATCTTTTTTTCTCTTTTTTGACTAGGGATTTGCTACCTAGTCTTCTACTACTTTTGTAGTATGTCACAAGATGGCCAATCTTGCAACAAATATAGAAAGTCATTTTGGTACATTTCCATGGTCTATTGTTTTTCCTTAGGTTCATATGCAACATACATCGAGTTGTTAGATGACTATCATTTCCATAGGACATGTAGACTAGTATCAGAAACATGTCCCTTCGAGTGAGACTCATTGCCTTTTGAGAAGATTTATTGTCTCTTTCTCTTGTTCTATAATCTTCTACTCTATGTCAATTCTTGTTGCAATGATAGAAATGTCCATCTATTATTTTCTCATTGAAATGAGATTAATTGTTGAGTTGTTTAGCCATAGAGATATAATTTTTTGTAGTGTCCATCAAAGGTATACCACTTGACAAGTGTTTTTTACTTAAACCAACACATACTAGTTGTGTGTCATTTCTTACCATAGTAATGACAAGTAGGTCTAGTAGTTTTCTTTTCATTTGAAAATGTGCTCCATAATCTTCTGTCATCTAGGTTCATCTTTCTCGAGGTCTCACCTTCCTTAATATTTCTATCACCTTTCTAACTAAGATCGATTGTACTTTTGTTTCTCCTTTGAGATTTTAGTTGCTCATCTATTTTCTTTAAGCTCTTTTTGAATCTTCTCAACTTTTTATTTCTCTAATTGGTACTCCTTAGTTCTTATGATGTCTTGAGTACTTTCTCAGTTAGTTGCATAAGCAGATCCATGTAAGGATGGATGCTCTCTTCATTCTTCTACATGTCCTTTATTTTGACCACTTCTTTGACTTCATATTTAGAAAAGATGGAATTGTCTTGTTTATCTTGGGATCTTATAACCTCTCTAGATTTAAACTCTTCCTTATCCTTCATATACAACTTCTTTTGACTCTTTAGTGCTGCTATGTTCTTCTAGCTTCTCTATAACCTTTTGACTCTCATTAAGCTTTCTCATCATCTTCTTTCTTTTGGTCAAGGACTTCCTAAGTTTGTCCTTTAGATCTTCAGTGGTGTCCAGTCTTTCTTCAACTTGTCTCTATAGTCTATGAGATAACATTGGATCTTCCCTCAATTTTTCACACTTTTCTACTAGGGATTGGACTTTAATACCAATTATTAGTACCAACCAATACTAAGAGGGGAGTGAATAGACACCATTAATCAAATTGGTTAACCTTATCACTATTCTACCCAAACTTAATAATATCCACTTAACCACTAATTTTGTGACAAATACAATGAGATAAAATCATAAAAGCATTATTTTCATGAGACACAAATATTTTCATGTGGAAGCCCTCAGTGAGAGGGTGAAAACCATAGTGGGAGTAACATACCCACTAGCCCTTATAATGAATAAAAATAGTTGTCTAGTTAGGACATACAAGCAGTTCTTCTAGAAATACATATTGTTAATAATACTTGTACATTATTAGAGTTACTCAAGCCCATGAGAGGTACCTAGCTAGAGGATTTATAGCCTCCTTCTAAGACAAACCTTGTTAGAGGATTTTACAAAACCTTTCTAATGAAGCTTTCCCTATTAAAAGCTTACAAATAGATGCCATGGTAAAAAATCAATCTAAAAGTATGTGATCTAATGATAGCATTGTCTTGACTTATAGATTTCATTATGTATTTTATTTATTGCTTCGTGAGTGCTCTCCATATTTAACCATCTTTAAATGGATATAATTTCCTTTTAATACCTTTTATCTCCCTATTCATAATTACCTCTTTAGGCCATGGATATGCTTATGTCCAGTCTCCTTTTTTTCCTACCTTCTTCCTTTATCCACCCTTATCTTTCTAGATTGTACTCCTTCTTTCTGTGATGCTCAGGACTTGACCTCCAAGACTAGGTAAAATTAGGTTGATCTATTCTTGATGAAAAGGTCAACCTAGTCCTAGACCAGGTCAACCTAGTCCTTGTCAATTCAAGAGATCAGGACTCGAAAGGCCTTGAGGGTTTAATTACTTTGTTACCATTATCCAGTTAGTCTCAATTTTTTTCTCACTCATAAACTCATATATAAGGAGACTTTGAGGCTTCATTTTCGTAATTCATATACATAGTTCATTCATGCACTCAAGCTCTTACTCTCAAGTGAAGATCTTTTCCTTTTTGAATGCAAGGATATTTATATCTATCATTGAAGCATCCTATGTGAGCATTTCCTCTTCAAGATATAGTTTATTATTGACCATTAAGGGAGGAGATCTATATTGAAGCATTGATCTCTTCTTCATTGATGCACTTTCATTTCGATAGAACCATGATGGAATTATGGTATATCTGTTGCAAGAAGTAGAGATACCCTACATTCGTAATTCAAAATCTACATTACATTTACATACACACAAACTAGGTGAATCCTAACATTTATCTTGTCTTTCAATCATTTACATTTATCAATTATGATTAACTCCTTAACCTAGGGCTTAACCAAGGAAATTCCTTATCAAACCCCTATTGGAATACTTTAGAATAACTAAGAGGGGGGGTCAATTAGTTATGCAAGGTCCAAATGTTCAGATAAAATTTTTAGCACTTAACACATTTGTATCCATATATCCTTATCATGTATCATGCATGCATTCAATAATTCTAGAACTTAGTAGGTTACTATCCTAGGTCAGAATAACTTTGCAAAAATGTAAACATTAAACACCACAAAATCAATCACATATTTTGACACAGGGATTTTACATGGAAAAATAATTTGGTAAAACCACCAATAACATGCTACCAATTTTTTATCTTTTGAAGTGATGCCCTGTGAAAGGTCAACCTTGTTAAAGGTTACAATAAACACTATCAAATGTGACTTGGTTAAAGGATTTCAATCACCCTATTAGGAGTGAGCCTTGTTAGAGGACTTTAGAACATTCCATTAGAATGTCACCTAGTTAAAGGATTTAAAAATGACTATTTGGTCAACCTTAATCCAAAGGATTTATCTAGACTGATACAATGATTAGGAATTAATAGTAGGACTTGATCTAATAACAAATCACAACTCACTTGTAGATAACGTATCTCTAGTTTAGTCCTCCATTCTACTTGTCATTCATGCTCTTCATCTCTAATAGCTTATTCACCCTTCAATCATTCATCCACTTAATCCTTCTTGCTTTGTATGCCAATTAAAGACTCCTCTATTCATCCACCATATGAAGCAACACCCTAGACTCCTTGACTTCCTTAGGTTATTGCAGATGACAATAGTTTCTTTTGGCCTTCTATCCCCTTATAAAGAGTTTAGTTCTTTTTCCACTTAATCACAATCATCTATCTTAGGGTTAGGTTAGATTCGTCGAATCCTCCCTCTTTCCATTTTGTTCCCTCTAGAAAATTCTTCTACAATCCTCTTTGAATTCACCTAAAAATGGTTTATCTTGAATTCTACACATCCATCTCATCAAGCTTATCTTTCACGCACTTCACACAATCCAAGAAATCAACTTTATCAGCTTAGATTTAGTGAATCTTTGATCAAACTCTTATTATTGTCACTCATCAATAACTTTCTTTTTATGCTTGACATATACTAGGTTTCTTGACATCCACTAAAATTTACTTGACATAGACTACCATTTTACAATCACTTGATACATACTAAATTTACTCGGCATATTATTTCTTCACTTTTCTTGGCATACACTATTTATTCACTTTTCTCAGCACTAACTAATTTTCAACTCAGCTTGAACTAACATCGCTCAGCTCCTACTGATCACTTGATCAATCTTAGTAGACACATTTTATTTTCCTTCTTCTTCTAGACTTAGCTAGCGTATCCATTAATTTCAACCTTAAGTAGAAAAACAATACATCATATCATCCATGTATTACTTGGTCTGAGTGCTCCTTTTATACACAAAATAACTCTACCTTTCTCTAGGTACTCTTGTTATTCTTCCTTTTCAAATCCTCTTCATCAATCAAACAAATGATAGCATTTAGACCAAAAAGTAGTTATCTTACCAACAAGTAGTGGGTTTGAAATTATTGACAAAATAATGACTGTTCTATGATAAATTCCACACTTCAAACAATATCTTTTCAACAACCTCAACCCCCAAACCTTCTTTTAATGTGTTGATTTTTAGGTTGGTAGAAAAAAGGATTAGAGATTTGGAACCTAGTATTCACACGCTTTCTGGAGTCTTCAATTGTAGATCATTGGACTATGTCAACTTGGTCATCAGATGTCTTCCCAAGTAAACCTAGTCCTTTAGTCTCATATTTCAAGGAGGTTTCTAGGTTTTATTTCTTACATCATTTCATTTTTAGATCTACGGATGGATATTCATATACATTTCATATCTATGAGTTTTAGAGTAAAAACACATCTTTCTTTATGTATTTCAAGGTAAGTCATTTATATTTTATTTCCTTTGATATCATTACCCTATATCTATATCTTAATTGAGCTGATTATATTTACATAGCATCTAGATTTATATTTTTAAGCAATTAGTTCAATTCCACATTCATATTATCCTATCAACGGCCAAAGAGAGCACATTTCCTTGTATTGCATTCCTATTTATAATTTGAATTTAGTATTAGCTCCCTTTTTTCTTTGGGTCCTAGCTAATCTAATTTGGATCATAAGTGGAATTTTTTTTGGAAATTCCCCTCTTTCTCTCACACACATATTTGAATGGCTTAGTGACCTTGTAGAATAAAGGCCTGCAACATTATTTAATGTGCTTCCATTTTACTAGTAAACACTTTGGTGAGCCTGATGAGTCCCCTCTTTTCTATTTTGGAGTTAGATCCCTTTATCTCTCTTCTTTGGCCTTAGATTCACCTTCTTTTGGTGAACTTGATTTGTGACCCTTTCTTTTTGGAGTTAGACCATTTATTTTGAGGTATTTCTCATAGAGTTATATTTGGCTATCTTGTGGTTAGATCCCTCTTTTATGCTCTTTACATTTGCATGGTTATATGTCATTAGGGTTTCCTTTTGTGATCTCCTCTTTTATGAGATTAATTACATGAAGTCCAACCTATAGTATTCCTATTAGGTTAAGTCATAGACTAGTGGTCTCCTTTGATCATGATTCCTCTTTCTTCTTAAGACTCATGATGACAATCACATCTTTACTCATGATGTTAATCCTATAATGGAGCATAACTCTTCTCACTCATCCCATGATGATGATGATGATGCTTTAAGAATTCCTCCTTCACAAGCTGATAAACTTTCTAGTGAATTTGATAAATAGGAAACTTGGCTTTCTCAAGAAAAATAGAATCTCTATAGTTTTATTTTTGTTGAAGCTCTATAGAAGCTTGTTATAAATGATGACATCAATATTTATATCTTGCATAATATATCTCACTATATTAATACTCATGCTAAGTCTTTGAAGGAACTTTCTCAAGAGCCTTCCATAGCCATTGAATCTTCCATCTTGATTTCTATCACTCTTTCCAACATACCTACACATGCTTTACCTCTTATAACTACTTCTATCCAAGTATCCATTCATTTAAGTGTTGGTATTCCTAGTCTTTTGCTTCCTATGAGTGTTCCTCCTACTTCCATTCCTTCTTCATTACCTTCATATAATATGGCTTCTTTTACTTATTTTAACTCTTTACCCATTCCTTCTCATCCCCTACCAACATCCTCACATATTTATTTAGCTTCTTATAACTTTCCTAATACATATAACATACTTATTCCTACTACTGTTTCTTCTAATCCTACCATTAGTACGTTAGTTCAAACTATCATAGATTTACAAAAACAACTTGCTCAATTAACTCAATATAAGAATAATATCACTACATGTGATTTTGTTAATCCCATTTCATTAAATATCCTTCATGTTGTTATCCCGCAACATATTGTGGTACCTCATCTTGAGACTTATAATGGTAAGGGAGATCCTTTAATTCATGTTAAAACTTTCCAAACTAAATATAGTGATTTTTCTCATGACTATAGGCTTATGGAAAACTTGTTCCCATGCACTTTTAGGGACGAATCCTTTCAATGGTTCTTCTCTCTACTTCCTTATTCTATTGATTCTTTTCAAACTCTTTCTAATGCTTTCATTCAAAAGTTTCAGAATAATATTGGTCCTCAAATTTATTTAACTAATTTAATACATTTTAAGTAGAATGTTAAAGAGAAAGTTACTAAATTTATTTGTATATTTAAACATTTGTATGCTTATATTTTTATCCTTTTCCTAATCATGATATTTAGTGTATCTTGATTTCTAATTTACTAAAAGACATTAGGGATAAGATTCTCCTTAATCAATTTACGTCCTTTTCACACCTATGTGAAGTGATTCACTATTACAAGTTACAAGTGAGTCAACTTGAGAGCTCTACTCTGATGGCTCC
This sequence comes from Cupressus sempervirens, assembly GCA_028749045.1. Lineage (NCBI taxonomy): Eukaryota > Viridiplantae > Streptophyta > Pinopsida > Cupressales > Cupressaceae > Cupressus > Cupressus sempervirens. Next base: position 168,389,494 of record CM053793.1, on the reverse strand, counting down.
TATTTCTAGTTATAAGAGTGATGGCACCATAAATTAAAACAAGTTCTCTAAACCTAAAAATTTCATCAAAATCAAGTCTACAAATATAGTTGATGATCAAGTGGCTACTACATCTTGAGGTAAAACTACTTTTTCCTCTATATTTCATCATAATCATCAATATACTTAAATATATAAGGCTTTTTCCAAGGTGATGACTAAGGTGATCCATGCACATGTTCTTAATCTTCCTCCTATTTATCCTATTGATCATAGTACACCTTTTTCTAAGCTTTTGGTTCAAATTATTTCTATAAATATCATTGTCAACTAGGTCATGATACTCAAAAGTGTTATGGTTTGAAGAATTCTATTCATGACCTTATTGATTCCAAGTCTATATCTGTTGATGATCAAGTTAATAACACAAATAAATATGTTGTGCCACCTAGTCATAATTTTCATATTTACACTAATCCTTTACCTTCTCACTCATATTGATTATTATGCAAAGATATAAGAAATCAATCATGTTGTTAATCATGTTGAATTAGCACCTCAACCTTTGATTTATTCTTCACTTGAACCTAAATAGACACATATTATTACCTTTAGTCAGTCCAATATGTTTAAGACACCTAATGGTCCTCTTCTTATCACTACTAGAGTTGCTCATATTGTTGGATACAATTGCTCAATTGTGTGTTGTCTTTGATGTTACAAAAATGTCATGTTAGTTGGTAGATAGAGTTTACCAAGCTCAATTGGTTAGCAAAGCGAATTCTAGAGTCTATCAAGCATTCCTAAAAGTTACTCTATGGAAACTGTTTCTACCAAGCTCACTTAGGTGTTGAAGGATTTTGTGATAGAAGTTAGTGGTAACCAAGCTCACAAGGTTAGCAAAGGAAAGATATTGTTTACCGAGTTCACTCAATCTCTAAAGGATTTTGTAGAGTTTTTAGTGTTCACTGAGCTTTGGTTGGTTAACATTGGAAATCAGTTCTGGAGTAGTGTTTACCAGGTAGGGTTGGCCAATGAAGGATTTCATTGTTTTAGGAAATAAAGTTTAATTATTTCATGTAATATTTGTAGCCAACTAAGGTAATGATTATTGGTATATGTAACTTGTAAATGAGCCGACTTGAAAATTTCAGAGGTATAAATAAAAGTTCAAGTTGTGTATTCTAAAGTGTAATGAGCAAGCATGCAAGTGTGTTGATTGTGTGAAGAGGAAAGTATGAGTGAATTTTGAAGAAGGATCAGATATCCTTGAGGAGCAGCAAATTTGTATTTGATTAGAAGAGGATCTAGTAAATAAAAACAAAGATCTATATCAAAAAATTTAGTTTCATCTCATTCAAGTCAATTCATTGTTACTTTCTCACCATTGTAGCAATGATTTCTAAATCTCTTAACAGAGTTGGTTTAACAACCATTTTATAAATCTTCTAACAAGGTGACAATTCTATTGAATTGTTCAAAATTCCTCTAGCAAGGCCACTCCTAGCAGGGTGATTAAATCCTTTAACAAGGTCACACCTAATAGTGTGTTTTGTAACCTTTAACAGGGTTGGCTCCTAGTAGGGCTCACTTCAAAAGAGTGAAAATCAGTAGCTAGTTACTTGGTGGTTTTTCCCATATTAGGTTTCCACGTTAAATCTGGTGTCTCATGTGTTCATGTTATTTCTTTTATGCATGCATGCTAATCACTATGAATTCTTAAAGATCAATAAGAAGTTAACATACATTGCATCTACCGAGTTACAACATTTTTCTATGTGGCTACCGAGTGACAATAGTAACTAGTTTTATAAGACATCTAAGGGATCTGTGGATTTTTTTTTGTGGTAATTTATTCACTCCACCTCTTAGTTACTCCATTTATATTTCTAAAAATTGGTATTAGAGCATTTGGTACTTGCAAGAAGGATTTCAAGGATCTAAGTTGAAGATCAGGATGTCTTACAAGAGGGAAATTCCAAGGCTTAACAGGGATAACTTTTTAGCATGCTAAGGTCTCATGAGACTCCATCTGGCTTCCATTGGAGATACAGGATTGAAATATCTTGATGAAGAATATGTAACTCCTTCTGTTACATTATCTATCAATGACATTGTTGAGAAGAAGACTCATAACACCATGATGATAGACATTGCATCAGCCCTAAGCTATGAAGAATTTGATGATATCAAGGACTGCAAAACTACCTTTTCTATGTGGAATAGGCTAAAAGATATCTATGGAGGTGATGATAATGTGAGAAGAGCCAAAACAGAAAGTCTAAGAGGACAATTTGATCAAATGAGGATGAGAGAGGATGAGAACATTGCTAAGTATGTTGAAAGAGTCAAAGAAAGCATCAGTGTAATCAAGGCTTCTAGAGGAGATATAAAGGAGGAAACAGTTGTAAGTAAGATTCTTAGAACATTACTTTCCATTTATGCTATTAGATTTTTTGCAATTCAAGAAAGAAGATGTGAAGCAAATCATAAGATAAATTTAGAGGCCATAGTAGGAAGACTGACTACATTTGAGCTAGATAACTATGATAAATATGTTCCAGCTTCCAAGAACATTGAATCAACATTTGAAGCCAAGCTTTCACTCAAATAAAAGGACAAGAAGATAAAGGATTCTCAATCAAAAAGTGAGGAAGAATTTGAATAGAGTTCTGATAGTGATCTTGAGATGGTTGAAGCTCTTCTTGCAAGGAAATATTCTAGAGGCAAAGGAAAATACAAAGGTAAGGTTTCTCTAATCTATTTTTCATGCGAGAAAATTGGTCATATTGCTACTAGGTGCCCAAATAAGCAAAAAAAGGATGAGAAGAAAGGTCACAAGTGCAATGGAAAGAAAGATTTCAAATCATTCAAGGAAAAATGTAAGAAAACATGTTTCATGGCTAAGGATTTTGACCATAGTGAAGATGAAATTGTTTACATTGATGTGAAAGATGAATCTAATAATGATGAGGAAGAAAAGATGGCACTTATCTCTCATCTGAGAAAAAATGATACATGGATCATAAAAAATGGTTGTTCTCATCATATGATTGGTGAAAAAACAAAGTTTGAACAATTTGAAGACTATGATGGTGGTAGAGTGAGATTTGGTAATAACGAACTTTGTTGCATAAAAGGAAGAGGAAGAATCTCACTAACCAAAGAGCTTGTATGTGATAATTCCTATTAGGTTGAAGGACTAAAACACAATCTTTTTGGTGTGGCACAACTAATCAATATTAGATTCAAAGTGGAATTCATGCATGGAAAAGAAAGGCTACTAGATTACAAAGGAAGGCTGATTGGATTCACTAGTACATTTGAGACCATTTTTTGACCATTACTGGTCAAAATTTTGACCCAATTTTTGACCAAACTTATACCAAATTCGACCAACCCATTGGTTGGAAATTTTCTAGTCAAAATTTTGACCAACGTACTGATTGGTCAAAATTTCAACCAATACATTGGTCGAAAAGCTTCCGTAGCCATGGTGCAAGTTCTGCCAGGAATTGGACGAAATTTTGACCAATAAAGGTAGAAAATTTTGACCAATTAAGGTAGAAATTTTGACCAATGAAGGAAGAATTTTTTGACCAATAAAGGTAGAAATTTTGACCAATAAAGGTAGAAATTTTGACCAATAAAGGTAAAAAATTTTGACCAGTGAAGGTAGAAATTTTGACCAATGAAGGTCAAAAAATTTGACCAATGAGGGTAGAAATTTTGACCAATAAAGGTAGAAATTTTGACCAACGCCTGGGTGTAAATTTTTTTTAGGCATTCTATAAAATAGTTCACATGCCTTGCGTATGATATGACATTTTGCATGCATCCTGCACTCTCTCATCCGGCTGATGATGGATTATGGAGAGTGATCTGAAACCATGATGCTAAAAAACACACACAATCAAATCCAAAACGAACTTGCATTACAAATGGATTGTGGAAATTCGATATTGTTGATTTTGCATGCATGTCTACTAGGAGAGTGATCTAAAACCATGATGCTAAAAAACACACACAATCAAATCCAAAACGAACTTGCATTACAAATGGATTGTGGAAATCTGATATTGTTGATTTTGCATGCATGTCTACCAGGACAATCACAACTTATGTTTAAGTTGTGATTGTCCTAGTAGACATGCATGCAAAATCAACAATATCAGATTCCACAATCCATTTGTAATGCAAGTTCGTTTTGGATTTGATTGTGTGTGTTTTTGAGCATTATGGTTTCATATCACTCTCCGTAATCCATCATCAGTCGAATGAGAGAGTGCAGGATGCATGCAAAATGTCATATCATATGCAAGGCATGTGAACTATTTTATAGAATGCCTGAAAAACATTGACATTAACTAATCAAACTATCATAAACAATGATGGTAACTACTATGCTACTTCATTAATGTGCCTGATACAATAAGTGAACTTGGCAACTATGCACAACAAGTTATATGCTAAAAGGAAATCATTTAGGAGATAAAGAATTTGAACAACCATATGTTAAGATTTTACAATTTTTATCACTTGCCTAAGTCTAACTATTGAGAATAAGTTTGTCATCCTCCCTGCAATATGCTCTGATGGTTTGCACATCCACAAAAGTTCCAGCGTCTCAAATTTGTAGAATATGAATTGTTTGGTAGAAAATGTACATGATTGACAATAAATCATCATATAAAAAGACTCCAATGTTGTGATCCAGATGAATAAAGTCATTGCAAAAAGTTCATACATTCATGACTTCCCCATCTGTCAACCTTCAAACAATGCCAAAGTAGGTTAGTGCAAATTTTTCTAGACTGCAACGAGAAACTTTAATCATGGTTATTGTGACTGAATTAGTCATCTATCAAAAGCATATAAATAACTTTTTAGTTCAATTATAACTTATTACTATTACATTAGATGCTACAATCACATTGAGAAGGGAAAGCCAAATGGAAAGGACACCAACTACAACATCTATGTTTACTAGAAATGCTTGTCTATGCAACATCTATGTTCACTGGAAATGCTTGTCTTACAAATGCTTGTCTATGCACTAGATACCTCTCCCATGGAAAGTATTTCAAGAGCCTCTTTATATTGTGACTTTTCAATTAAATGTCGACCTTTTGCATGAAGCATTAGTCCCATCATAATAGCCCTATTCAAGAAAAAGCATCCTTTAATTCAATATGGTTCACAAGAAAAGACTTATACAAGTTTATACAATTAGGATGAAAAAAATTAGTAAGGGACATTGATTGTGAGCACAACAAATATATTGTTGACAGAAATGGCAGTGAAATTGACATTTGTATTTGTGCCAAGTTCAACTAATTATGTTATGTATCACCACATGGGTACCATATGCAAAAGAAACATTAAAAGTCATCATAAAATACTACCTTTGATCAGTCTCTAAAATAGATGACATCTTTTCCTCATGCTGATTCTCGAGTTCGATGCAAGGCCAGTGATTAAATGCTCTTCTATCCATCTGACACTTCAAGCCAAAGATATGCAACGTTCCCTTGACACTACGATAAAACTTAACTTGCACATAGAGATATATTCTATGTACAAGTTAAGTCAAATAAATTCTACAAGCTCGGTTGACAATAACACAATGCTCTAATGAGTTATTCTTTGCCAATATATTGATATGATAAAAAAAAGACAGAGTGCTAACCATGATGAGATACTAGGTGCAGACAAAGGAGAAATAACATAAAGAATAAAACTAAAGTGCTCTAATTAAAAAGCATAAGAATGATAGTCCATGTTAAGGCCCGAAGAACACACACACACACAGACAAGAAGGCATACCTCAATCATGCTCCTAATTTGATTAACTCTTCTCTCCACAGCCTCTTGAGTTGTTTCATCACTAACTATTGTTGTTGAATCTTTTGTTAGCACTATCTTGGGAGTAGTTCCCAAAACCTCATTCCAAATAGTGTCAAGGGAGAACCCTACTTCATCTCTAATGATAGTGCATGCATTAAAATACATGGTTTAGATTACAGTTGTCTATATTACTGAATAACATATTAGGAGAATGAACTCTGAAATGACAATCCTAAGCTGACAACTTACTTTTTGCACTCAATTTAAACTCATGTTCAAAATATTAAAAAGGCTACTTCATTATAGCCTATGAAAAACTGACCAACATAATTAACATTGGATAGAAAAATGCCATGATAAATGATTGAGACAAAAATTTAGGGTTCAGTTGATAATCATACTACAAAATATTTCTCAATAATACCTCTAGTCAACATGGAAAGTTGGGAGGTGGGGTGGGGAAGTGTTTTAGACTACTCTTAATTAATTTTCCTTCCTTCAAAATTTAGAACTCTTTCAGTAGACCCTTGAAACCTACAAACATTTAGTAGACCCAATTGTCTCTCTCAATGATGATAAAAATTTATTGAAGGAATATCATTTTAAATTGCCCTTGTCATATGATTGTTCCTAGCCAGGTTACACATTAACTTTGTTTCTCTCTAAATCTCTGATAAGAATTTTGCATGCTTCTCACCCCAATTTACATTTGTGAGCCTTCTAAAAACTGTTCTGCATGTTCATGTTGCATCTCTTCCCCCTTAACCAGCATGCATCTTGACAGGTGCAAACTATGTTCACACCTATCTTGGCATTTATTTCCTGCCACCAAATGAATGAATGCTTCTTCTATGAGTGGGATGGAATAGCAAGAATACTACATACAAAAGAAAAAGGGTTAAAAGGAAGCTACCAAAACTCATTCAAAGCTTCATTGAGATCAAGTTGTTTTGGGAGACGTGACCACTGTCACAAATGGTTGAATTATTGTGATTGCAGAACAAGTCATAAGATACATTGATCTGGAGGTCAGAGTTGCAGGAAGTACCATCTTCATCTATGCTGAAAAAAGCATCAATAAAAATCACTTAAAGTGATTAATGAAACTAAAATGTGCATCAAGCTTATTTATTCCCTACTTAAATGCCTGGACTAGGCTAGTGGATCTGGATTAAGTGATTGATTTCTCTTATGGCATCTCATGACTTCTAAAAGTAAATTTGCTATTATGGTTGCCAATCCCATTAAATTTCTCAAAGAATGAATTGTAAAATTTTCCTCCAAAATGGTGCAAGTAACTATATTGATATTTAGTCAAAGTCCATGAAAGTGCTTAAAGAAACTAAAGAAAAGAAACGCGCCCCTATGTTTGGATCTTGGGCAAATATAATGGTATCTAGTGATTATCTCTGAACTTGCATTTTTAATGGTATGAAAAATAACATAGAATTATAAACCAGCAAAAAAAGTAGAATAATGTTCTTTTGTTCAAGCCATGTACATAGACATGATAATTTTCTTTGCAATATTAAAATTAAAACATATCACTTGCTTGTTAGCAGTTTTTGACTAGTGACTATTGAAAAGAATTTTCAAGATTGTTATAAAGAGACATGAACTAATTATGACATCATCATCTTATTTGTTTTTATTGAGTATTTTTGTCATATAAAAGTATGGCAATCATAGGCCAACCCTATTAGCGACATTATTAAACAATTCATTGCTGAGAGCAAGGAGCATATGTCTTTGGCCTAGAAAATTTAAGGTGCTAATGGTTAAGTAGTAAGCCTATAGATAAATTGTTAAAAAGGTAATGTAGTTTAGGCTTAACAAAGCCTTCATTAGTAGGAAATCTTTAGTTACTACAGTCCTGATCAATGTAACTAATGCTTTGTTTAGGCCTATAAATGCTGCTTTTATCTTGGTGATTCAAACTAGCATCTCAGGCATCTTCAATCATATTTGACATCCATTATCCCAGCTTATAAATCGAGGAGGTCGGAGTTCACAAGATGTGTCATTTTTTAGAAAATATGAAGCATTTTAGGCACAACATTATGTTATCCCTCATGTACGATTCTGACAGATACTATCAGTGTCCTGTTGCTAAAAGTTTTAAATCTAGTAAATATTTCTTGTAGCTTCCTCATCTGATCAGAGGTAATAAAGACCAAAAATAAGAAATACTTTGGCATTCCACTAATTTAAGAGCCAATTTTAAATTTGAAAAATAAGAGCTGAAATCTGTCATTCCTATGAAGGATCCTAGTTATCAGAATCAAATTTGGCAAAAAAATTAGCATTTATATAGATTGTGAAAAAGGCCCATATGAAAGATTGCGCTTAAATAGGAGGTAGATGGAGTCACTGCATTTGAGAAGTGAATTTAGTGTTCCATAGTGATGTGTCCCTTCCAAGAAAGCACATCCCCAGTGCTGGACATTTTTGAGCCTTGAGGAAATATTCCCCTATAGCACCAATTCTGCCACCTATGCTAGGGCCATTACTAGGTCACTTGCTATATGACCATGCCATTGCATATTGAGTGTGACCTTTGACTTTGTGAAAACTAATTTACCTTTCATGAAGCACTAGCAGAGATATTATCCTACAAATATTGCCTTGAAGATTTACTGTATGGGAAGATGTCTGGCGGCAATGAACAATCACTTGAAGTTCTTTCTTACAGTTAAATATGAGTAAAAGGGTAAAAAGGTAAATTTATATTTTATAAAATAAATAAATAGAATAATAGGAGACCATACAAGTAAACCATATATAAGAGACCATATATTTATGATTTTATCCAATATTGTCAGCAATGGACTAAAAATAACAAGTATACATCATTGGATGTGCTATAAATGCCAAATGCAAGTGGCACTATCATCCAAAAATAGATTATGGTTTTACAAAATCCAGTGAAAAAAATAATTCAATAAACTTGCCTATATGTTGTTGAATTCCAAATGTGTACAGTACCATCTTTAGAACTTGTGACAATGATAGGAAGTTCAGGATGAAAGCCAACTACTGATACATTATGGGTATGTCCATCAAGAGTTTGGATACAACCTTTTGTCTGGTAATCCCACACCTGATAGAAGTACATGGATAGCCATTTTTGCATAGCATGAAGTGGGAAGGGTGAAGCATATTACCACTAATAGTAATAAGAGAGAAAATCATGTCAGAAGAAAAACAACTCATTTTATTTTAAAGGATAGTAAGACCTATATACAGAAGCTAACTTATAAAACTAGAAAACAAATAACCATCTAGCACATGAAAGGATCAAAGCCAAACTTATATAGTAGTCATTTACAAGTACAACCATCAATTCAAAGTGATCCCATCAATGAAAACATGAAATGAAAACAAAATCATAAAAATAATGAAGTCTTCTCATACCACAAATAATCAATTGGCTTCTGGATTCTTCTCTATCCTCCTGCCAAGTTCATTATTGAAAATTCCCTAAAATGATGAGAAAGAACTTCAAAATGATAAATAAACAAAAATTGTGTATGGGCAGCATGGAACAAGACAATATTCACTTATGCTTCCCTACTAAATTTCATAACTCCATTGTTTCTAATCAGATCACAAGCATTGCTGCACTTCAGTCTTACAAAAGTCCTTTAGATATTCTAAATTCTGAGAACAATAAAAGAGATATCCTCACATATGAAAATACATTAAGGAAATTACTTCACACTATGTGAGCTATCTTGCAAGTTACCTAAATCCTACAAAAGAACCACATGATCACCAAAACTATGTATCTTGTTTTCAGGCAAATCACACAAACCCTTGATCCATCAATTGAATGCTACTAGAGCACATTGTTTGTGTATTATAAAATTGCATATATTAAACATGCGTAAAATAAAAACCATATGTAAAACCTCCTAAAAAGAAAGTGTCAAGTTATTGTGGCACTTTTAAGATGTGTTTACACATGCAAATTGTTTTGAAAAGCACATCATTATCAACTTTAGTTATAAAAGACTCCAAAGTATCGATTTTGAATGCATATACATTTGTGTTTCTCATTTAAAACCCCCTCTTAGTAACTAAGAAGACTAAGTGTCAATTTTACATACAAAAAAAAATGCAAAGTGCTTCAAAAAGCATGCCTTTATGACTTTATACCATGCATTTTGAACTCTAAAGGTAAAGTGGCGATTTTTGGAGCAAATATGTGTGTAATTCTTCAACAAAAATGCATCATTATTCCTTGCATAGCACTGTTTGGATGAAAACATCTTGGACGATGATATTGATTGCATTTGCATGGTTTTGATATTAGCATTTTGGTGAATACAAATTGTCTAGGGCATTTTAGGGCCAAAAATACAAGCAATTTCACACAAATTGTGATGCGACCATTGCATGAGTTCTAAACAAGCTCATAGGCATTGTACTATTTACAGATACAAGATATCCAAACCAAAGCATCAAATTATACGATAAAAACAACATACAATTGTATATAATTTTTGAGAACTTTAGAAGAAAACTTCACCCTTCTTTAAATTTTCAGAACAATAACTTCAAGCTATAGACAGGGAGCTGGAAAATACCATTTGGATGTCACAAGTAGCTAGACAAGATGCATGTAGAACAAAAGAGAAAATGTATGAGAAAGAAAAGTCCTACCAACCTCTTTATTTAAAGTAATTTGAGATAGCAGGAGAAATTAATGATGATTATAGTATTTTGAATAGAATGTTATGTAGCTACCTTAAAAGTGATATTTCATTACATAAATCTTCCATGTTCTCCTCTGTCAAGTCTTGCTCTAGTAAAATCTTGATTGCAACTTTTGTTCCTTTCCATATGCCTCGAAAAACTTCCCCAAATGAGCCTGCATGCAAAAGGAATTCCACATCAAAATTCTAACACTATAGTTTACAAGCAGAAACACTTATCAAATCAAGGTTGATTAGTTTGAGAAAGCAACCAGGGAACTCCAAATAACAAACTCACCTTTATGTAGAATATGTTACCATTTAATTAACAGTGTACTACGGTTCCACCAATGTCAAAAACCTTATGACTTTGGTTGTAACTATATACACTAATATGTTAGCAAGAAAACACTAATCTTTTTAAAAACCAAAGCATTAACTAACAAGATCAATATAACATATATGAGAGACTAAAGAGGAACCCCTAATTAGGGCTATGAGCCAAATGAATGGACTCTGTCAATAGGATTTCACTCTTTGCTTGGTAGATGAGTCTAAGTAAAGGATTGGTATGTATGCTCAAAGGGCTTCGAATTTGCTTCAATGGATTCTTGGAATTTGGGTGTGGATGTATGCAAAAGCTATGGAGTTTGTTCTCAAAATGACATGGTAACTTTAGCTTAAGGATTGTGTTAAAATGGCTTGGGATGGGATTCAATTTATAGGCTAAGGGCTTGAGGGTTTGAGGGCTAAGATGCAAGGATGGGGAAAAGCTCATGGAGGGCTCAGATTGCATGAGAGGAGAGCACATGGATTGTGCTTCCTTATAGCCAATCAGGGAGTGACACATGTCACAGGGTGAGAGGATGGAGGAAAGGGAAAGGATGAGCCAACAAAGGAGGCTCAAGGGATAATATCTTCATAAAAACCCTTCATAATGGCTTCTAAGAGCAATGAATGGGTTTCTAAGAGTCTTTTATGGCTTTGTAAGAGCATTTATGGCTTGGTGGTTGGGATATTTTGAGGGAAGACTTTGGCTTGGCTTAGGAAAGTCTTAAGCTTGTTTAGGATTGTGCAAATGATTAAGGGTAGGATTAGAGATGGTTTAGGATTATATTAGGGATGTTAGAGATGGGCAAGTGGATGGCATTTAATGAGGGTGGGTGAGTTAGTGGCTAAGCTTGGTTAGTATGGGTGGATGGGGTGGATTAGGCTAAATGGAAGATTAGAGACAGGCTTAGGATGAGGATGAAGACCTTCTAGAAGAGTCGAGAACTTCCTAGGATGAGGATAAATAAGGTTTTTAGGAAATAAACAAAGTTTTATTTATTTTAAGGGTTTGGGTTGAGGAGATATTTATTAAAATATTTTTAATAAACATGAAGATTAATATTTAATCTTAATTAAATATTTTGAATTGGGATTAGGGGTAGGAAATGATGGGATTAGCCTTTAATCAAAATTAAAGAAGGATTAGAAGATTTTGGAAGAGGTTAGTGGTCTTAAGAAAATTGGCCAAGTTTTGGGCAAAAAATAAATAAATTATTTATTTTGGGATTTTTGTTCAATTTATTAATTAAATAATTAATAAATAAGGAAATAATGTTTAAATAAGATTTAGACATTTTTGGGAGGGATTTCTTAATTAAATATTTTTAATTAAGATAAAGGGATTTAATGGCACAAAAATAAATAAATAAATTAAATAAATAAATAAATAATTAATGATGATGTCATCAGGGACTTTTCAAAAAATAAAAATACGTTATATTCTAAAGGATTTAGGTGTCTACAATAACCAATCCTTAAAAAATTATATTAACACAACTCATTTAAAAGTTTTTTTATGCGACCTAGATTGGTGGATGACACACCTTGAGAGCAGATGTAGAAAGAGAGAATGGATGGAATTGAGTCCATCAATAGGAATAACTCTATGGAGAAAAATATGTGTCTATGGAAAGAAATGATTGTTGCTACTGAGAGGGGGATGCAATGTTGTCTAAGAGGTAAGCTAGATATGCAAGATGTTAACAAAACATTGCGAGATCCTATTTATTATAGATGCAATCTTGTCTGCCGTCACCATGTTAGATCTAAATGCAAGATATATCCAACATATGATTTTGCATGCCCATATGTGGATAGCATTGAATATGTGACACATGCTCTCCAGTCAAGTGAGTACCATGATCGTAATGAACAATATTATAGGGTCTTAGAAGACATCGGTTTGCAGAAAGTGCATGTGTGGGATTTTAGCCATTTGAATTTTGTTTATATTCTCTTGAGCAAGTGAAAACTTATACAGTGGTTTGTAGATAATGAAAAAGTGGAGGGTTGGGATGATCCTCGCTTCCCAATAGTGCAAGGAACATTGTGAAGGGGATTGACAGTAGAGGCCTTAAAGCAATTTATTCTGTCACAAGTTTAAATGTTGGACTTTTTCTTTGGAACACCTTTTTTTCACTTCATTTTCTATAGTTTCCATATAGATTCTTATAACCTATACCAATTAAAATTATAAATCTAAGTTTCTTTGGCACTTTTGTTTCAAGGAGCATCAAAAAATCTAAATCTAATGGAGTGGGATAGACTTTGGACAATGAATAAAAAAATCATTGACCCTATCTGTCCTAGACACACTGCTCTTTTTGAAAATTATTTTCTTCTATGCTTAAAAAATGGACCTGAAGAACCTTTTGTCAAAATTCTGGCTAGGCATAAAAAGTATGAAGGTGCTGGAAAGAAAGCAACTACTTACACAAAACACATTTGGTTGGAGAGTGCTAATGTTACTCTTGTCTTAGAAGGTGAAGAGGTAACACTGATGGATTCGGGCAATGCCATAATAAAAAATATTGAGAAGGACTCAAAGGGTATTATTGTATGGCTTCATGGCATGCTCCATCTTGAAGGATCAGTCAAAACAACAAAGCTAAAGCTGACTTGGCTACCAGAGATTTCAGAGCTTGTCAACTTGTCACTTGTTGAAGTTGAGCATTTGATTACTAAAAAGAAGGTATATTTTTCACTGACTCAAAACCTTTATGGTCAATAATAGATGAATTTATGTATGTTTCTATACATTGTGTTGGTATTTTACATTGATGTCCAAATATGACTCTCATTGCAAGCTATTGATATAGCTTAAGTCTATTCAAACAAAGATGTCCAATTTGGCTCTATGTCACATACACACTGGTAGGGGAGCTTTCATAACTATCAATGTTCTGAATTATTTTGTATGGGAAGGTATCTGCAGAACATATACCGGTGAACATTTGAGAACAAAGATGGGAAGGTATCCACAAATCAAAGAAATATCAAAGTTTAGCTAGATGGTTTAACTCAATATTGTCAGAGTATCCAGTACTTGGTCAAGTAGTTGATAAATATGTTGGTAGAAGAGGAATTGGTAAGACAAAGCCAGTAAGTCTGAGAGAAAGTGAGCCTAATGGTATCAAAAGTGAAAGCAATGAGAAAGCAAAGGAGGAAGGTTCTTTTGACATTGATCTATCGGATGTAGAAATTGGGAAAGTTTGTACTCGGTTTCCTCCTGAGTCGAGTGGATATCTTCATATTGGACATGCAAAAGCTCATTTTTTAAACCAATACTTTGCTCAAAGGTATAAAGGGTGCTTGATTATACGCTTTGATGACATAAACCCTGCTAAAGAAAGCAACGAGTTTGTAGAGAACATATTGAATGACCTTGATATGCTAGGCATTAAAGGAGAAGGACCTACATACACTTCAGATTATTTTTTGCAGTTAGTAGAAATGGCTAAGAAATTGATATTTGAGGGGAAGGCATATGTAGATGACACACGTCGAGAGCAGATGCAGAAAGAGAGAATGGATGGAATTGAGTCCATCAATAGGAATAACTCTATGGAGCAAAATATGTGTTTGTGGAAAGAAATGATTGCTGCTACTAAGGGGGGGATGCAATGTTGTCTAAGAGGTAAGCTAGATATGCAAGATGTTAACAAGACATTGTGAGATCCTATTTATTATAGATGCAATCCTATCTGCCATCACCATGTTAGATCTAAATACAAGATATATCCAACATATGATTTTGCATGCCCATATGTGGATAGCATTGAAGGTGTGACACATGCTCTCCGATCAAGTGAGTACCATGATCATAATGAACAATATTATAGGGTCTTAGAAGACATGGGTTTGCGTAAAGTGCATATATGGGATTTTAGCTATTTGAATTTTGTTTATACTCTCCTGAGCAAGCGAAAACTATAGTGGTTTGTAGATAATAAAAAAGTGGAGGGTTGGAATGATCCTTGCTTCCCAACAGTGCAAGGAACATTACGAAGGGGATTGATAGGAGAGGCCTTAAAGCAATTTATTCTATCACAAATTTAAATGTTGGACTTTTTCTTTGGAACACCTTTTTTTTCACTTAATTTTCTATAGTTTCCATACAGATTCTTATGACCTATACCAATTAAAATTATAAATCTAAGTTTTCTTTAGCACTTTTGTTTCAAGGAGCATCAAAAAATCAAAAAATCAAAATCTAATGGAGTGGGACAGAATTTGGACAATGAATAAAAAAATCATTGACCTTGTCTATCCTAGACACATTGCTCTTTTTGAAAATTGTGTTCTTCTATGCTTAACAAATGGGCCTGAAGAACCTTTTGTCAAAATTTTGGCTAGGCATAAAAAGTATGAAGGTGTTGGCAAGAAAGCAACTACTTACACAAAACACATTTGGTTGGAGAGTGATGATGTTGCTCTTGTCTTAGAAGGTGAAGAGGTAACACTAATGGATTTAGGCAATGCCATAATAAAAAATATTGTGAAGGACTCAAAGGGTATTATTGTACGGCTTCATGGCATGCTCCATCTTGAAGGATCAGTCAAAACAACAAAGCTAAAGTTGACTTGGCTACCAGAGATTTCAGAGCTTGTCAACTTGTCACTTGTTGAAGTTGAGCATTTGATTACTAAAAAGAAGGTATATTTTTCACTGACTCAAAACCTTTATGGTCAATAATAGATGAATTTATGTATGTTTCTGTACATTGTGTTGGTATTTTACATTGATGTCCAAATATGACTCTCATTGCAAGATGTTGATATAGCTTTCAATAGTCTATTTGAACAAAGATGTCCAATTTGCCTCTGTGTCACATACACACTAGTAGGGGAGCTCTCATAACTATCAATGTTTTGAATTATTTTGTATGGGAAGGTATCTGCAGAACATAAACTGGTGAACATTTGAGAATTTATACTTCATGCAATTGTACAAGAGTGTATTCTAATAATATATGAGAGTCCTAAAATCCAAAATTAAAATGCCTGTTTTGTGTGACTTTAGGACATATTCCCACCCTTTCATTCTCTATGAAATAGTTTGTAGATTGTTGTTCAATGGAGAATAAAGAAGTAACCTAGTTCAATTTAATAGCATATTTAATGTGGTTAGAGTTATGTTACCTTGTAAACAGAGTTGAATCCCCCTTCTCCAAGCTTGTTATCATCATGAAAATTTCTAGTTGGAGCCTTTATATTTTCCAAGTTGATAAAAATTCCATGCTCCTTCCCAATAGCAGAGTACACCTCTGTATCAGGATTCTCTGCTAATTGATGCATGTGAAAAATATTACACATTTTTTATAGAGAAGATTTTATTTTACAAGAAAAAATAAACGAAATTTTTTCCCCCTTATTTCCTTTTTGAGTGAGTAGCTCTTATATAATCAACTAGCCAAAATTTTTGTTGACATTTGAAAGAACGATTTACCAAAAAACAATCACCTCAAAAGTACCTTTCCTCAATACCGTAGACTTGAATCTTCTTCTAAATCCAAATAGGCATAGCAATAACATCAACAAGAAGCCCCCAAGAATACCCAAAACTATACCCACTTTGTTTGAAGACTTGCCTGCACAAGAGATCAATTCAAGTGTTCAGTCATTAAAAAAAACCCTAAACAAAACCCTATTCTGGTCAATTAAAAACATTAAGACATAATTAAAACATCGACGGTTGGAATCAATACTTCATGATAAGTTCTCATTCTCATTAAATCTAAAGATGAATCATGAGTATGATTTGAAACTTCTATTGAATCTTAAAATATGATGTGAAATTTCAATGCTAAAAATGCACATACAAAATGATTCAAAAATATATATACGTTACATTTTATAGATTGTAAGATGGGAAGGTATCCGCAAAACATATTTTTGATCACTATTCTACCATAACTCTTTTATTAAGTCATGACCAAACTCTGAATAAGTCTCTCTATTTGAAGTGGCATCTTGTTGTCCAGATGGGTTCCACTCAGGTTGCCAAAGACATTCAAACATGGTTATGATCGAAGAAAAAATATTAAAAGAAAAGGCCTAGTTAGATACTCATAGTAGCATTGTCAATATTGTTCAAGTCAGATCAATCCTCTAATCTCTGATGTGGCCAAATTTTGAACTATTGCCTTGAGATTAAGCATTCGCTATACCAGATATGAAGCTTGTGTTTGGCATAACAATGTAGAGTGTGCATAACAATGAAATAGGGCACAATATTTTACATTTTCAAAATAATATGAAGCTTGTGTTGGTCAAAATTTCAACCAACACGGGCATGGATTTTTAAAAAAAACACATTTTTTCTTGCCTATTCCAACCAATTTGACCCCATTTTAATAGATGGTCAAAATTTTTTTTCTAAAAATGGGGTCAAATGTACTAGTTATTATGCATACAAACAGAAGGTAATTTGTTTTATCTTGAACTTGGTGAGTGCTCATGTTTTATTGCTCAAGTTGAAGAAAGTTGGTTATGGCACAGAAGGTTATGTCATGTGAATTTTGATAACTTGGTGAAAAGAAGCAAATTCAAGAAAGTAAGAGGCATTCCTAGTATAAAGAAACTTGAGGTTGGTCTATGCAAGAATTGTCAAATTGGTAAGATGGGAAAGACTAGCTTTAAAAGTAACAGCTATCAGTTTAAAGAAATTTTGGAAATTTTGCATACTAATTTGTGTGGACCTATTGGAATTGAGAGTTATACTGGAGAAAAATTCTTCATTCTTTTTGTTGATGAATACTATAGAATGATGGCAGTCATGTATCTAAGAGAGAAATCAGAAGCATTTGAGATGTTCAAATGGTATTTGGCCAGAGTAGAAAATGAAATAGGGAAAAGACTGAAATGTTTGAGATCAGATAGAGGTGGTGAATTCATCTACCATGAATTCAAAAACTTTTGCATTGAAAGAGGAATTAAAAGACATGTATCAGCTCCTGGAACTCCTGAGCAGATTGGAATAGCTGAAAGAAGGAATAGATCTATCATGGATTGTCCAAGAACTCTAATGATTGAAAATAACATTGCTATCAAATACTGGAAGGAAGCTATTAGCACTACAGTTCATACCTTGAACTAAGTACAATTGAAGAAGAACTCATTCAAAACCCCCTATTAGTTATGGTATGGCTATAAACCCAATCTAAGTTACCTAAAAGTATTTGGAAGAAAATGTTATATTTTGAAAGAATCTAGAGAAGGAAAATTTGATGTGAAGGGTGATGAAGGCATATCTTTGGGATATTCTTGCAAGAGTAAGGTATATAGATGTTTGAATTTGTCTTCTCACAAAGTCATAGAAAGTACACATGTGAAAGTTGATGAGTTTGGAGAAAGGATTAAAGAAGAAAGAAAAAAGGAACCAGAAAACTACAGGAGATTTGTTTTCTTTGAACTTGATACAGTGCTAGATACATTTGTCAACCAAGAAAATTCTACTCTCAAATCTTCCTCAGTCACTGAGTTGCAAGAAGTTCCAACCAAGTCACAAGGACCTAGGTCATAGTATAAAGCTACTGAGCCAATGCCTACTGAGTCTAAAGGACCCGAGCAATAGATAGATCAACCAAAGCAAGAAATTGAAATTCAAAATAAAGACAGTGCAACTTAGTCAAAAGGCAAGGAACCTGTATTGGCCAAGTATGTCAGGAGACATCATGCACTAGATCAAATTATTGGAGACAAATTTGAATGTTCTATGTCAAGAAATAAGCTAAAAGGTACTTGTTTGCTTGCTGATTTTGAACCTAAAAATGTCAAAGATGCATTAGAAAATAAAAATTGGATTGAGGTTATGAATGAAGAAATATAGCAAATAGAGAAGAAGTACTTAGGCCTAAAGATAAAAATGTGATTGGAACTAAGTAGGTATTCAAAAATAAGTTGAATGAAGATGGTAAGGTATCAAGAAACAAAGCTAGACTAGTATGTAAAGGATACTCTCAAGAAGAAGGAATAGACTATGGAGAGACTTTTTCTCCTATTGCAAGACTGGAAAGTGTCAGGACCTTACTTGCATATGTTGCACACCAAGGATTTAAGGGATATCAGATGGATGTCAAATCTGCATTCCTCAATGGTATTCTGGATGAAGAAGTTTACATTGAGCAACCTGAAGGTTTTGTTGATCCAAACAAAAAAGACATGGTCTACAAATTACACAAAGCATTGTATGGTCTGAAACAAGCCTCTAGAGCATGGTATGAAAGATTGCATAACTATCTTATTTAGATTGGTTTTTAGAGAACTAATGATAACATTAGCTTGTACATCAAGGAAGGACCAAACAACAATATTGTTTTGGCAAAAATATTTGTGGATGATACTTTGTTTACAAGGAATGATGATCTATGCAAAGAGTTTTCAGAACAAATGAACAAGGAATTTAAAATGTCTATGTTTAGTGAGATTAAATTCTTTGTTGGTCTTCAAAATTAGTAGAGCAAGAATGGTATCTACATCACTCAATCTAAATACATCAAAAAGATACTCAAAAAATTTGGTATGGAAGATTGTAAACCATTTGGAACTCCCATGTGTACTGGACTAAAGCTTACCAAGGATGATGAATCAAAGGAGGTAGATCAAACTTTATATAGATCAATAATTGGAAAATTGTAGTATGTAGTTTATACAAGGCCTGATATTGCTCTTGCAATTGGTATAGTAGCAAGATTTTCAGAAAAACCCAGAGAAAATCACATGATGGTAATCAAGAGGATCTTGAGATACTTGAAAGGCACTGAAGATTATGGATTGTGGTACAAATTTGGAGGTAATCTGGACTTGAAAGTGTTTACTGATACTGATTGGGTAGGAAACATTGATGATAGAAAGAGTACAAGTGGTGGAGCATTCTTTCTTGGACAGAGGTTGGTTTCTTGGACAAGTAAAAAGAAAAAATGTACATCCCAATCCAAGCAGAAGAAAAGTATGTTGCAGCAGTAGTAAACTGTTCTAATATTATTTGGTTCAAACAATTTTTGGAAGGCATGAAGGTTGAAATCAAAGAACTAGTTGTTATGTTTTGTGACAATACAAGTGCAATCAACATATCTAAAAATCTAGTGATGCATTCCAAAACCAAGCACATTGCAATAAAATATCACTTTGTTAGAGAATTGGTGTAGGATAAGGATATTAAATTGGAATAAGTCCATACAAAAGAACAAATTTATGACATATTCACCAAGCCATTACCTAAGGATGCATTCTTGTATCTAAGAGGTAAGTTAGGGGTCATTCCCCTATTTGAAGCTCACTAAAATAAAGTTTTAGGGATGCATCAATAGGAACCAAGTTGAAGATCTATTAGTTGATGTAGCATAGTCATAGAAACATTGCATGTCAATTAGTACATAAGGTACATTGCTACTCATTTGGTATGTGTTATCCAAGAGGGAGAGTGTACTATCATATCTTTCTAAAATTTGAAACTTTTTTATTGGAGAGTTTGTTGTTTGGAAAGAAGCTATGTAATTCCTTCACAGAGGGAGATTACAACATTAGAGAAGTTTGTAATATAAAATCTAAGAGGGAGAAATGTTCTTTCAAAAAAAGACTTGTTCTCAAATTTCATTTTGCTATGATATGTCATATTGCCATCAATGCCAAAGAGGGAGATTGTTGGATACAATTGTTCAATTGTGTGTTGTCTTTGATGTTACACAAATGTTATATTAGTTGGCAGATAGAGTCTACCCAACTTAGTTGGTCAGTAAAGAAAATTCTAGAGTCTATCGAGTGTTCCTAAAAGTTACTTTGTGGAAACTATTTCTATCAAGCTCACTTGGGCATCGAAGGATTTTGTGATAGAAATCAGTGGTAACCGAGCTTACAAGGTTAGCAAAGGAAAGATAGTGTTTACCGAGTTCACTCGGTCTCTAAAAGATTTTGTAGAGTTCGCAGTGTTCACTGAGCTTCAGTTGGTTAATACTAAAAATTAGTTATGAAGCAATGTTTACCAATCAAGGTCAGCCAATGAAGGATTTCATTATTTGAGGAAATAAAGTTTAATTATTTTATGTAATCTTTGTAGCCGATTGAGGTAATGATTATTGGTATATGTAACTTGTAAATCAGCTAACTTGACAATTTGTGAGGTATAAATAAAAGATCAAGTTGTGAATTCTAAAGTGTAATGAGCGAACATGCAAGTGTGTTGATTGTGTGAAGAGGAAAGTATGAGAAAATTTTGAAGAAGAATCATATATCCTTGAGGAGTAGCAAAGTTGTATTCAATCATAAAGGGATCTAGTAAAGCAAAATAGAGATCTGTATCAGAAAATTCAGTTGCATCTCATTCAGGTCAATACATTGTTACTTTTTCACCATTGTAGCAGTGATTTGTAAATCTTTTAATAGAGTTGGTTTAACAGCCATTTTGTAAATCCTATAACAAGGTGACAGTTCTATTGAATTGTTCAGAAGTCCTCTAGCAAGGCCACTCCTAGCAGGGTGATTAAATCCTCTAACAAGGTCACACCTAATAGTGTGTTTTGTAACCTTTGATAGGGTTGGCTCCTAATAGGGCTCACTTCAGAAGAGTGAAAATCAGTAGCTAGTTACTTGGTGGTTTTTCCCATATTGGGTTTCCACATTAAATCTGGTTTATCACGTGTTCATGTTATTTCTTTTATGCATGCATGTTAATCACTATGAATGCTTAAAGATCAGTAATAAGTTAACATACATTGCATCTACTGAGTTACACCATTTTTTTGTGTGGCTATTGAGTGACAATAGTAACTAGTTTTATAAGACATCTAAGGTATATGTAGATTTGTTTTTGTGGTAATTAATTCACCCCCCACAGTTACTCCATCTATATTTCCAACACATATTCCTTCTTGTGGTGATTTGGTTGATCCTTTCTCTATTGTGAATGTTATTATTGAAGAACACATTTTTAACAAATGATTGCATAGAGATACTTGTGGCTCTACTATTGTATGGGTTCAAACTTGTAATGGTTTCCTTTATCATTTTCAAGGTTCTATTACTTTGAAGGTTACTTTATTAGGGAAATTTATTTTTACTAACTTTGTTTGTATTCCTACATCTAATCAATTTTAAGTTAAGCTTGGTATTCCATGGCTTTCTTCCATGCAAGTCATAGCTTCTCCTATTCATAAATGTCTTAAATTTCCTCATGATGAAAACATTATTACTATTAATCATTCTCTTTATCAACTATCATGTCCTAGAGATTATGTTGAGATTGATTTTTATTGGGCATCTCATCCTAAAAACCATTGAATGGTCCTGGTTATCTCTATAGAAATTATCAAAATTACAAAGTAGCTAAGATCATAGAGCTAATTCTTCCTAAGGATTGTTAATCGACACCTCTTTTTCCTACTACTCTTACTTTTGAACATGTCCTTTCATCTACATCTACTCAACTTGTTGATGTTTCTTCTTTGGAACCTATGGTATTTGATCCTAATCCTTCTACTGTATCTCACGAGACTATTCATAATCAACATGTTCATCAGCTTCACAAGAACCATCAAGTTAAAGCTAAGGCTACAACTCATTCTCTTTCTTTTCAACCTTCATCATCTTCTCAACCTTTTCCTTCCTTTGAACAAACCATGCATAAGTATTTGGAGGAAGTTAAATAGAATAAAATTTTGCATATGGATAAACATGATGATTATGTTCATATTTTAGATTATATTAATCTAGATATGGAAGATACTTTAGATGAAAGTAGTGATGAATAATTGATATAGATACTGATTTTCCTAACATGCTTTTTTCATTGCTTACAATCACTACTAGTAATGAGTGTAGTGACTCTAAAAGTCCTTTCCTAGAACTTGTTATGATTCCTATTATAATGAATATTGTTCCTCTCATGAGTCACCATGCTTCCCCTATCATTTTGGACCAATATTTAGGGGACACACAAAATTCTTGATGTGGACTTTATATCATAGTAGTCTTTTTGTTTTTGTGTTGTGTTTTTCCTGAATTGTGTTTTTGTTTTATGTTTTATCTTTTGATTAATTTAGATGATCCCTATTACTTTTTCATGTGTAAGAGGATAAAGTAATCACCCTATTGTATGCATTATTCTATTTGTATCTCTTTTCTTCTATATGTTATGTTGTACTTGTGCTATTTTTTATACCAATGAGCTTGTTTAGTCTTCTTAGTTTCTTATGATATGGTAGCACCAATTATTTTTGGTCTTCATGTTATTGGCCCAAAAAGACTCTTCTATGTATCTCTTTTGTGTATTTTTCTTCATTGTGTTGTAGTTCTACCTCCTTTGGTGAATTAAGATATTTTAATACATGTTATCATATGATCTTACTGACCCCAAAGTTAGTAGATCCCTTTTGTGCTCTTTCTTTTTGTCATGTGCTTATTTCCCTTGGTATGTTTCTCTTCTTAGGACAATTCATAACGAAAATGTTATTTAGTGGATGCATGAACACTTCCATTAAAGCCATACACTTCACTCATAATTTTCCCATGGAATTCAAATATGGATTTTGTGTATAACTTGGAGTACATAGCCTTCAATGCTTGGTATAATTTCTAAGGTATAACCAAATCTATGAATTGTTATTTCATGTTTGTCCCTTCTCTCATTTTTTCTTCTAGTTTCTAGGAATTATTCCTGGGGGCTTGGTCTCTTTCTTTTTTGGATCTCTCTCTTAACTATTGATAGTTTGGGAGGACCCTTCTTTTCTTTTGTGAAGATCTTTCCCCCTTTTCATTTTTCATTTTTTCTTTTTATTGTGTGGTTCACAATAAGGCACACAAACCTTATAGGGAAAGTAACTACACCCCTTTTTTGTAGTTTTTATCTCTCTTATTAGTATTATGGATGTGATAAAGACTCAATTTTGTTGGGAGCTTGATTATTTCTTTTCCTCTTAAGTCACGACAAGATTTACACTTTCCTCTCATTGTACTTTACCATGAGTTTGAGGGAAATCATACTCTGCTAAAGTGGGGGCTAAATGTATCATCTTAAAATGGATAAACTTTTCTTTTAAAATCTTTTAGTTCCCTCTTTTAATAGTGGATATATTTGTGCTTGATCTCATTTTTCTCCTATATTCATCTTGCTTCAACCGTGTCTTTCTGTTACCTACCCATTCTTTCTATAGCACTTGGGACATGACCTCTAGGACTAGGTCAAATTAGATCAACCTAGACTAGACTAGGTTGACCCAAGTTGACATAGTCCTCCTAGGTCAAGCTCATCTTAGACTAGGTCAACCTAGTCCCTCACAATTCTAGAGCTTAGGGATTGAAAGGCCTTAGGGTTTTAATTAGTTTATTATTGTTATCCAATCAGCCTATATTTTTTTCCTGCCCAAAAAATCATATATAAGGATACTTGGAGGATTATTTTTCATATTTCATATACACAATTCATTCATGCACTCAAACTCTTTCTCTCATGTGGATATTTCTACCTTTTGCATTCAAAGAGTTCAAGTATTCAATTTTTTCAAGCATTTAAGTCAGACAATTTCTATCTAGCATTAAAGGATCCCTTATGAGAATTTACTCTTGAAGATCTAGCTTATTTATGGCCATCAAGGGAGGAGATCTACATTTAAGTATTCTTCATATTCTTCATTGATGCACTTTCATGTCTATGGCACCATGATGGAATTATGGTAGATCTTTTGCAAAGAGTGGAGATACCCTACATTCCTAATTCAAGGTCTACATTACATTTACATACACAAATAAGGTGAATCATAACATTCATCTTGTCTTTCACTCATTTATATTTACATTTCTTAATTATGGTTAATTCCTTAACCTAGGGCTTGAATAAGGCAAGACCTCATTGAATCCCAACCCCCAAAACTTTTTTTTTTGTGTGTTGATTTTCAAGTTGGGAGTGAAAAGGATTAAAAATATGGAACCTACTACTTGCAATTTTTGGAGTTGTCAGTTGCAGATCATCAAACAATGTCAACCTGGTTGTAAGATGTCTTCCCAAGTTGGCCTAGTCCTTCATTCTTAGATTCTAGAGAGATTTATGGGTTTTGTTCATTCTGAAACATGTGGATAGATATTTAGATACAGTTAAGATCTATGCTTTTTGATGATAAAGCACATCTTCCTCTATGCATTTCAAGGTGAGTTATTTATATTTTATTTCCTTTTATATATTTACCCTAGATCTATATCTTAATTGGGCTGATTATCTTTACACAACTTCTAGATTTACATTATTTAAGCAAATAGTCCTATTCCACATTCATATCTATCAAGGGCCAAAAAGAGTACATTTCCTTGTATTTCATTCCTCTTTATAATTCAAAATAAGTATTAGCCCCCTTCTTTCTTTGGGTCTTAGCTAATCTAATTTGGATCGCAATAGGAATCATATTTGGAAATTCCCCTCTTTCCCTCACATAAATGTCTAAATGTCTTAGTGACCCCATAATATGGAGGCCTACAACATCATTTAAAGTGCTTTAATTTTACCACTAAACTTGTCTCACCTTGTATTCTGGTTGTTCAAAACAACCTATCATTGTATCACCTTCCTCTAAAATAGCTTCTCCTACTAGCTTGTACTTAAAATAAACCTCTGCTATCACTCTTCTGGTAATAGCTTTCTCTATTTTGTCATGTTTTCAATACACTCTCTTCTCTTTTTGTTCTCTTCCTCTTTCTTAACTCTTACTCTTTCAAAATAAAAGTTGAGTGCCTTTAAGCTCTATACAGTATTAGGGCATAGTTACCCATGATGATAATCTCACTTATTTTTTATATAAAATTTGAATTCCATGTGTAGCTCATTCACATTAAACTTGTGAACCCTACTACTAGGTTCTAGATTAGTATCCCAATCTATCTAACTATGAATCTATGTGTAGCCTTCATCCTTGCCTACTTCTACCATTTTACTCTTACTTCTATTATATTCAATTTGACTTGTCACATCCCTAGTGTCTCACTTCATAGATAGCATGTGATAAAATTCTACTTATCACTTCACCATCAGTGGTGGTATAGCATAATTGTGTATATCAGTTCACTCTTCTACTAGTTACCACACTTCCTTGTTTCATCTTGTCTCTTCGATCAATTTCTAATCAATGACAACACACTTTTAATTTTTTATGAATTGTGGGCTCAAAAAGTTTTATAAGTGTGTCATTAATGCTTCACAAGTACATGTTTATGGATTTGGTTATTGCATTGTCTTTTTCATTTCTATTTACTCATTTTTTAAAGAAAGTGGGTTGAGTTACTTGTATTGAATATACACTTTCTCTTAGCCAATAGACATAAGGTTGTTTGACTTGTTCTATTTTTTGTTCTATCAATATGAGTCTCATCCATGTTATTTGTGATGCCTATTGGATTGATATCTTGATTGTTTATTTTTGCTTTTAATATCATAAGGATTGAGAAGCATTCATATTTAAGGTGGATAACTTTGTAACTTTTTCAATGTTTAAGCTTTTTGTGCATAAATTGTTTGTTTTTTGGGGTATGGATGTAATAGTTATAACTTGTATGAGTATAGTTTGTTTTCTTTGCACATCATTGAGAATTTATTTATTTCCTTAAAATGGTTCATAGTGACAATGACCGTAATTAGTCTTTAAGAAAATTAAGTCAATGGTTTTGATTGGTTTGTGGAAATTTTAAAACACTTCAAGTTGGAGTGGTGAAGTTGATTTCTATACATGTATAGTTGTATGTAATATGTGTGAAATCCATACTAAGAAGAACTCAAAACCTTCAAGGATGCTTTTAGTAAATGGTATTCCAATATTAGATATTAGGAGTTCCAATTGCAAGACACTATTGTTATCTAATGTATTTAGTTGACTTAGCATTATAAAACATGCTAATACAATTTTTTTTTGTGTTTGCAATGCATTGGCCAATGATTGAGATATAAATAACTGTTATGCTATTGCATCAAATTGATTATTTTCTAAGAAAGCTATAGTAACAAACATGCTTTCACCACATGGGGCTCAAAGTAGATGAAGTTGACTAAGGCCAACTTTTCCAAATGCTTCAAAAACTACATGCCACATGCTAGGTACATCATAGTTTATGAAGGGAATTTTTGGATGTGTACTTCATCATGTGTTGAATGTTCTTACTATTGAGAAGATAAGATCATAGTGTCCTGCTATAAGATTAGCACCATGGAACATAATTGATATTATAGAGTGAGGTGCATGTTTATTAAAATGTAAATATGATTTTCTATTTTTGAAGACCATATGCATATCAGGTTGTTTAACCAATGTACCAACCATAATATAAAAAATGTGTCACCTTGAATCTTGGGCTCACTATATGTGTTAATTTTGTTGTTGAAATTATAATTCTTTTCAAATACATAGTTTTTTAATGTATCCAATGAAAATCATAAAGTATTGATGGGTAAAACTTATGTTATAAATAGTTCAAGTCTTCACCACAACCATCTTTGAGGCATCACAAGAAATGGTTAACGAGACCATTGCAAAGTTTATTTGATGTCTATTGATAGTGAAGGAGAATGTGGATTGTGTCAAATAGGAGTCACCAACTTTAAAGTTGGTGAATCTATTTAGAAGTAGTCTACTTTG
Organism: Cupressus sempervirens; assembly: GCA_028749045.1. Lineage (NCBI taxonomy): Eukaryota > Viridiplantae > Streptophyta > Pinopsida > Cupressales > Cupressaceae > Cupressus > Cupressus sempervirens. Next base: position 168,362,034 of record CM053793.1, on the reverse strand, counting down.
TCCAAGGCGTCATCAATCAATGTTATGTGTAATTGATCATGTAGTTTGTTGTCCACTATAATTGGATTTTCTAGTGCATGTCCTCCTTTCAGAGAGTTTCCTGGTAACATATTTAGTTTTTAGGTTGGACACACGAAGTGGTCCTTTATTAAAAATGTTTTTTTATTTGTAGGCTAATCATGATAAGTAAATACACAAGATAAAACATAGGCTTTGTTAGGATTACAATTACAAACAAATATAACCAATATCATAAAATAATAAACCACATAGAAGAGAATATGAGACACAAAGATTTAGTGTGGTACACCCAATCCCTTGGCTACATCTACCAAATAATGAGTCCAATATTATTTTTATCGAGTGACTACAACCTAATTATAATTTTTAATCCCTTGCAACTCAATACCACCACAAGAAGCTAATATCTCATAATACATATTAAAATCCCTAACCCTAAGCCATTTTATACAATCTTTTTGTTTCTTACAAAATTAGGGCTAGAATATTTCCATTAATAGAAAGATACCTCCCAATGCCTTTTATAATGATAAAGTTATTTGACCTGTCAAGGGCACTACCGCTTGACCCATCCCTGTATCATGATAGAGAGTGCACTTGGGGCTCTACTTGAGGACCTCGTAAGGGTCACTACCCCCAAACCCCAAAAAAATAATATGGGGGAAACTCTACCAAATGAAGTGGGGAAACATAACAAAAATATCCCACTTGGAGATTTATCAAACTCTACAACAAAAACCTCCCACTTGGAGACTGATCATAGCACTAGTAAGCTTGGATCTCCCATTGGAATCTAAAACCATCATACACTTGTCTATTATTTTATTCTATTCATTCTAGAAGACAAAGTGAAGTTGAAGAGGAGTTTGACTTCTCCTTATTAGTGCTTTGGTAAACATATCAATTGTATTATCATCTATATGTACTTTTCTAGCTTTAACTATCCATCATCCAAAATTCTCTGAATGAAATAGTACCACAATTGTATGTGTTTTGTCTTTGAGTGTAAAGCATGATTCTTGGCAAGATGAATGAAATTCTAGCTATTTATAAAATAATTATCCCTTTATGGGTGTCCCAATTCTTCCATGAAGAATTGAAGCCATATCATCTCCTTGGCTAGCTATATAGTAGCAAATTTCTCTACCTCTATAGTGGATAAAGAATTCACCTTCTATAACTAAGAAATCCAACTCACTATTGTACCACCAACTATAAATATATATCATGTAGTACTCCACTTGGTATTTAGATCTCTTGCCAAATCTAAGTCAACATATTCCTTTAAGTTAGTAGTAGAGCCCCCATGATGTAAATATTTACTAGATGTTTCTCTCAAATATTTGAGAACCCATTTGGTTGCATTCCAATGTTCAATCCTAAGGTGACTCATATACTTGCTAACGAATCCCAATGTATGCACAATATCTAGCCTAGTACATACCATAGCATCCATTAGAATTCCTACACCTAAAGCATAAGTCACCATAGACATTTTATCATCCTCTTTCTATGTCTTTAGATACACCCCCTTACTCAATTTTAAATAACTAGGCAAATGTGTGTTGAAACCTTTAGCATTCTCCATAGAGAAATATTGCAACACCTTCTCAATATAATGAGGCTGAGATAAAGTCATTTTCTTGTTTTCCCTATCTTTACAAGTTTTCATACCAAGGATTTTTTTTTCTCCCAAATCCTTCATAGAAAAATAATATGCTAGCTATTTTTTCAACTCCTTAATGTAATCCATGTTAGACCTAGCTATAAGCATATCATCTTCATATAAAGATAAAATAATGTAGTTGTTGTTGAAAATTGGCTATATGAATATATGTAAATATTGTCATTAATGGTAACACATGATGTACATTCTTATAGTAAATCTTAGAAATAAAGATACTTAGCTTTATGGTACTCAAAAAATTGTCTAAGTATGGAAATGGTTTACAACAGTGTATTGTTTTATGTATAACTTGTTTATACAATGTTATTCTTGAGATAAAAAGATATATGGGAACAATATACATGTTGATGATGATGTGTATAACCTTAGACATCAGTATAGACAATACAAAAGAAAGATATTTAAGATGTATAGAACATCAAAATGAAAGGTAAAGAATTATTTTGTTTACAAAATAATTACTTTAACATTTAGGGATGGAATCTTAGATGTTTACTCTAAGTTGGAAAAGTTTATTTTAGTCTTAGGTGACCTAGTAATAATTTGTGAAAAGGTGTTGTATTTATGAAAAGACATTTTGCAAGATTATTGTATAGTGTAATGTGAAAGTTGTGAATGTGAAGTTTTGTATCATATGCAGAAGCAACTTTTGATAACCTAATTTTTTATTCGAGATTGAGTTGAGGTCAAAGATCAACTAAAACAAGGTACACCATCCATACTTTTATATTCAAGAAACTTTAATTACTTGTTTGGGCAGTGAGCTCTTCTTGCACTCATTGTACCACAACTCCTAATAGGGTTGGAATCTCCTAATAGGGATTCAAAGTCTCCTAACTAGGACTCATATGTACTAAATGAGTTTATAGACTCCTAACAGGGTCTGTCCTCTAACAAGGAACATTTATATTAGTACATCAACTAGTGGGTATCATCCCCATCAAGGTTTTTCCTTGGTAGGAGTTTCCATAGTAAAAAAAATATGGGGTTATGAGTTCTATCTATGCATGGTTACTTTTACTATTCATCATTACTTGTTTACTTTCTTATGCATGGTTCAAAGTAGTTAATAATATCTAATTGGTGACATAAGTTTGTAGAATATTGATTCACCCTCCCCCCTCTTAGTATCCCTATTTCTAATAGTTTTCATCATCCAATCTCTTAAAATAAACACAATGATCTAAATGACACTGATTTTATCCATGCTCATTCATAAAACTAATTTAATATACCATTTTTGAGGTTCTTTCTTCAAGCCATATAAAAAATTCTTCAATATGCACACTAAGTTCTCCTTATCTTTGACTTCAAATCCTTGTGGATATTCCATATATATTTCTCCATCCAAATCACCATGAAGAAAAGTTGGTTTAACATCAAGCTACTCAAAATATAGATATTTAGTAGCCTTAATACTTCAAAAAGTATGAATAGAAGTCATTTTAACAATTGGAGAAAATATCTTATCAAAATCAATTCCATTTTTTAGTGCAAATCCTTTTATAACTAACCTAACTTTAAATCTTTTCTTACCTCCATAATCTTCTTTCAACCTATAAACCTCTTAATTTTGTAAATCCCTTTTATCTAAAAGTAACTTACATAAATACCAAGTATTTTTTTTAGCAAGGAGTCCATTTCTTCTATCATTTTAGACTCCCACTAAATCTTTGTATCCATCTGTATGCCTTCATCATAACTTCTTGGTTCACTTGCAAATATTAATAAAATAATATACAAAGAGGGAGAAAATATCTTTGGAGTCTACTTAGCCTTATTGATTGTCTAACATTTGCTATGGTTATTTGTTAGTGCTATTATTGCAAAGCATAAGGAAATAATGGAACATTATCTTTTGGAGTATCATCCAATACTACATAATCACTTTCTTTATTCTCATGAGCTGCAATAGATCTTTGTACAACACTTTCTCATTGCATGTGACCTCCCTACTTCTTATAATTTTATGATTTTCAAAATCATGAAGTCTATAACCAAATTCATCAATGTCATGTCTAACAAATACATATTTCTTATATTTATCTTCCATCTTGGTTTCTTTTTAGGGTCTACATGTGCAAATGCTTCACAAGTAAAGATTTTAAGAAGAGAATAACTCACCTTCTTATCAATCTATGCTTCCTTTGGAATACCACAACCCAAAGGAGTAAAGAGACCTCTACTGATCAAATATACAAACAGACCTCTACTGATCAAATACACAATTGTATTGATAGACTTTAACCATATGTTTAAGGGCAGCTCAACATGAAACCTAATGCTCCTTGCATGCTCCATTATTGTCATGTTTATGCATTCATCCACTCTATTTTCTTGTGGAGTCCTTGGAATAATTTTCTGCCTATGAATACCCTTAGAGGAACAATAATCTTCAAACCCTTTTCTGCAATAATCACCACCATTATTAGATCTAGGACATTTTAATATTTTACCAATATCATTCCCAACTAACCATTTACATTTCTTAAAATTTTGAAATACATCATATTTATGTCTAAGGAAATATACCCATACTTTTCTAGTTGCATCGTCAATGAATGTAACATAATAATGAGATCCAACAAAGAAGATACATGAACTCATCCCCATACATTTGTATGCACAAACTCTAGTTTTTCATTTTTATTTTCCTTCCCACTCTTCACAAAACTAACTCTCTTTTGTTATCTATAAAGACAATTTTCATATAAATCCATATTGACACATTTTAGACCTTGTAAACTTTATTTGAATTAAGTAATTTCATATCTTTTTCACTCATGTGCCCAAGTTTTTTTTTCCATAGTGTTGTTTCAAAATCTCCAACACTATTTTATGTTCTTCCTACTCAAATATAGCAACTATTTCTGAACATTCATTTTTCTTTGAAAAAATTAAAGTGGAAGGAACAATATGACTTGCACAAAGATATAAGGTGCCAACTTTCACACCTTTTTCCACTACTAAGGAACCTTTTGTAACCTTCTATTTTTTATCATTAAAAGTAATGATGCAACCCTCATCACCTAGTTGCTCTACTAAAATTAAATTCTTACTCAACCTTGAAATATGTCTTACCTCTAGTAGTATCCAATGATTCTTGTTATGAAACTTAATTGTAATTCTTTCCTTTCCAAAGATCTGACAGGGTTCATTGTCTCCCAAATAAAGTAGCTCAAAATCCTCTCAAACATAATCAAGAAAATAATGTCTACAGGGAGTAGAATTAAATGAAGCCCCTAAATCTAAAATCCATGAATCATTAATATTTTTTAAAGGAAACAAGAAAAGAATCCTCTATGGATTTATTACTTGCCACATTTGGATCCTTGTTTCCTTCGTGTTTGTCTCCTTCATTATTCTTGTGAGACCAAAAATATATCTTCTTATATCCCAGTTTCCCATAGTACCAACAATCTCTTGGTCCTCTGGATTGAGAGCTATTTCCCTTTGATTTTCTTCTTGATTTCCTACAATTTCCACAATTGTTTTCTCTCTTATTCATTCTACCTCAACTTTTTGCTTTAAAGACACTTCTTGATGTCGATCTACCAAGGACTTTCCTATATATTTCCTCACTTAGAATGACACCAACAATATCATAAAATTTTAGGGAATTAGAACCAAAAAAATAGTTACTCACAACCATTATAAGGTTATTCCATCTTTTAGTGAAAGAACATAGAATCAACAACGCCCTAATTTTTTCATCAAAATTGACATTTACAAAAGATAACTAACTAGTAACCATATTAAATACATTTTGTAATATCAATAATAGATACACCTTCTACTATATTCATATTAAATAAATTCTTCATAAGAAATACTTTATTTAAAGTGGAAGGCTTTTCATATAGCTTTGTTATGGTTTGCATCATCTCTTTTGTCATCTTCGCTTTCAAAATATTAAATGCCACCGATTGTGCCAAACAAAAATAAATACTTCCAAGTGCCTTTTTATCCACCAATTGTGCCAAGAACAAATGAATACTTCCAAATTCCTTTCTATCCAAAATATCCAATCCTTGTTTGACAAATTTGGGTCATTCTTGGATTTTTCATCCAATGGGCATCATAAATCCTTTTGATAATAAACCATGCAGAAGAAAACATAAGACACAAAGATCTAACATGGTTCATCCAATCTGTGGGCTATGTCTACCAAATAGTGAGTCCAATATTCATATTATCTAGTGATTACAACCTAATTACAGTCTAAAATTCCTTGTGACTCAATACTGCCACAAGAAGGTACTATCTCATAATACATAGTAAAATCCCTAACCACAAGCCATTTTGTACAAGATTTTTTTGCTTGAAATATTACGGATATAAAATTCTTACCAATATAAAATAGTTCTCAATGCCTTTTACAATAATAAATTCACTTGGGTTGTTAGGAGTGCTACCCCCCAAAACCCCCGTGGGGGTGCTACCTCTTGACCCCACCCATATTGTGAAAGGGAACACAGTTGGGGATCTATCCTAGGACCCTAAAAGGGGTACTTCTCCTTGACCCTATCTTGGAGGTGTTTCCCCCAAACCCCCATAGAATAATCTAGGGGTAAACTACACTTAATGAAGTAGGGAAAATTTAACCTTTTAGTCTGAATAGGCTCCACATAACAATAGGATTTGTGTTCTATAGTATCTTTAGATTGGACTATGGGGAGTAGATAGTGAAGATAAAACTTGGTCATAAGAAAGGGCAATCAATTTTAGCAAGATTTGGGGGGAAGAAACATCATTAAGAAGGATATTGCAAATCGCTTAGCCTAAATCCAAAAACTAAATAGGACATGTTTCATTGGTGAGGTAGATAACTTTCTTATTTTTTTGACAAAGTAGCACAAAAGCTTGACCTATAAATAATTGTACTTGTTGAATATAATAGTATAACAACATGAGATAAAATGTATCAAAATGGATTTAAAGATCACTATTAACCTGTAATAGTATTAATGCAAGATTTATAGCTACCTATTGTGCATTCAATCACCATGCAAGATAGAAAATGTGGCATCTTGTAAATGTAATGATTCTAACTGGTTTTTTGCAAAATGTAAATATCCATATGCTTCAGTAGCTAATTACATACCATGAACAGTGAACACATAAAACTTTTAAAGATGCCCAACACAACTGCTAGAGTATGATGCAAATATCAAAATAGAGGGTAAATGTAAACTATAATATATGTGCATATTTTTTAGCATGTTGAAATACATATTAGATAATAAGTCATATACATTAGTGAATCTCAAGTGCAACAAGATTACATGATCTTAAACATGATTGAAGTTCAAAATAGATGACAAATCATTTTTGTTTATGCACTAGTCAATCTAAATTATAGTAAGATGACACACTTATAAACATAATCAAACGTCATGATAGATTTGAAGGCATTTGCACTTAATTATTATAGTCTAAAATAACATGATATTTTTCTAATCATAAATCCATGGTCATCTCAAATTTACTAAATATTTTCATAATAAAAACTAGTTAAATAAATTTTAATAACCTAATAGTTAGAATCATAAAAAAGTAATACATTATTAATAATTGTGAAACAAAGCCTTATGTTTTAATTTTTCCCTTACCAATGGAAGTGAAAAAAATGAAATAAATATATCATCATATGTATAAAAATAAATATATTATAAAATCCATAAAAATATCAAAATATTTTCAATATGAACTATACATTATTATCAACAATGCTTTTAATGTCAAATTTTGTGTGTTGTAGGCCCAAGATTTTTCTATCAGGTGGGTTGGAGAAAGTTGTGAGTTATAACTTACATATTTAACATAGTTTTAATATAATATTGTCTCATAAATGAAATATAGATATAACTGAACAAATTATGTCAATTATTGTGCAGTGTAGATTTAAGAGTTTTTAGTTATTGGTTAAAGAAAGTTGTGAGTTATAACCTATATATGTAGCATAGTTTAAACATGATCTTTGCTTGTTAGTGAAAAATAGATTTAACCAATGAAATTAGAAAATTTTAATTCAATGCTAACTAAATGGAATAAACAACAATTTTCTGTAACACAACATGAGGCACTGAACTAATAGTGATTCCTATCAATATATAAATCACTTCAGCTTTAACCTTCTTTTCTTGTACACTAATTTTATCTCAATGAGTGCTATCAATTGATAGACTAGTGTATTTCTAATGTACTTTTCTTATACTACTTTAATCTCAATGTTTTTATAAATAAATAGATTATTTAATCTGTGGCTTCCTTTGCTTGTATAGTAATTTTATCTCAATGGTGGATTAGTTCATCTCTAACCTACTTTTCTTGTATTTACTCAATCTCAATGAGTTTGTTAGTACATAGATAAGTTCACTTATGACTTTCTTTGCTTGTATAGTGATTTTATCTCAATGAGTCTTATCAATAGATAGATCAATTTTTCTCTATCATTATTTTCTTGTACTATTTAATCTCAATGAGATTTATCAATAGATACCTTAGATCATCTTTGACTTCATTTGCTTGTATGTCAATTTAATCTCGATGAGTTATGTCAATAGATTGATCAATTACCTCCTTTTCTTGCATCTCATTTAATCTCAATGACCTACTTCACATGTAAGTAATTTAATCCTGATGATTTTATTTTAATCTCAATGAGATCTATCAATCAATAGATCCATTTTCCTATGCCCTCATCTCCCACTAATTTAAAATTAATGTCTCTTGGACTAGGTAAATTAGCCTGTTTCCAATTCACAACATAGAGAACTACATAAATTCATTCTCTTACCCTCATGTTGAAGTTTTGTTCCCTCTCCGTAAGGTCATTCTCTAACTTGTGGTGTTAGTTGGATAGCCATGGCCATAAAATTTATTAGTTTTCAAATTTTCCTATTTGGACCTCCATTCTCACAAAGAATTTGTGTTGTAGAGGATATATGTTTTTCATGGAAGGATGCTTGAAACTATGGTTTTTGTACTTGGGATGGTAGGTGGAATTCCCCTACCTTTCAAGACAATGAGCATAAAGTAGAGAATAAAAGAGTGCACTAGATGACATTTACAGAGGTTGAAAAACCTAAATGGTATGAGAGTGCCTACATATTATGTACAATGTAGAATTTTCTTTAATGTGTAATTTATACTTAATTCCCCTAAAGTTTTCTAATAGGATTGTGAATTACCTTGAAGAAGAATCCATTCACTTATCCATTGAAGTCCTCAAGAATTGGACAATTGAAAATTTTCAAATATGTATGCACCTTCTATAACCATAGATTACATTTCTATATCAGGAATATCAAATTGGATTCAATGTTTATATGGGATGAAGAAAGAGAAATGAAGAAGCCCCTTTATTAGTGCTTGTGGATGTAACACTAATAATGGATCATTTTCCTATAGTGGGTGGTAATTGTTTATTAAACAAGTTATAAATGTTCAAGAAAAGTCTTGTCCTCTTTGTGGATGTGATGGAACTAGGAATTCTCCTTTGGTGAAGTTGGTGAAAGCATTTTTTAACACTTCTACAAAAGAGTCCCATTGAAATTTTTTGGTGGAAAACTCAAACCCAAATCTATTGCCTAGTCTACAACCAATTACTTTTTGATATCCTTGGCTTGTATATAATTTAAGATCATTTCAATCTCAAAAATAAATAAATAATTTCTACATTTGATTTTTAAAATTTTTAAAAAAAAAAATCATCTCTTAATCACATATAAGTTTTCAAGAAAGTCTTTGCTTTCATGCATAACATACATAAGTTTTGTGATTTTAGTTTAAAATTCTCTAGTATACTACAAAATACTGAGTTGTTTAACAATCAAATAGGAAAAATTGAATTACTAATCTTTAATCCACTATCAAATAATGACACATGATGATAAAAATTATGTTGTTTTCCAATAGACCATCTACAACTACTATTTTTTCTTTTATGAATACATGTTTCCAAATTTTTAATTTATACTAAATAGCTTTTCATAAATGGTGAACTAGGACCAAATAATCTCCTCACTTGAGCATAACAGGAACAGAACTTTCCAGTGTTCTTATTTTCATTATTATATTTTATCTTAATATTCCTTTTGATATTTTTAATTTTATTACATCCCATCAATTCTCAAATGTCATAAAAGAAGAAAGAGGAAATAACAAGTGTATAGTTTCCTAGTATTCTTATTTTCATTATTCTCTTTGATCTTAATATTCCCTTTCATATTTGTAGATTTATTATACCCCCATTAATTCTCTAATGTCATCAAAGCATAAAATGAAGAGAAAAGAGATAAAAAAATCTATATGAAAAGAGTGTATCAATCCATGTGTTTGGCCAAAAGATTCCAGCTACAGGATTTATTGTAGGAAGAATACCACCAAATGGATTTTGTTCAAAGAATAATTTCCAATTGATTTTTTTTACATCTATGGTACTTGTTGTGATTCATGACATGATTCCCTATTAATAATGAATACATATAATATGTAAAGAGTTGATGGTAGTTAAAGTATTCAAAACTACAAGATCAATCATCCCAAATACTAAACATTTATTGTCAAGATAAGTAAATTGATAGTTTTCAATTATAATTTCTATTTGTAACATTAGGTTTCACATAGGATAACAATAAGCATATGTTATTGTTTCATTGTATACAACCTAGTTTATAGACTCCATTACAAGAGCTTCATCATGTTCAAATTCCTCCCCAATTTATTCCTCTTGAAAAATGCCCGCAATATTAGATGTTTTACCATCAACTCAATTGTATTCAAAAATTGCCTCCTTAGAAAACACACCCAAAAGGAATTCTCTTAGGACAGAAAGCTTTTCCCTACTATTTGGAGGATGGATCTTTTTCAATGATTCTAGATAGGGGGAAGGTTGGAAACATTTATTTCTTTTTTTAATTACTAGTCATTTGATAACATGTAGAAAGCGTTCGTTATCTATCATTGGTTCTAAATATAGTGTAAATTGCAGTAGGAAATTGCTTGCTAGTTCCTAATTCTGTGTGTTGTTGGTTTGGCTCTTTTTTGATCTTTCTATTTTATGTTTTCCTTTTGTGTGCCATGGTTGTTAAGAGGAAGAAGTAAAATTAGCCAAGAAAGATAAAGATCTATTGTATCTCTTTTGCAACAATTATAAAACTCCAAGAAAGAAATCAATTCTTAATAATAATAAACATAAACTTTGAAACAAAATGTTGAACTCTAGAGAAGAGGATACCCTATTTTGTTGAATAAAGATTTTCCTTTTATCACAAACTTCCTTTAAAAATGACAGAGGCTTCAAAACATGGATTACTTCTTATTGGAAGAACACTAGGAAAACTACATTAAAATAGATAAAAAGGCAACAGTTGGAGGTTGTGTCCACATGCCCACTTATAATTTGTATATACAAGGCATTTTTCAAAGTCTAATCAATTATATCATAAACTCAAAGAAAAAATCAAGACCAAAAAAAATTAAAAGAAATTTTTTCAATGATATTAAATTAAAATATGTATGCTCCTTTTTTTTGTTTGGAAAAAATAATAATATGTTTTTTTAAAATAATATCAAATATATATTCTCCTATGACTGTGGGTATGGTGGTTTCTTTAACACTGTGTTTTTTTTTTTTTTTGTGTGTGTGTGTGTGTGTGTGTGTATATGCATGCACGCGCACGCGTGCACATGTGTGTTGGCATAAATGTCTCTAACCTCAAAAAACTTCTTGGATTAATCAATCAGTGAACTCAATTATTAAAGATATTATCATTAATGTCAAAGCACAAGAAGGAACTAAGATTGGTAGGGATCAATGACCAATAAGGCACATTGATATATGATGTGTGAGTCTAGTTCACAAGGGTGATCAAAGAAAGATGAAGTAAAAGCCCATTAGAGGCAATGAAAGAGGGGATCAACTTAGATGGAAGTATGTTAAGTGATGAGAGATTAATATGTAGAAGGATGTCAAGTAGAAAGGAAACCAAATAGATCAGTGACCATACATGAGGGTTTGGTTGAGACAACAAGAAAAGCATGAAGAAGGATACCCATGACTGCCACATCATGAAGTGGGTAGAAGTGCACTCATCATTGCACTTAATGGTAATGGGTTAACATATCAAGAAATAGACAAAATAATTCAAATTTAAATTATTTCCAAGAAGAGAAAGTCATCAAGGACACAAAACACAGGTGACTCCCATGTGAACATGTCACATTTGGCAAGATCAATGCACTACTACAATGGGAAGTTGAGCTAGAAGTAGGGTTGAGAATTAAAATTTTGAATTTGCAGTTTAGGGTTTCAAAGCCTAGAAAGAAGAGAGTATTAAAGGAAATAGAGTAAAAAGAGAAAAAGTTATATTGTTAAGTGATTAGATAGATAGCCAAGAGATTCAAGCTAAGTGTAATCTCAAAGTATGAAGAAAGTGATAGAATGAAGTCACAACTAAGGATTTAGTGAATGTGTTGAGGAGAAGCCAATGAGCTAGAACAATAAAAGTGTGATCGTATGAAAAAGAGACCAAAGCCAAACATACAAAGTGATCATATATAAAGTTACAAAGTTGAGAGAAGGAAAAAAATAGATCTAGATGAGTTGGAAGAGTTGAAGAAGGATCTATTTCCAAGCTAAGTGTAGTAGCTACTTTATTAGATCACTCCACATTTTTTTATTAGGGAAAATAGGTTATAATGGGGCCCTAAAACCCATACACAACAAAATTTAGAAAAAAAAGAATAGTTAGAGTAATAGTTTAATTAAAAGAAACCAACTGAAACAACCACCCACAAAGAAAAGAAGGAAACCTGAAAAAATAATGGGGGTAGGGTAAAAAACCAGGATCAACAGAAAAGCCAAGAAAGTAGCTCAAGTGATTTCTCTGAGTATTTTTTTTGCACAAATTTCCAACTTTGACATTCTACCAGCTGCCTCCTTCATGTTAGAGAGATCCTTGTCAAGTTCTTGGATACCCCTCTTCTTCATGTTGGATCTAGTTTGCTTCCTCAAACTATCTTCAAGAGACCTATCCTCGGCACTGTTGGGGGAAGGGTCCTCCACCTTCCTAGCCTTATTATTCCACTTTGTTAATGAGCACCTTTATGTTTTCATTAGCCTCTTTGAGAATGTTATAGCTTTGTTCAACTATATTATGCATTGAGCTCTCCATAGTTTGGACCCTACTCTTTACTTCCTCCACTCTGTTATCCATGTTATTTTCTTCCTCCACTATCCTATTCTTCAAGTTGTAGTTCTCCATCTCTAAGATACTCACTCTATATTTGAGCTCTTGAATTTCATGAAAAATCTATTTGGTGGTGTGAAATCTGTCCACCATGCTATTTTTAGCATTGTTGAGAACATTGATTTTAGGATTTTCCTTAGTGATGTCACTAAAAATCACAAGGTTTGGGTCAATCAATGCTTCCATTTGGATTTTTCCCTCTTCATTCTCTTTGACCAAAGTTCTAATCAATTCTCTATTAATCTCCATTCTAGCATAAATAGTGTCAAAATTCCTCCGCACCATATTCCTATCCTTTCCCATAATCAAGCATTTGTATTTGTTGGTTCTAAATTCCTCATAGCCCTGCTCCTACTCAACCCCTTCACTTTGATCAATGTCCCCCTCTTCCCCATCCTTCCCCACCCCCTATTTTTCCTCCAAGGAATCAAAGACATTCCCTCTTTTCTGGCACCTGAAGGTCATGACATCCTCCTAATCGCCGGTTGGCATTTTGATGGCAATCTTTCTCTTACCCCTCTTTTTCTCTGTACCCTCCCCTTCTTTGAGATAAGTCTCCTCCTCACCTTTAGTACTAGCAGCCTCCATATCCATGCCCTTGGACCTTTCATTATAGTCCCTGTCTGAAGATATATCAAAACCCTATTTAGGTTTAGTTAGTTCTTTTTTCTCCTTCCTCACTATTTTAATGATTCTTGTACCAGAGTTGTGTTGTGGAGACTCATCCTCCTCCTAGTCTGAGTGCATTTCAAAGTTTTCCTCAATATTAGAAGGCATATAATCCTATCCCAACTCTTCTAAGTCCCCTCTACCCTTCTTTCCCTCCTTCCTACTCTTAATTTGTTTCCCCATAGACCTAGCCTTAAAAAATCCACAAATTAATAGCAAAATCCCCTCATGGAAGGTAGGGTTTCTAGAGTACTTCTCCTTATAATTATTAATATTTTCATTAATAGAAGGGTAGAGGTAGAAGGGAATAGATATTTCCACCCCATACTTGAAATGGTTGAGAAGCATGAAATGGTGGGTGCAAAGGTGGTCAAATCTTGTGTTAAGGGAGATGTACTTGATAATAACCCATAGCACAAACCTCCATAGCAGCTTAATGGAACTTGATAGATAGTAAGTACCCTTCTTCACCAACAACTTCTTTTCCTCTAAATCTTTGGTGAATTCGACCACTGCCTACCCCAAAATCTTTTAGTCTCTATAGAATTTATTCCTCATAATAAGAATGCCACTCATAATAGAGATAATATCTTCCATCAATATTAAATCCACCTCATCAATTTTAACAATTCTCTTATTTTACATCTTTACCATGCTCTAGGTAATGGAGGGTTTCCATCCATGGAGCCATTCTATGAAATTTGTGACTTCACCTTTTTTAGAATGCTCCACACCTTGGAGCGTCTATGCCACTTCTAAGCTTCATGCTCTAGTTCCCTCCTATGTCTTCCCCCCACCATGATGTCTTCCTCTGTACAAGCTCTATTTATGGTATTGATACTCGTCAAAGCCAAAATATCTTTGGCACTAGTCATTTCTTGAAACTTCCTTTCACCTTGTGTACTTTAAAACCTAAATCGATCCTCAAAGTAAGTTGATGGATATTGTTGGTGTGAGAAGTACAAGTGTTCTCATACTTACACATCACATTTCTACACATTCCCCATAACTCATAAACAATCATAATGAATCTACACATTCCTCATAACTCATAAACAATCATAATGGACCTTTTATTAGTCCCAATCTACCTGTGATCCTCTCCCTTTCGATCAACTCATTAATATTTGACAAGAAATTATGCCAATTCATCCACTTAGCCACTTCATTATACTTGACTATCCAATTATCCAACCTATCTACCACTTGATTGGCTTCATGACACATGTGAGCCACATAGAGTTTTTTGAAGGTCTTAAGGCATTGGATAGATTCTTCAATGATATTCGTTATCATCCATGTTGGCTTGTTCTTCTTGTTAAGGCAGTCTATAATATTTTTTGAATCTCCTTCCAACCAAAGATTTTTAACTCCCATATCTCTAGCTAATTTGACTATTTGATGAGCCAAAATCACCTCCACATAGTGATTAGTTTGAATTCCTAGGGGGGTAGAAACCACAGTAATCCCTTTACCATATGCATTTTTGATGATGCCTCCCACCCTTGCCTTTTCCTAGGTTATCTTCGGCTACCCCATCAAAATTAGCTTTATGCCATCCCTTAGGTGGAAGAGTCCATCTAAAATCTTCCCTCTTATTCATATTCCTGCCCTTTATGCTAAGAAAGGGAATAGGACCTTTGATATTGGTGTAGTTTTCAAGCATAGCATTAAGGAATTTGTGGAAGACAATGTTTGCCTTAGTTTCCTTATCCCTAAAAATTATGTTGTTCTGCTCTTTCCAACCCCCTAACACACATGGGGTAAGGTCCAATTCCACATGTCCATGATATCACCCCCTAACAACCCATGGTTCCATTGTTTAAAGAGCCCCAAAATGTTGGAAGGAAAGCATTAGGTCATAGTGAAAAAAGATAGGAAATGAGACTAGATAATTCTAATGAAATGGCAATGAATAAAGATATTATAAACACTCTCACTATGATTTTTGCATAGAATAAATCTATTGGGCATTGTATTCCCCCTCTTAGTAAGGTTTTTGACCAAAAGAATGTGGTTTTGAAGCATAATCTCTAATAATCTTCACTAATCTCTACAACAATAGATCCCATCAAGGGTGAACCCTAATAAGTTCTTTGTATTAAATCACCTATCAGGGTGACATATTATCTTATGTTCTAAATAACTTTAAGTAGGATACTCCTAATAGGGAAGGATTTAATAGGTCTCATCAAAATCCATTAAATAGGTGGCACCTAACATTGTCTTTGTAATCTTTTAACAAAGATAATATCTTGATTGGGTGCACTTCAAGAGAGTGAAATTTTTTTGAGGATCAACTCACACATGATGTTTTTACCCTAGTTGGGTTTCTATAAGATAAATACTATGTTATGTGTTTCCATGTCCATGCTCTTTGTTTTTACTCAATCCTAATCGGTTAAATTGTAGCAAGCACAAACCTATAGACTAGTGTGAAGTGTGATAGAAGCTAAAAAGCTGAAAATAGTAGAGTATACTAATTCAACCCCTCCCTCTCAATATACTAACCTATGTGTGGACCAACAATTGGTATTAGAGCCTAGGTACTTTGAAGTAAAGAGTTTAATAGCTTGAGGAAAATATCAAGATGTTTAAAAGAGATGCACCAAAGTTTTCTAAGGAAAACTACAACTCATGGTGCATAAAGATGTGTTTTCATTCAAGAAATATTGGTAATGCTTATTGGACCCATATAGAGGCCAAATATGGATTAGTTAAAGGAGAAAGAAACACACAAAACCACATTGGATCCTCTAGCAAGCACCATGTCGTACTATGAGTACAAAGATGTTGAAAACCTAGAAAAAACATATGAGATGTGGGAGAAGGTAACAATAATATATGGTGGTGATAAGCATGTCATGAAGGACAAATTTGAAAACTTGAGAGAAAAATTTGATGATATGAGGATGTAGGAAGGTGGGGATAGTAAGGCATATGAAAAACTAGTGAAGGAAATAATGCTATCCATATGAGCATCTAGAGGAGTACTACATGAAGATGAGTGCATAATAAAGATGGTAAGAACTTTGTAACACAAATATGTCATAAGGGTGTCATCCATTCAATATCTTAGAACAATAGACAAGATGGAGGTATTGTTTGATGCCTTGGTAGGAAAGCTAGCTACTTTTGAGCTTAGTAACTCTAATAATAGTCAACCCCCCAAGGTTGAAAATGAATAAAAAGCCTCAGTTGCATTGGCTACATTAAAAAAAGGAAGGAAGAAGGCAAGCACATCCAGATACAAAAAGATAACTACAAAGTTTTTATGTTGAAGTAGTTGAACAAGAAGACTAGAGGCTTTGTTCATGAAAAGAATGTTTAGAGGGAAAGATAAGTACAAAGGTAAGCTTCCATTCAAATGATTTAACTAAAATAAGGTAGGACATTATGTTTCTAGATGTCTAGAGAATGTGAAGAAGGAGATCAAAAAATTGTGACAAATATCCAAAGGGAAGGAGACGAAATGATGCTACATTACCAAACAAGTTATGATTGATGAAGAGTCAACCAATTATGATTATGAGGATAAGGATAAAGTATCCTTTTTTTTCATCATAGAAGAAAGGGTGGAGATAATCCTGATAGGCAATACTAGTATCTATATAATAATTGGATAATAGATAGTAGTTTGTCACACTATATCTCTAGTGATAGGAGAAAATTCTAAGAGGTTGAGGCTTACAATGGAGGAATGGTGAATTTAAGCTAAAAATCACCATGCATGGTGATATATAAGAGAAATTTAGCCATGAATGAATCTAATACTTTTAAATATGTATATCTAGTGGAAGGACTAAAATATAACCTAGTGGGTGTAGCCTAGCCAACGGATAAAGGTTCTAAGTTCAATTTTAACAAAGGGTCTTTTAGAATATTTGACAAGACAAGAAAACTCTTATCTATAGAGAACAAAGAAAAGGTAATATTTTCTACCTCAATATTTATGACAATAAATGCATGGTAGGTAAAGAATACAATAGTTTTTTGTGGCATGGAAGGCTATATCATGTAAATTTTGAAAGCATTTTCAAGGTTGGAAGGAAAAATTGTATAAGGGGTCCACTTTCTATTACCAAACTAAACACTGTTATGTGTAAATACTATCAAATAGGAAACTTGGCAAGTTCTAGTTTCTCTAGTAAGTCACTTACTTCTAAACAAGTTCTAGATCTAGTTCATACTAACTTGTGTGGTCCATGAGGATGAAAAGTGTATCTGGTGATAGATACTTTATGTTATTTATTGATATTTTTTCTAGAATGATGTCACCTACCTATTTAAATGAAAATTTAGAAGCCTTCCACATGTTCAAAGTCTAGAAGGTGAAGGTGGAAATGGAAACCAGTAGAGCATTGAAATTCTTGAGATTAGGCCAGGGAGGTGAGTACACCTCACAAGAGTTTGAAAGTTTTGTTGTAAGAAGCACATAATCAAAAGAAAAATTTCATCTCCTAGGACTCCTTAGTATAATGGTGTTGTTGATATAAGGAACAAAACTATCATAGATTGAGCTAGAACATTGATGATCCAAAATAACGTTGCATAGATCTAGTAGAGAGAAGTTGTGAGCACAATTGTATACACCTTGAATAGAATAAAAGTGAATAAGGGAATAAAGAAGAATCACTATGAACTATGATTTGGTTGCCCACCACCTGTGAGTTATTTCAAGGTATTCAAAAGAAAATGCTACATCAAGAGAGATGAATATCAAGGAAAGTTTGAACCTAAAAATGATGAGGGTATCCTTCTTGGGTGGTCTACAAAAAGAAAGGCATATCTTTGTATGAATCTCTAGAAAAATAAGATTGCGGAATCTTCTAATGTGAGGGTAGATGAGTTCTCATAGAAGAATAAAGAATAAAGAAAGAAAGAACTAGAAGACTAGTAATATTTTGAATACATCTCACTAAGTGATTCAATGGAGAGAATGTCAGTAGAGGTGGAACCAATACAATAATTTGTATCGGTTCAGGTAGAAGATTATCAACTTAAAGAACAAAGAGTGTTGAAAAGAGATTGTTTTAAGTATAGAACTTATCATGGAACAATCATTATTTTTTCAATGATGTCAAACATGTTACTTACTAGTGAGACAATTGCTTTTTGGTTTGAATTCTATCATTTGTTTGATTGATGAAGAGGATTTGAAAAGATATGATAACAAGAGTACCTAGAGAAAGGTTGAGTTATATGGTGCATAAAAGGAGCACTAAGACTAAGTAAGACATGGATGGTATGTTGTATTTTTTATCTACTCAAGGCTAGAATTGGTGGATACACTAGCTAAGTCTAGAAGAAAAAGGAAAACAAAATGTGTCTACTAATCTTGACCAAGTGATTAGTAGGAGCCAAGTGATATTAGTTCAAGAAGAGTAGAAAATTAGTTAGTGTTGAGAAAAGTAAAGAAATAGTGTATGTTGAGTAAATTTAGTATGTGCTGAGTGATAGTAAAAAGACAATATGTGTCAAGTAAAGTTTGGTGGATGTCGAGCAACCCAATGTGTGTCAAGCGTCAGAAGCAAGTTATTGCTAAGTGACAGCAATAAGATTTTGATCAAAGATTCACTGAATTTGAGCTGACAAAGTTAATTTTTTGAATTGTGTGAAGTGTGTGGAAGATAAGCTTGATGACTAAAGGCACAAAATTAAAGATAAACCATTTTTAGGTGAGTTCAAAGAGGATTGTAGAAGAATTTTCTAGAGAGAACAAAATGAAAAGAGGGAGGATTAAATGAATCTAACCTAACCCTAAAATGGATAATTTTGGTTAAATGGAAAAAGACCTAAATTCTCCTTATAAGGGGATACAAGGTTAGAAAAAAATATTGTCATGTGCAAAAACCTAAGGAAGACAAGGAGTCTAGGGTGTTTCTTCATATGGTGGCCTAATAGAAAAGTTTGCAATTGGCATACAAAGCAAGAAGGCTTAAGAGGATGAATGCTTGAAGGGTGAACAAGCTATCCAAGATGAAGAGTATGAAAGCCAAGCAGAATGGAGGATTAAACCAGAGATCTGTAATCTAAAAGTGAGTTGTGATTTGTTATAATATCAAGTTCTACTATTACTTTCCAATCATTGTATCAGTTTGGATAAATCCTTTGGATTAACGTTGATCTAATAGTCATTTATAAATTTTTTAATTAGGTGACATTCTAATGGAATGTTCTAAACTCCTCTAACAAGTCTCACTCCTAACAAGTTGATTGAAATCCTTTAACTAGGTCACATTTAATAGTTTGTATTGTAACTTTTAACAATGTTGGCCTTTCATAGGGAATCACTTTAGAAGAGTGAAAATTAGTAGCATATTACTAGTGGTTTTTTTCAAATTAGGTTTCCACGTAAAATCTTTGTGTCAAATTGTGGGAATTATTTTTTGGTATTTAATGTTTATATTTTTGCATAGTTATTTTGACCTAGGACAATAATCTACTAAGTTGTGGAATTATTAGATGCATACATGATACACGATAACGATATATGTGTTGGAAATGTAAGAGGGGTAACTAAGAAGGGAGGAGTGAATCAGTTACCACAAAAAAAAATCTCAATCTCTTAAGATGTCAGTGCAAAACAAAACCAAACTTTATTGTTGTAACTTGGTTAGCACTGAATCACTTGGTTAACACGGTAACACTCAATTAATACTGATTATAAGAATTGTTACTTTGTTAACACTGAACATACAGATCTTATGATATTAAGTGTAATTAACCTTAATTAACTTAGTTGTAGAAATATAAAGCAAATAACATGAATACATGAGACACTAGGGTTTAACATAAAAACCCAATTTGGAAAAAACCACCAATTGCAACTAGTTATTGTTTTTCACTCTTCTAAAATGAGCTTTATTAGGAGCCAACCCTATTAAAGGTTACAAAACACGCTATTAGGTGTGAACCTGTTAAAGGATATATGTCACCCTATTAGGAGTGGCCTTGTTAGAGGTCTTAAGACACTTCAATCTAGAAATGCCACCTTGTTAAAGGATTTGGTAAATAGCTAGTAAGCTAACTCTATTAAGAGATTTGAATCATTGCTACAATCATTAGAGAGTAACAATGAATTAACATGATTGTTGATGCAACTAACTTGCTGATTTCAGATCTCTTTTCTAGCTTGATTACTTGATCCTCCTTGATTAGAATATTATTTGTAGCTTGGTCAACAAGGATACTATGCTTATCCTTCCAATTTGCTTCCTCTATTCATCTTATCTCTGTATATTCACTCTTCAATCCTCAACTTGACCTTATAGTTATATGAATAACATTGTCTAGTCAACTTAAATACACTTATAAATATTCAATAATCAACCCTTGACTCAGCTAAATAGACAAATTAATCCAACAGACTCAATATACTAATATAGAGAAATTCTTTGTTGGTCAACCCAAATCAATCAACACTAACTCATAAAATAATTTTCTTTGTTAACCAAGTAAGATTGGTTAACACTACATCATGAACTAAATTCCCTTTGGTAACCAAGTGAGCTCGGTTAACACTAGTTCCATGCCAACTTTCCTTTGTTAACCGAGTGAGCTTAGTTAAAATTGAACTTCTATGAACATCTCTTTTGGTGTCTGAGTGAACTTGGTAGACACTATCATTGAAATTGGTAAATACTCAAATGCTCAATAGACACAAGAAACTATCTTTATTACCTGACTGAGCTTGTCAGACACTGACTGGTAAAGACATGACATTTTGTGTAACATCAAAGACAATATACAATTGATCAATTTTTTTCAACAATCTCCCTCTTTAGCATTGATGGCAACACAATATGTCATAATACAATGAAATTTTAGAGAAAAATAAAAGTGAGGATAACATCCTTAGTTTGATTTTGATTATCATACATGAGAACTCCCTTTATTAGTGTGAGCTCCCTCTGACATTAGTCTCTCCCTTTGGAATGATTCTCTTAT
The DNA here is from genome assembly GCA_028749045.1 of Cupressus sempervirens. Classification (NCBI taxonomy): domain Eukaryota; kingdom Viridiplantae; phylum Streptophyta; class Pinopsida; order Cupressales; family Cupressaceae; genus Cupressus; species Cupressus sempervirens. The sequence continues at coordinate 168,340,452 of CM053793.1, read as the reverse complement.
TACAGTTTCTCCCTCTATCAACAAACTCTCGATGTTTACTCTTCATCTAACTTGATGGAAAAATATCTCTCTTTGACATCTCATTCCAAAAGCATAAACAATCACAAATTTTTCTTGATATATGATAGCAAACTATCATGCTTTGACATTTCAATACCAAAGACAACATTCAGTGTACTTTCCATGTACTTGATGTATTGGTTCATATGCAATCTACTCTTACAATATTGCATCAACCTTATCTAATCTTCAAATGCTTGGTTGATGCATCACTAAACTATATTTAGTGAGCTTTAGATAGGAGAATTACCCTAGCTTACCTCGTAGATACAACAATGCATCCTTAGGTAATGGCTTGGTGAATATGTCTTTAATTTACTCCTTTGTATTCACATATTCTAATCTCACCTTTTTTTCTTGCACAAATTCTCTTAGAAAATGATACTTTATTGCAATATGTTTACTCTTGGTATGCATCACATGATTCTTGGAAATGTTAATGGCATTTTTGTTATCACAAAAAATAACTATTGGATCCTTGATTTCTTCGTTTATACTTAACAACAGTTGTTCGAACCAAACAATGTTTGAACAATTTACTATTGCTGCAACATATTTTTCTTTTGTTATAGACTAAGAGATGCCATTTTTCCTCTTGCTTGTCCAAGACACTAGCCTCTTTCCAAGAAAGAATGCTCCACCACTAGTGCTCTTCCCATCATCAATACTTCCTGCCCAATCAGTATTAGTGAAGGCTTTTAATTTAAAGTTGTCTCCTTTCTTATACCATAGTCCATAATCTTCAGTACCCTTTAGATACCTCATGATTCTCTTTATTTCCATCATATGATTTTATTTTGTATTAGGTGAAAATCTTGCCACCATACTAACTACTAGTGCAATATAAGTCTTGTACCCATTACATACTGAAGTTTTCCAATCGTAGATCTATATGTAGTTTGGTCTACCTCTTTGGAATCATCATTGTTGGAATATTATGTCTAGTAGACATAGGTGTTCCAACTATTCTAGAATCCTCCATTCCAAACTTCAGTATCTCCTTGATGTATTTTGATTGAGTAATGTAGATACCATCTTTCTTCTATTGAATTTTTAGGCCAACAAATAATTTGTTCTCTCCAAAAATTGACATTTCAAATTCCTTACTCATTTCATCATAAAATGATTTCCACAAGTTATCATGACCAGTAAATAATTTATCATCTACAAAGATTTTTGCTAGAAATATCTTCTTTTCTAGTCCTTCCTTGATGCATAGACTATTGTTATCATTTTTCCTTTGAAAAAAAATCTTTATTAAATAACTATGCAATATTTTGTACCAAGCTCTAGGGGCTTGTTTGAGACCATAAAAAGCTTTATGTAATCGACAAACCATATTCCTCTTGCTAGGATTAATGAAACATTCAGGTTGTTCTATGTAGACTTCCTCTTCTAAGATTGCATTCAAGAAGGTTGACTTTGCATCCATTCGATACAATTTGAATCCTTTATGTGTAGCATAAGCAAGTAGTGTTCTAACACCTTCTAGTCTAGAAACAAGAGAAAAAAATTCTCCATAGTCAATACCTTCCTCTTGAGCATAACCCTTGCATAGCAACCTTTCTTTATTCCTTAATACTTCTATATTTTCATTTAACTTGTTTAGAATACCCATTTTGTGTCAATTACATTATTATCCTTGGATCTAGGAACAAGAGACCAAGTCTAATTCCTCTCAATTTGTTATATCTTTTCATTCATAGCTTCAATCCAACTTTCATTAACGAATGCATCTTTCATAGTTCTAGGTTCAAATTTAGTAAGAAAATATGTACCTTTCGATTTATTCCTTGTCATTATGCCTTCTAATTGATCTCCATTGATTTTCTCAGCTACATGATACCTTCTGACATATCTAGGGGGTACAGATATCTTCTCCTTAGATTTAGAATTTAAATGACTCAATTCACCTTTCTCAAAATTCTCTTCTAACCATGGTTGGGTCCCACTATCTTTGACTCAGGTCCTTCTAATTATGACTTGGGTTGCACTGGCTACAATTCGAGTTGAACTGGAGATTTTGGGGACTCGAGTGGTGAAGATTGTTGATTCCCAATTGTATTAGCTTGATCTTTAGGTAAAGTATCAAGTTCATTGTAAACAAATTTTTTTTAGTCTTCAATTTCTTTACTACTTTGCTCTTCACTCTTTTCTGCAAACTCATCAATCTTCACATGTGCACTTTCTATAACTTTATGAGCAGATATATTCAAACACTTGTATGCTTTGCTTTTTTTAGAGTATCCCAGAAATATGTCTTCATCACTTTTCACATAAAATTTCCCTTTTGTTAACTCTTTTAAGATATAATATTTTCTTCCAAATACTTTAAAGTAATAGACATTAGGTTTATAGCCATACCATAACTCATAAGGTGGTTTTATCTAAATCTTTCTTCAACTAAAATTGGTTCAAGGTATGAGCTGTAGTGTTGATTGCTTCCTTCTAGTATTTGATTGCAACATTTTTCTCTATCATCAAGGTCCTTGCACAATCCATGATGGATCTATTCCTTCTTTATGCTATGCCATTTTGTTGAGATGTACTAGGTGTTGATACATGTCTTTTCATTCCTTTCTCATTGCAGAATTCATTGAATTCATTAGAGATGAATTCTCCTCCTCTATCTGACCTAAAACACTTCAGTTTCTTTCCTATTTCTTTCTCTACTCTAGCCAACTACCACTTGAACTTTTGAAAATATTATGATTTATCCTTTAAGTAAATTTGTGTCATAATCTTAGAATAATCATCAAAAAATAAAATAAAGTACTTATCTCCATAGTATCTTTTTGTATCAATAGGTTCACAAAGGTATGTATGAACCAACTCCAGAGCTTCTTTAGATTGATAGTTCTTTCTCTTGAAACTTTTCTTTTCCATCTTTCCAATTTGATAATTCTTGCACATGCTTTTGCTAGATAATCATCACATCTAACTTCATTTGTCAATGCAATGAATCCTTTTCCTTTCACATAACATGGTTCATCATTGCCAAACATTACACTTGCACCATCATAGTTGTGAAAGTTCTCAAACTTTAATTTATCACCAGTCATATGGTGAGAACAAACACTATCTATGATCCATGTTTCATTCTTACTAACATGAGAAATGAGGGCCATCTTATCACTTTCATCATCTAATCATCTTTAACAGAAATATAAACCATTTCATCCTCATCACTAGTGTCGGAGTCTTTAGCCATATAACAAGATTTCTTACCTTCATCCTTGTTCTCTTTGTTTCTTTTGAAATATTTCTATCCTTTGTACTTGTTGTACTTATTTTCTTCTTTGGCTTAATTTTTTGGACACCTTGTAGCAATGCAACCAACTTCATTAAAAGAAAAACAAATTAGAGGTATTTTACCTTTGTAATTTCCTTTGCCTTTTGGGAATCTCCTTGAAAGTGATGCTTTAATGGTTTCAAGATCATTATCAAAATCTTCTTCATATTCACTATCAGACTGCTACCTACATTTTCTAGCTTTTTTTTGAGTGATAACTTAGCTTGGAATGCAAACTCAATGTTACTAGTGTTAGGAACATAGTTCTCATAGTTATCCAATTCAAAGGCTTGTCAACCTTCCCACTAGTGCATCCAAGGTTATATCATTTTTGGGTTCACATCCCTATTTGTGAATTACTAAAACTCTAATTTCATAAATAAGAAGAAGAGTTCTAAGTACCTTTCTTACTATTTTCACATCATCTGTTATTCCTCATGAGGCTCTGATTGCACTTATACTAGCTTTGATTCTTTCACTATATTTTTCAATGTTTTCATCTTCTCTTATCTTCATTTGATCAAATTGACCTCTAAGACTTTCTATTTTGGCTCTCCTTACATTATCATCTCCTCCATAGATAGCTTTCAACTTGATCCACATCTCATGAGCAGTATCACAATCTTTGACTTCATTAAATAGACTATGATTTCTTCAATAGACATAGTTCCAGTAGGCTCCACATACTTGGTGTTTAAATATTTTAAAACTAATTCTCCAATGGTTGCCAAATACAGCTTCATGAGTTCCTTCCATGCTTGGAAGTTATCTTTGTTCAGCTTAGGAATTTCCCTTCTATAAGACATCTTTGATTTTTAGCTTAGCTTCTTGAAACCTTATCTACAAGCACCAAAATATCTAATACTAATTTTTGGAAATGTAAGAGGAGTAACTAAGAATGGAGGAGTTAATTAGCTACCACAAAATAAATTCCTAGTTCCTTAAGATGTCAATACAAAACAAAATAAAACTCTATTGTTGTAACTTGATTAGCACTAAACCACTTGGTTACTGATTATAAGAAATGTTACTTTGTTAACACTAAACATGTAGATCCTATGATATTAAGTGAGATTAACCTTAATTAACTTAGTTATAGAAACATAAAGCAAATAACATGAACACATGAGACACTAGGATTTAATGTGGAAACCTAGTTTGGGAAAAACCACCAATTGTAACTAGTTACTATTTTTCACTCTTTTGAAGTGAGTCCTATTAGGATCCAACCTTATTAAAGGTTTAAAAACACATTGTTAAATGTGACTCTATTAAAGGATTTAAATCACCCTGTTAGGAGTGGCCTTGTTAGAGGTCTTAGACACTTCAATCTAGAAATGCCACCTTGTTAGAGGATTTGGAAAATAGTTTTTGATTAGATAAACAAGTTTAATAGGGATCTTGAAACCTAAGAGTTAATACAAATTTTGCTAAAAATAAGCATTAGAAGCCCAACCACTAAAGAAATAATTCTAAAGGCTGAAGTAGTACAAGGCCTAGCCAAATAAACAAAGGCCAAAGAGAAGGCCAAACCAAAAAGGAAAAAAATAGGAACTACTCCTTGATCTTTCTTTCCAACTCCTGCATGACCTGTGCAGCCTCTTGTGCCATCTTGTTCTCCTTGGCCTCCTGCTGGTGAGTCTTGAGGTCTTCCTAGTCTAGAGTAGAAAAGGTAATACCAGTGTTATTATCTTCATCAAATCCAGCTTTACTCCCATCTTTTCCTTCCACATCCCTGTGCATGCCTCTATCTTTAAGCCACTCAATTAAAGATAAAATGTTGTTATTTATCGAGTTGAGCAGAGAGATCATCTGGCTTGACAGATTGTGATTATAATTTTCTAGATTGTGGATCCTCTTTTTTGCCATGATATGCCTATCTTCATAATCTATCCATTTCTCCAGGCCCTTAAGATTATTAGCTCCTTCCATTTGAACCACCTTCTCCTTAACCTCCTCTAGCTCATGAAAAAGCCACTTGATTGACCTAAAATTATCAACCATGTTGTTGCAGGCATTGTTCAAGAGGGTCATCCCAAATTCCCTAGCATTATCAGAGATAGTCACTATCATAGGGTTAATGAGCTCTTCAAGATGTAGTTTCTCCTGATTGTCCACCAGGATTTGGGAGTTCATCACTTCCCTGAAAATATGCATTTTCAAGGTCCTCACATTAAAATTTCTCCATGCTTTCCTCCTATATTTGGCTAGCACCTCCCCACACTCAGCACCAAATATTTCCTAAGTCTGCTCCTCCAGATGGGCCTGAGGATGGACAGGGGAGAGGGGGATTAGAGAAGAGTCTAGGTCCTATTGCAACCTGTCATCCTCTGTGCCCACCCTCTTGCATTTCTTCCCACCCTGGGAATCCATTTTTTCCTCCTGCCTTTCCTTTTCCTCATCTTCAGACTCCATCACCTCCTCTTCATCACAGGTGTCCTATTCCTCCTTCTCAGTCTTGTTCTAACCATGATCTCTAGGGCTAATTCTTCTAGGGGTGATGGGGGAGGGAGACTTCTTAACATTTGGCAAAGCATTTTTACCTGCGAAGGTAAGCCCTCCTTCCTCATAACTAATGCTCTGAATATCATCCAAGTTAGAGGAATAGCTAGAGCTATCAATTTCCTCATTCATAGCCTATGATAGGATGCAACTAATTTTCTGAGCCTTGAAGTTCTCATAAATGAGTAGTAACAGCCCCTCATGCAGAGCAAGGTTAGCAGAGGGTTTCTTTTTGAAGCTTGACACCTCCTTTCTCATAGAATTCAAAAAATAGAAAGGGAAAGAAACTTTGCTATCATGACGAAAATGATTTAGAAGAACAAAATGGTGGGTGCAAACACGATCAAACCTAGGGTCAAGAGTAATGTACTCAATGAAAATGCAGAGAACATACCTCCAAATCTTCATTATAAACTCTGGATCATAAAACGTATCACTTTTTTTTTTAGGGCACTCAGCTCCTTAGGATTGTTGGAAAAGTCCTTCACAGCACTGGCCAAAAGCTTTTTGTCCCTAAAGAACTTAAAGCCCACCATTGGAATCTTAGTCATAGCTGAGATCACCTCCTTTGTTATCAGAAAATCTATCCCATTCACCTTGACTCTACCATCCTTCCACGAATTGACCATGTTGTCAGTCACATTTTGGTTGTAGCCATGCAACTTCATGATATACCTTGAAATCTTGCCTTGAACTAGCTACTCCCAAACTTTCTCCCTGCTTCTCCATTTCTCCATTTTTCCTACCAGTTCTTTTCTACACCTTTCTCCCACCATTTTGGTACTTTTCTCTCCCACAATTCTCATAAGCACAACTCTCTGAAACCTCACCACCTAATAGGGTTCTCCATGATTTTGAGGGTGGTTGGAGAAATAGTTCTTATCTTTGCTCAGATTACGAATGCAACAAAAGACCTATGAAGCATGCTGAATAAAATGTAATAATTCCCACTTTTTGCATTTACCAATGCAACCTTTATGCGGTGTACCCCTTCCCCATAAGCCTTTCTTATTCATAATAGTAGTTTGATCTCCTTTGTACTCCCTTGGATCTTATCCAGCTCGATCAAACTCTTAACATTCATCAAAAAACTCTTTCCCGGTTGTCAAGTCATTTTTTGGTCAGATTGGACACCATTATTTGCAGACCAATCTACCACCAAGTTTGCTTCCTAGAAAACATGAGTGGACTCTTTCAAATTTAGCAAGAGTCTCATGTGTCTCATTAATAAGATTTGCAATCGACCAAGAATAATGAGATTTGGAAAATAGTTGTTAAGCTAACTCTATTAAGATATTTGAATCACTGCTACAATTATTAGAGAGTAACAATGACTTGACATGATTATTGATGTAACTGACTTGTTGATTTCACATCTTTGTTTTGTCTTAATCACTTGATCCTCCTTGATCATAATATTCTTTGCAACTCAGTCAACAAGGATACTTTGTTTATCCTTCCAATTCTCTTCCTCTATTCATCTTCATCTCTTCCACATATTCATTCTTCAATCCTCAACTTGACCTCATACTTATATGAATAACATTGTCAAGTTAGCTTGAATACAATTATAAATATTCAATAATGAACTCTTGAGTTGCCTAGAACAAGAAAATTAATCCAACTGATTCAATATACTGATATAGAAAAAATATTTTTTAGCCAACCTAACTCAATCAATACTAATTCAGAAAAGACTTTTCCTTGTTAACCAAGTAAGCTTGGTTAATATTTCATTCTGAACTAAATTCCCTTTGGTAACTAAGTGAGCTCAGTTAACACTGGTTCCATGCCAACTTTCCTTTGTTAACTAGGTGAGCTTGGTTAATACTAAAATTATGTAAACTTCTCTTTCGGTGCCCAAGTGAACTTGGTAGACACTATCACTAAACTTGGTAAACATTGGAATGCTCGACAGATATAGGAAATTGTCTTCATTGCTCAAGTGAGCTCGACAGACATTGACTAGTAAAGACATGACATTTTGTGTAACATCAAAGACAATATACAATTGATTAGTAGTTTTCAAAAATATGGATATAAAAAAATTTAAGTTTTGGAATTTTTTATTTGGACATTTGGAGCTTGGATAACTAATTCACTCTCCCCCCTCCTAGTTATTTTAAAGAAAACCAGCAATTGGTATCAAAGTAGTGGTGCTTGAAACGAAATAGTTGGAAGGTACTAGAAGCTAAAGATCAAGATGTCCAACAAAGAGGTACCCAAGCTTAATAAGGAAAAAAAAATTGCATGGACTAATGAAGCTACATCTAGGAGGACTTAGAGACTGTGCACAATCTATCATTACCACTGAGCATGTTGACCCTATTGGAACCCCTTTTGTTGATGATCTAAAAAAGAAGAAAGAAAAAAATCATGCAATGTTGGAGATTACATCTACCCTAAGCTACTCAAAGTTCAATGACATCAAAGGATTTGATTTTGCTAAGAAGATGTGGGATGCTAGACAAAATATCTATAGAGGAGGATAAGAATATGATCAAAGCCAAATATGAAAGTCTCATAGCTAAGTTTGATGAAATGAGAATGCAAGAAGGTGAGAATATAGTTTAGTATTGTGTTAGAGTAAAAGATATTGTTAATGCTATCAGAGGAGCAACTAGTATTATTTAAGATGAGACTGTGATCAACAAAGTATCAAGAACCCTTTTTCCTATCTATGACATTAGAGTCTCTACCATACAAGAACTAAGATGTACACCTAGTAATTATCTGACCCTTAAAGGACTGATGGGTAGACTTGGTGCTTTTGAACTCTCTAATTTTGATAATTTCAAAACTAAAAATGTTGAATCTACTTTCAAAGCTAAATTGTCACTAAAAGAGCCTAAATAAAAGAAAAAGAAAAAGGTTGAACATGTTTCTAGTGACAGTGATATAGATGAATATGATGTAGAAGAGCTTGAAGCATTGTTGGCTAGGAGATTTTATAGAGGCAAAGGAAAATAAAAAGTTAAATTATCAATCATATGTTTCTATTGTAGTGAGGTTGGTCATATTGTTGCAAGGTGTCCTGAGAAGAAGAAGAACAAAAGTGTAGACAAATGTAGAGGTAAAAGAGATGAGAACAATAAATATTATAAAGAAAAAGGAAAGAAGGCCTACTACATTGATGAAGAGGAATCAAATGAAGAATCTGGTGACCATGATGATGAAGTTTTCTATGTTGCAATGAAGGACAATTCTAATGAGGATGAGGGAACTGCATTGGTGTCTTATGTGAACAAGAGTGATAGATGGATCATTGACAATGGTTTCTCTAATCACATTACTAAAGATAAAAGTAAGTTCAATTCTCTTGTGAATTATGATGGAAATAGTGTTAGATTTGGTAACAATGCACGATATCTAATCAAAGGAAAAGGATCAATAAAATTGACTGATAAGATCATATGTGACAATGCTTACTATCTAGAACTTAACTATAATCTATTGAGTGTGTCACAATTGAATAGTTATGGATATAAGGTTGAATTTGGAAATAGAAAAGCTAAGATCTATGATGTTGATGGAGAACTAATTGTAAGTGGTGATCAAACTAAAGGTAATCTATTTTATCTTGACATGAGTGATGTTACTTGTCTTGTTGTAAAATTTTATGATGTGTGGCTATGGTATAAAAGACTATATTAGTTAAGTTTTAATAATTTGGTCAGTATCAATAAGATGAAGAGAGTCATATTTTCCAAAACTAAAGAAACTAGATAATGTGATTTATAAAAAATGTCCATTAGGCAAGATGGAAAAATCTGGTTTTAAAAGCAAGACTCACTCCTCAAAAGAAATTCTAGAATTAGTTCATACTGATTTATGAGGACCAATTAATGTGTAAAGCTATTATGGTAATAAGTAAATTATCCTATTTGTTGATGAGTATTCTAGGATGATGAAAATTATTTTCTTGAAACAAAAATATGATGCTTTTAAAATGTTTAAGTGATATCTGGAAAGAGTTGAAAAGGAAACTAGCAAGAGCTTGAAATGTTTGAGATCCAATAGAGGTGGAAAATTTACATCAAATGACTTTGAAATATTTTGTAATTATAAAGGAATCAAGAGATGGACTTCTACATCTAGGACCCCTCCACAAAATGGGATTGTTGTAAGGAGGAACAAAACTATAATGGACTATGCGAGAACATTGATGACACAGAAGAATGTTACTTTAAAATACTAGAGAGAAGTTGTCAATACAGTTCTCTATACCTTGAACTAAGTACAAGTCAAGAAAGGTACAAATTGTACACTTTTGAACTATGGTATGGATACTCACCCAATGAAAAAAAATTAGGTATTTGGAAGCAAGTGTTATGTTCTTAAGGACAACAGAAATGGACAAATTTGATGTTAAAAGTGAAGAAGGTATATTCCTAGGCTATTCCACAAGAAGTAAAGCTTATAAGTGTTTAAATACTAACACTAACAAAGTTGTGGAAAGTGAAAATGTAAAGTTTGATGAATATAAAAAGGTACATGAAGCTAAACCTAAGAAGGAACCTGAAAACCATTAAAAATTTGTGCACTTATATGAAGACATGAATGGTGATAAAGCTGAGAACCAAGTGGTAAATCAACAACAAAAATTATCATCAACTGTCAAGTCACATATAATGAATGTTAGGTTGCATTCAGAAGTTGAGTTACAATTAGAAGCTAAGGTACATTCTGATACTAAGATTAGTGTACATGAAAGGAATGTTGAATTACCTAATAGAGAAGTGCATTGTGATTCTAAAGTTGACAGATCCATTGTAGAAAGTAAAAAAAAAACCAAGATTGCCAAAGTATGTCAGAAGACATCACCTTGTTGAACAAATTATTGAAGACAAACAAGTCATACCAATGACAAGGAACAAGATGAGAAGTGACACATGTTTGTTAAGCATGTATAAGCTTAAGTCAGTAAAGGATGTATTAGAAAATGATGACTGGAGTAAATTTGTGAGAGAAGAGATTGATCAGATTGAGAAGAACAAATCCTAGTCACTTGTACTCAGACTGGAGAACAAGGATGTTATTGGAACAAAGTGGGTATACAAAAACAAACTGGATGAGAATGGTGAAGTCACAAGGAATAAGGCAAGATTAGTTTGCAATGGGTATGCTCAAGAAGAATGAATTGACTATGGAGAAATATTTTCCCTTGTTGCAAGATTGGAAGGAGTAAGAATTTCGCTTGATTACTCTTCATATAAAGGTTTCATATTTTATCAAATGGATGTAAAGTCAACATTTTTGAATGGTATATGGAAGAAGAGGTTTATATTGAACAGCCAAAAGGATTTATTGATCCAAAAAACAAGATCATGGTATGTAAATTATACAAACCATTATATGGTTTGAACCAAGCTCCATGAGCAATGTATGAGAGACTCCATAATTATCTTATGAAGATTGGTTTTGAGAAGACTGATGATAACAACAATCTATAATTGAAGATAGAAGTGATGACAAGTGGATAATTGTGATATGTAATTATTGTCATTAATGGAAACACATGATGTACATGTTGATAGGAAACCTCAAAAATAAAGATACTTAATGTTTGGTTATCAGAAAATTGTCTAAGTATAGAATTTGGTTTACAATAGTGTATTGTTTTGTTTATAGCATGTTGTAGATGTCATATTATTACAAGTGAAGTTACATAGAGATAGCATACATGTTGACGATGAAATGTATAACCTCAAAATTTTGTACAGACTGTACAAAATAGAGTTAATCATGTTTTGATGAAGCGGGACAATAGAATTGAAGGAAAGAATTATTTTGGTTGCAAAACAATTACTTGTCCAATAAGGGCCAAAATCCTAGATGTTTACTCTAACTCGGAAAAGTGAATTGTGGTCTTAGCTGACCCAGTGGTATTTTATGTAAAGGCATGGTATTTATGCAAAGAACTTCTTGCAATAAGAAGTATGTGTTCTTATGATTATGTAATTGTGGATTGCAAAGTGAACAAACTTTTGTGAGAGCAATATATGCAAAGTTTTGTATGAGCTATCTGGTGATCCAAGATCAAGCTAAAGATCAAAGATTAGTGAAGGAAAAAAAAATAATAGTAGATTACTTGATTGAGAAATAAGCTCTTCATGTAGTTGAAATTGCATGTTTGGGTAGTGGGCTCATCTTTCATACATTAAACTACAACTCTTAATAGGGTTGGAATTTCCTAAAAGGGATTCAAAGTCTCCTAACAAGGACTGTTTTACTGAATTTTCTCATTGACTCCTAACAGGGTCCATCCTCTAACAAGGAACATATATATCAGTATATTATCTAGTGGGTATCATCCCCACCAGGGTTTTCCCTTGGCTAGAGTTTCCCTAGTTAACAAAATATGGTGTTATGAGTTATCTTTATTCATTGTTACTATTAATATTGAGCATTACTTTATTTCTTTTTTATGCATGGTTTAAAGTAAGTAATAATATCTAGTTGGCAACTAAAGTTTGTAGATTACTGATTCACCCCCGCCCCCCCTCTTAGTTATCCCTATTTCTAACAATTGGTATCAGAGCCCAGTTACTTTGAAGATGCTTAACAGCTTAAGTAAGATCCCTATGGATATGGAATAGTTGATGAAGAACCTCAAAAAAGCTCTTGAACAAATTGATCTCCTTACTAAAGAAAGAGATAAGCTAAAGGACAGATATGAAGACTCCAAAGTATACATTGGTCAATTGAAAGAAAAGATTAATCATCTAAAATCCAAGCTTGAATCTACTAAATATAGAAATACTGATGATGACTATTCAAAATTGAAAACAGAGTACAAAAATCTTGAAGCATGAATTGAAGATTACTAATCTAAAGTTGACTTTGAGAAATGATCCTAGCAAAGTTGAATTTGATTTGAAGACTGAAAATGTAGATTTAAGGGCAAGTCTGGAAAAGAAAACATCTAAGTTTGAAACATTGAAAGAAGATCATGAAGAACTCCTTAAGTATAATACTATTATGAAAGGAGAATTGACATAGTGCAAATAGTAGCTTAAGAAACTTTATTCTAGCAGAGAAAAGCTCGATGATTCTATGTCTATATAGAGAGCTTCTTATGACAAGACTAGTCTTGGTTATTTAATTAACATGTACAAAAAGAAACTTGAGATTAGATCACATCCAAAAGAAAAATAAAAATATAATGATAAGATTGAGTCAAGTCAATCTTCTGAGAAACCTAAAAAAATTGAGAAAATCAAGGAAGTTGAAATCTTGGATGAACCAAAGAAAGTGGAAACTCCTAATGAAACCAGGTATGAATTTAGTGGTAAGTTCTTTTTATGTAATGAAATAGGTCATATGAAAAGAGATTGTACTAATAAGTCATTTAATCATGTTAAGGACTTTTATTGTCATAATTGTCATGGTATGGGTCATAATGCAATTGATTGTAGGAAACCTAAGTATGATAATGATAGAGGAAATAGTAGAATACCTAGAAATACTAACCCTATAGATAGAAGATCTAATGAAAGGACATCAAGAGAAATAATATCTTATGATGATAGAAGATAGATCGTGTGTTATAAGTGTAACAACTTGTTACACATTGCTTGAAATTGTCATGCACCTCATGATCAATAGAATCCTAGAAGTAGAGCACCTATATGTCAGTTATGCAATAACTTTGGACACACAACAAGGTACTATAGAATGGAAAAAAACTTTGGAGACAAAAGAAACAATGGAAGAAACTTCGGGAACAGAAGGAATGATGGAAGAAACTCTGAAAATGACAAAAGGAACTAGGAAAGGAACTCTGGAGCTAGTAGAAGAAATGAAGAACAAAGAAAAATTGTTAGTGAACTTCAAGAAGAACTTAATGAAGCATTCATGAAATGAACAAATATCTCAAAAGAAAAGATAGATGATGAAGAGATAGAAAGATCGAAGGCAGTTGTTGAGTTTGATTCAATAAAGTTGAATTAAGTTTGTTCACAGCATTAGAATTTGAGAACATCGTTCAAAGACCAAATTTAAGGTAGAAAAGTTGGGAAACATTGTATCTAGTTGTTTTTAGGTGGTATCTAAGCTCGCTTGTAATTTGGAACTCATATAAACAACTTATGATGAAATACAAACTTATTGGTATTATAGTAAGAGTTGATTCTATAACAAAAGATGAAAAGTACATTTTTGTAGAGAATTTTGTGATGCAAAGTTTTGAAGATGATTTTCATGATGGAAGAAGGCTATAGTAAACCTTGGGTGGCATTTTAAGATCAGAAAAGTGAATCTAGACAAGTTATCTAATTGCAGAATGCAAATGATAGCTTTTTCATATTTGCAAAGTACACAATTAATGAAATTTCAAGTTGATGCATAAATGGACTAGAAAATTGTTTTACTTTATTATGAACATATTCAAAGTGAAGAGTATTCTACAGTGACTTCCTTAGAGCAATTTTGAAGAAAACCCTATTTTCATAAAGAGGTATTTTATCATTTTTCCACAAAATTTGTTTGGTAAAAGATATTCTTGATAAGAATTATGGATATGTCAATTGTTTGCAGTGTTGAGAATGAGGATAGACTTAAGTTTAAGATAGTTTCCATAAAACTGAGTGAAGGAAACCCTAACTCTGTGTTGTCTATCACTCTGAACAACATAGTCTATTTGGAGATGTAGGAAACTATTTAAATTGCAAGTTTGAGTCAATTGGTAGTGAATACATGAATAAGGATATGGAATTGGTCTTTAACCATGACATGAAAATGAAGGCTGGAGTTGAACAGTTAAGTGAATTGGACTTGTTTAAGTATCATTTTTACTGTGAACTAGATACAGATAAATGCACTCAAATCACAATGAGTTAGATTCGTGATGGTAAACTATGGATGCAAGATAATGTAGTAGACATCTCAGCCAACCTTATACATGAGGTAACTGGTCTTAGCAAACAAGGAAGTGTACCCATAGGAGAGAAACTGGTTAAGAAGAAAGTAGAAAGTTACACTAAGGCAATTTACAATGAGAAGGCTATGATAATTAGCTCCATCAAGTAGGGTGATCTGAGATTTCTTGGTAGAATAATAGCTTATTCAGTTTGTGCAAGTTCTAAGATAGATAACCTTTTAGCAGGATTTATATATGCAGCTTACAAGATTTGTGTTGAGAAAGAACAGGTGAATTTGAGCAAAATTCTAAGAATGCAACTCTTGAAGAACCTTGAAAAGATTAAGAGGAAAAAGAATGGTGTATTTAGATTCCAATCATTGATAAATCACATATTATTTCATGTGTTGAAGCGATTTCCCTACTTGTTAGTAACAAATATAATGAGTAGTGATAGATACACTATGGAGAAGATATCAGAGGTATCTAGAAGACACCCTGCAGACAAGGTATTGGCTAGTAGAAATTTGATTATGAGAACATTCCAAAATGAGATGAAATAGAGGTTTAGGATCTCACCTATAATTATGAATAGGTTCAATGAAGATGTATGTATTTTAATTGATACTAACTATACATACATTCAAGCAGTAGAACCTTAGGAAACATTTTTGAATCCTTTGAGCTATGAGTTGAATGATGATGTTACAATTGGCTACATTGATCTATTATTGAATTCTAAGAAAGATAAGGCAGAATATAGATTTGGCATGTATGATGAGATCACACAGCATGCTCATTAAGCAACCTTAGAGAAGGAAACTCACAAGAAGGTTGAGTTAATAATGAAGAAGGCATTATCTAAGGCCACAATGATAGAAAGTCTATTTGAGACCATGTGATAGACTATAAAACAAGGTGTATTGAATATAAAACCCTTGTCAATTTTAGTTGCTAAGACAACTTTGGGATAAAGTACACCATATGTAGTAGTATTTGATGTTCAACCTAATCAACATAAGAGAAAATCAGAGAGATTGGTTGAAGTAATTCCAACACAAACTAAGAGAGTCAAAAAGATAGGTACAAGACTTGGCAAGAAGCAGAAAACATTGTTCACAATTGAATCTAGTAGTGATAAAGAGGCTAAGGAAAAGGAAAACAAGCAAGCTAAAAAGGTGACTCCACCTAAGAAAATAGCAAGCAAAGCTCGACAACCATGAAAGCCAAAGATTGAGAAGATTAACACAGTGATTGCCAGTGAGGGAAACTTTGTTCAGATGAACAAATTTTATGATCTTTATAGT
The DNA here is from genome assembly GCA_028749045.1 of Cupressus sempervirens. Taxonomy (NCBI): domain Eukaryota; kingdom Viridiplantae; phylum Streptophyta; class Pinopsida; order Cupressales; family Cupressaceae; genus Cupressus; species Cupressus sempervirens. Next base: position 168,324,431 of record CM053793.1, on the reverse strand, counting down.
AATTTTGAGAAGGATTAGATTGATATATCTATTGTAAGACATATCATTGAAAAGTATCTAAGTATGAAGGATATAAAAGGAGTAGTAAACTAGAAAGTCTATGAGAGATTTATAGAGAAGAAGACTCTAGCAAGAGAAGAAGACGTTGAACTTCAAAAGTCTATGCTAAGGGCAATCTGCAAGACTGATGATGAAGATGAGATAAATAGATTGTTGAATAACCTCGCACCATACTTGAGAAATAAGTTCAGGCCATTCTTATTTATGGTTGGTGAGAAGGAAAATTTGAGGAAGGAGACTGCAACAACTATCAACCAAATGTTGTCAAAATCATAGACAGCGACTCCTCCAACTCCTAGAACTATATAAGTATTAGTTAGTGGTGATACTATGAAGATTGATCAAACCAATGTTATAATCAACATTGATGATACCAATCCATTTGGTGGTTCTAAACCAAATGTAATTAATACTAAATATGTTGAAGAGAAGTTGAAACAAATTGAGGAGAAAAAGAAATTGAAAAGTAGAAGATAGAGGAAGCCAAGTAGAAATTTCTTGAGGATGAAAGAAATAGGAAGAAAGATGAAGATAATAGGAGAATTGCAGAAGAAGAAAGGAAAAAGAAGAGGAAGAAGAGAGAAAAAGATTAGAAGAGAAGAAACAAGAAGAGGAAGAGAGGAAAGCTAAGGAAGCAGTAAAGAAACATAGGGAGGATGAGACTAAACCATCTAGTTCATCTACTATGATCTCTCTTGCTAGTTTGGCCACTAATGATGATGATCAGACTGATCTGATTTCATCCTTATCAAAACTCCTACACAAAAATAAGATAGTGAAGAATTTGTAGAGATCATTGATGGAAATGACTGACAGATTGCATAGAGCATACTGAGTCAAATCCTAAACTGAGAGCACAGGCAGTACTAAAGTCTTTCAATGAAGAGTTTATAAATTTGTTAAATGTTGTAGAGGAAAAAGCTCAAATTTCCCATGATGCTAGTTTGTTCAGCACCATCTACCAGAATATCAAGAATGACTTAGTCAACCTTGATACATGCATCAAAGAACTTCAAAAACATCAGCAGGAAGGGAAAACTTTGTATGTTAAGTGTACCTTATCATACGAACTGATTAAGGACTTGGACAGATAGATAGAGGCAAAGATGAATGAGCTAGAGGCTTTATCTAGCCTAATCAAGAACCCATCTAGAAAAGTTGATAATTTTGAGAATCAAGTTGCTAGTATTCACGGTGAGATTAGGAAACTGGAAATTCAAAAAGAGAAGATATTGAAGAGAACATCTTATTTTAGAGAATCTATTTCTCTAAAGTTATCACTTATTGAAAAGTAGCTAGAAGAATGTGTCAAGGCCAAAGACACATATACAAACTTTTTGTATTTAGATATCAATGTAGTTGAGATTGCATCATATGCATTAGTGCAATTCTCACATCAGCAGAGTCTACCAAAGAAACATGGAACAAAGGTATGGATAGTTTAAAGGCTATCTTTTATTATTGTATGAAGATTATTTCAGCATAAAGGCAAGGACAATAGTTTTGACAGTTTTGGATAGAATCTTGACATTTTGAGACCTTTGTCATTGATGTCAAAGGGGGAGTAATAGTAGAAGAGAATTGGAAAGTAGAAAAATTGGATAGCAAAAGAGAGAGATACATGTGTAGTATGAAGTATATTGTAAGGGGGAGCATATTTGTAAAGTTGTAATAGATGTAATATTTATTTTGATAGTTTGTTTTTGTCACTTAGCCAATTTTCCCTATTTTATTGCCATCAATGCCAAAGGGGGAGATTGTTGACAATTGACTAATTGTGATATGTAATTGTTGTCATTAATGGCAACACATGACGTACATGTTGACAAGAAACCTCAAAAATAAAGATACTTAGTGTTTAGTTATTAGAAAATTGTCTAAGTATAGAATTTGGTTTACATCAGTGTATTGTTTAGTTTATAACATGTTGCAAATGTCATATTATGAGAAGAAAAGTTAAATGGAGATAATATAAATGTTGGTGATGTGTATAACCTTCAAAGTTTGTATGGACTGTATGGAATAGAGTTAATCATGTTTTGATGAAGTAAGACAGCAGAATTGAAGGAAAGAATTGTTTTGGTTGCAAAATAATTACTCGTCCAATTTGCCCCCCCCCCCCCCCCCCCACCTAGTAATCCCTATTTCTAAATAAGAAGGACATAAAGGTATTTTACTAGCTGAATTTTTTGTTGATGATATCATATTTGGAGGAAAAAATGCAATGTGTAAGACATTTGTTGATGGGATGATGAAATAATTTGAGATGTCTATGTTTGGAGAGATTAAATTCTTTGTTGGTTTACAAGTGTACCAAATGAAGTATGGGATTTACATCACTTGGTCCAAGTATGTGAAAGAAATATTGAAAACTTTTGGTATGGAGGATTCAAAACCTGATAATATTCCTATGGTCATAGGACATAAACTATCAAAACCTGATGATTTTGTTGAAGTAAATCAAACATTGTATAGGTCTATGATTCGTAAATTGTAATATGTAGTTAATAGAAAACCTAACATTTCATTAGTTGTTGGGATTGTGTATTATCTTAAAATGGAAGCACTTCCACCTTGATAGGTTTAGCATGCTCTTTTATTGCATTTATCATGATATACTTTCATTTAGGATGGATTTGCACTCAATTTCTTCATTCTAGGTGAAATTAGGGTTAGGATTCCAAGGATTTTCCTTGATTTACCTTCTTTATGACTCTATTTTCTAGGTAGGATCTATAAATAGTTCCTCCTAGCCTTCATCATATTCATCATAGGACTTGGTTCCATTCTTTGGCACTCTTCCCTATTTTTTCATCATTTCCAAGTCTCTGGACATCCCCAAGACCTCTTGTTTTAAATGCTAGCTAGATCTAGACCCCTAGGTCAAGGTCAAGGTTGAATTTTACCTAGGCAAAATTCAAGGTCTTGCTTGAACTATGTTAGAATTTGATCCCCATTTTTAAATTTTGGTCTTAGAGGACCCTGAAATCAATGTCAAGCTTCTAGATCCAAATGTGGGAGGGTTTTAATTTGAAATTCATTTAATTATTTTCCTTCAATAGTTGATTAATGTGATTGGATCATAATTAGAGGTGATATTTCAATTATAGGCCCTTAAATTGCTCAAGGAACCTCACCTTGAAATCTCAATATAAAGACTCTCTTTTACCTTCATTTTCACAACAAGAGTGGGTATTTATGAGGTGGAGATACAATCAATTCAAGCAAGTAATGGTGAAATTATGACATGATATTGAAATAGGATGATATATAATATCAAGTTCTTCTCAATATCAAGCAGTTTTGGACAAACTATAGTGGATATCTCTTTGGAGCAAGAAAGATCTCTTCTTCCTTGATCTAGCATTTTCAACATTCAAGCATTCAAAGATACAATCATGGGGTGGAAATAATGGGTTATGATTTTAGTGAGAGTACTTTATCCTTGGGGGCTTGGTATGCTTTCTTTATCATATTCAAATCTATGCATTGCTCTCTCATATCAATTTATACTAGGGTTTTCAATCTAGAGGATTAGATCTTGGCATTGCACATTCAAATACACACACATTCTATTATATTTGGCTATTCATGGAGGTGGAGATCACAAAAATGGGGGTTTGACTAAGAAAAAACCCTATATAGCCACCCCAAAACACCATTTTTAGATATCTACAATCATTGTTTTGGGACTTGCAGAGTAGATTTGAATACCCTTTTGGCTAAACTTTTGGGATTCACTGGCAAAATTTCTCAAAACTAAATACAGACACCAAAAAACAAGTATTAGATCAACATTATAATAAGATAAGTATCTAATCTTGTTTAATTTCAAAGCATTTCTAGATTCACTTTATTAATTCATATGTATAATGTAAAATGTGGACTTAGGATCTTCATTAGGTGTTTTGTTAAAAACCCTACCTTTGACCATATTTTATATCTTACATTTTTGTGAATTCATTTATAAAAACTCTTTCTTTTTTGTGTTAGATTTGTATCTTGTGTTAGATCTTGCATGTTTATATAATTAGAATTTATTTCATATTCCTGCATTTATATTTCAATAATACAAAAAAATTTACATCTTTCATGCTTGTAGAGTTACTTTTTGTTCAACATGTATGATTCTTGTTTTTAATACTTTGATGAGTCTTTTATTTTACAAGAGGATAGATCCCTTAAAGAGGTACATGGTATTGAGGATGAAAATTGTTTGAATGAGATCTCCATTGATTCTATTCCTATTTCATTTTCCTCTACAACTTTTTCAATTGATCTTTACCATAGAGTGTTTGAATGGTTGCCTTCATGTTCCACTATTTTCAATATTGATAAACCTAAAATGATATTTCCTAAACCATTTTTGAAAGTAAAAGGATGTCCTAGAATAAAATTATGGGTAAACTTAGAGATCCTTTGGATTTATTTGATAACACAAACTCTATTTCACATGCTTATCACACATGGAATAATCCTCAGCCTACTGTGTTGCTTTCTTTACCACCTTCTCAACGTATGCTTCCTCAAGCTCCTAGGTTTCCTTCTACCTTTAAGGAGTATGACTTAGTTTACCGATTCTGTAATACTCCTGTTAAGATATCTTTATGGGAATAACTTCAAACTTCCTTGACATATCATAATGCATTGCAAACAGCTTTATCAACTCTTCCTACTTCACCTCCTAATCAAGAGAACATTTATTCTATTTTTGAATACATGCATATTATGCCTTCTACACCTCCTATTGTGTTAATTGATGATAATCTACCTTCTCCTAAGGTGCAAAATCAATATGATGCTCTTATGGTTGTTCTTTTTTTAATCAAAATATCATCCATAGAACATTGATTGAAAATGAATATGGGCTTAATGTTTGTAGCATGGATATGCTTAAAGAAATTAAAGTTGATCTTACAACTATTTAATGTGATAATGTCCCTATTTTTGGATTTGACAATATTGCAAAAATAACTTTGGGCATTATTAGCTTAATTGTTAAAGTGGGTCTAGTTATGTTACATACACCCATTCATGTTATGCCTAGACCTCTCAATTATAACCTTCTTTTAGGAAGACCTTGGTTACATACTGTGCATGCGGTTCCTTATAATATTCATCGCAAGGTTAGGTTCAATCATAAAAACTTAATGTATACATTACATGTGGATGATGCATTGAATCTTTTCTTACATGCAAAATATGTTAAATTCTCTGAGCCTCTTTAACCACACAAAGAGATTTCACAATAACCTGAGATAAAATAATTGAAATCCTCATCTTCTTCTTGGACTAAGGAGGATTGGGTAACATTGGACATTAATCCTACTTTCATTGGAGAATATAAGGTCTCTGATTTGGAATTCATGAAACAACAAAGTGAATTTGAAAAAAAAAGTCTTTACTCCTTCCCTATTATCTAAGGAGTTAAAAAGTAACTTTTTTGTTGCCTCAACGAAAGAATTGATTGAAACTATAAAACCTAATTGTTATGACATTTTGACATATTCCATTTCTTAGACTCCATTTGAGCTGGATGATACATATGGTTTTGGTTATCATTTGCTCAAAAATTTAGGATTTAATGGGAAAGGATGTGGTAAACATGAGCAAGGCATACAAGTGCCTTTGGATATTAAAATTTATGATCATACATATGGATTAGGATTTAATCCTTATAGAAAATCATCAGTTTTTCCTCTCAATGTTAATCATATTTGAGGTGGACATTTGAAGTTGGTTAACCTATTCCTCCTTGACATTCATCAAAAACCTAATTTGGATATTTTTCCCAAAGTTGAAGCCTTAGCAGACTTTTTAGGGGTTTATGAGGACTTACCTACATTTCACCATAAACAATGAAAGCCTTATTGCTTAAGTACCAATGCTTATTTTGGAGAATATGATGAACCAATATCACTTCTTTACCAATAGATTCTTTGATACAAAGTGATTTTCTAATAACTGAGACTGTTGATATTCAAATGGATGAAACTCTCTAAAAAGGTTATAAAAATTGGAAAATGTTTGAATGAAGATGAACGTGATCAATTGGTTTCCCTTTTACTTGAATTTAAGGATATTTTTTCTTGGACATATCTGGATATGCTAGGCATTGATTCTAATATTGTTACTCATATTATTGTTCTTAAACCAAATTTCAAACCTATGAAGCAGAAAATTCAAAAGATGAATCCACAAATTGCCTTATTAGCTAAGGCTAAAATTGAAAAATTGTTGGATTCTAGATTTATCCATTCTATCAATTATTCGGATTGGATTTCAAAAATCATGCATATTTTAAAAGGAGAAAACAAGATAAGGATGTCTACTAACTTTAGAGATTTAAATAAAGTGTCCTTGAAAGATGATTTCCCATTACCCAATATTGATGTGATTGTGGATTCAACAATGGGTCATTCTTTATTATATTTTATGGATGGTTTTTATATCTATAATCAAAGCTTTATTCCTCCTAAATATCAATTTAAAACCACATCTTAACACCTTCGAAAACATTTTGTTGGGTCATGGTGCCTTTTGGATTAAAAAATGTGGGAGAAACTTATCAACGAGCTATGACTTTGATTTTTCATGATTATATTCACAAGATTCTTAAGGACTATATGGATGATATCTTGGAGAAATCTATACAAAGATAAGTTCATGTTACTATTTTATGAAAGATATTGGAAAGGATTAGAAGTTACAACATGAGGTTGAATCCTAAGAAATGTGTTTCTAGAGTTAATTCTAGAAAATTATTAGGATTTGTAATCTCTAAACGAGGCATAGAAGTAGATACTGAAAATATTGAAGCTATTGTTAATATTCTTCCTCCTAAGAATATTTCTCAATTATGAATTGTAAAAGAAAAAATTCAAGCTATTTGTTGCTTTATTTCTAACTTAGCCAATAGAATGATTCCTTTTACTTCCTTTCTTAGAAAAGATACCACTTTCTCTTAGAATGACAAATGTAAACAATCCTTTGAACAATTTAAGGAGTATCTTTCCAATCCTCCTATTTTGCAACCAGATAAATTTGATAAACCCTTCCATTTTTATACTTTAGCCACTTTGAAAGTATTTAGTATATTGTTAGCTCAATATGATAATGAAGGTAAAGAAAGACCCATCTATTGTATTAGTCAGACCTTACTCAATTATGAAACTAAATACATAGATTTGGAAAGAAAATGCTTAGCTATAGTTTATGCTTTCTAGAAACTAAGGCATTATTTACTGAATTTTGAAGTCAATTTTATTGTTAAATTTGATCCTTTGAAACATCTTTTCTCAAAAATTGATCTCTTTTGCTGTTTAGAAAAGTGGGTGATATTAGTTATAGAATTTGATCTGAATTTCATTTCTCAAAAGTCAATTAAGCGATAAGCTTTAACAAATTATTTGGCTAAAACTCCTTTTCCTCATTCTAATACATAGTCTACTTGAATAGAATTCCCTAATGAAATCATTCTAGTTATTCAACAAGATGATGTTTGGGAATCATATTTTAATGGGTCTAGATGTAAGACATGTTCTAGTGTTGGTATTATCTTGATCCCTCCTACAAAGAAATAGGTCCCTTTATCATAAAAAATAACCTTTCCTTAGAATAATAGTATTGTAGAGTATGAAGCTCTTATAGCTGGCCTAACATAAAAACACTTGCAAATATATGGAGATTCGCAATTGATTATTGAACAAATTAAAGGAGATTATCAAACTAAGAATGATAAAATGACACAATATAGAGATTTGGCTATTGAAGTGCTTTCAAATTTTTCTTCTTATAACATTCAAACTTTACCTATGAGAGATAATTGACTTAAAAACACCATGGAAAGCCTAGCTTCTTTGGTTTTTCTAGAAAATAGTGATGGAAATTTTCAATTTTGTATACACACTCTTAAAAACTCTGCAATTTCTAAGGTTACTTTTGATTGTTTCAATTTTCATTTGGATGAATGGTATTCTCATATCTTTAATTTCTTGAAAGATGGTACTTTTCCTAAATCAACAACAAAGAACATGCATAATCATATTAGGAAACTTCTAGCGTGTTACATCATCATAGGAGATATGTTTTATAAACATTTTTATGAGGGTTTACTATTGAGATGTCTTAATAGAACCGAGATTCACATAGCTTTAGCAGAAGCTGATTCTAGTTCTTGTGGGGGATATTTTGGGGAAAAATCTTTGATCAATAAAGTACTTAGGATGGGATATTATTGGTAGAAAATGGAACAAGATTCTATTATGTTTGTTAATAAATTTCATCAATGTCAACAACATGGAAATTTGATTCATGCTCCTACTTGTGAGCTTTGTAATCAAGTTTCTTAATGGCCTTTTAGTATTTGAGGTTTTTATTTTATTGAAAAAATATCACCACCTTCTTCTCAAGGACATATGTATATTCTAATTGCAATATATTACTTTATGAAATGGGTAGAAGTTATCCCTCTTTTTTCAACAATAATGGATTTTATTTGTGATTTCATCCTTAACAAAATTATAACACGATTTGGTATCCATTCGACCATAGCTTCAGATAATGGTACCTCTTTTAAGAACAAAGGAGTCACAAAATTCTTGGAAAAATATTGAATTCAACATACATTTTCAACTCCTTATTATCCTTAATCTAATGGTCAAGTTGAAGCATCGAATAAAATTATTGATTTTTTTCAGAAATATAGTTAACAAGCATGCAAAAGATTGGCATACCCAATTGACATATGCTTTATGGGCTTATAGGACTAGTGTTCATGCTACTATAGGTACTTATCCTTACAATCTTTTTTATGGTACTGACGTTATTATGCCATTGGAGTTAGAGATATCTTCTCTACGTATTTCATTTCATGGAATAATTGACAAGGATACATTTTTAGAATAATGCTTACAAGAATTGGAAATGTTGGATGAATAGAAAATACATGCTTTAGAACTCATAAAAGCTTATCATAAATATCTTCTAAAACAATATAATCATAAGATTATTTAATGATCATTTCCAATAGGTGATTTAGTATTATATGAGAATCAACTAAATGTGAATGCTTTACCTGGGGAAAAGGGAAAGTTTAGCCCTAATTGGCTTGGACCTTTTGTTTTGATTTAAGACTTTGGCTCAGGTTCTTATAAACTTTTTGATATGGATGGTGTTTCTCTTAAGGAACCTATCAATATTATGCATCTTAAACATGATTACCCTTAATTTCTTTTTTTTCCCTTTAATGTGTATTTATTTAGTCCTTATAAAATAATAATTATGTTTGTTTTATAAGTTATGTGGTTCTAAAAAATTACATTTGAATACATTTATGCACTTTCTTTCTTTCTATTTAGTTTTATATTGATGAGAATATAGTAATCAAACATAGAACTAATTAGCAGAGAAAAAATTCATTTATAAAATCCTTTCAATTTGATACATATGTGGCCCATGGCCATATCTATCACTCTACCTCTCTCTATGCTATGATGGCTGATGATTCCTTGATCTCTCTAATCTATGATGAGCAACAATAGATCTATGACCAGTAGTCCATTAGTGCCTCCTCAATATGCTCATCTCACACATATGCTCCTAGGCTCTATATAGCTTGTCCATAAAATTGTCTTCTCTTTCTTTGCACAATCTTAGCTCTTGTTAGACACATGCAAATATATCAGCATGCCTTTTGATATCTTTGTGATCAATGGAAGACTCCCACTTTTCATTTGGTAGTTGATAGGATATTCATGTATCCTTTAGAACCTTAGATACAAAACTCCTCCACCCTACCATGCTAGCTACAAGATGAAAACATAATTATCAATTTAATTCTCTTTATTCATCGAGTAGGTTACATTTACATCTGATATTCCATACCTTGATCTCCCTCCTAGGCCTCATTGAAGGATTTGGATGGTTTGGGCGTGGACTAAATACTCTCTCCACATGTACTCTATATAGGTCTCAAAGGTGGTTTATATGTGTGGGTGCATAGAGGTTGGCATGATCTCAATGGTGATGTGTGGAAAAAGTGTACATCTGCACTAGTATCACCATCCTTTGCTCTCTCCTACTCGAAGGGGTCTCCCTCAAAGATGTGTTCCTCATATCTAAGATCCTCATCCTCCTCTATTGTACCACTATCATAGTGTCTCCTCTCTGAAAGACCTGGATCATCTATAGGATAATCCTCAAGGAAGATGGGTTGGATTCCCTATAAACTCCAGTACTTGATGTAGTCTTGGATCGTGTTTGAATAAGATACATATGGTGGTACTACTATATCCTTTATCTCATTTGCATCACTATCTACTATGTCTACTATGATAGTATCTACTATGTCTACTATGTCTACTATTTGGTGTATGGTGTCAGGTCTCTGATAGTACCTCATCGGATGTGCATAATGAGGTACCACTCTAGGGACTCCCTATAAAAGGTTGAATTGTCTCATCACTTGGTCATAGTTATATGGCATCACTATATGACTTTGATGTCCCTCTAGCAGTTGCACTACTATGAGTATCTCATCTGGTGTCTTGTATAAAGCCACTGTGTACTGCCCCACCCAGAGATCCTTGGAAACAGGGATAAATATAAGCCAAGATAAAAATAAATTTTATAAACAAGTATGCATGTACATGGCATACAACATATGAGGATTACAAAAATCACAATAGAAGACTAAAAAAAGATCCAAACACCAACGAATCTCCAAATGCCACTACTAACCAAAATGACTAACCACAGAAGGATGCAAATGAATTTAAATCCAAAAATAGTCTAAATTCAAAATGCAATTCCAAGGTATTCAAGAACACCATAAAGGGTATCCATTACACCTTTGAAATACTTTTGGTCAAATTGAAAAGTGCCCATTGTTTACCCAAATAGGTTTTTCCAAGACCCAAGTAATACATTAAATTAGTATTGTGTGATACTTTCTAGTATTGTACAACATTTCTAATGAAGAAGTGTGATACTTTCAGGGTTTGGGTGACACTTCTCTTGAAGGTGTGTTGTACTTTACTAGTATCATACAACTTCTATCTAATTGGCATGTGATACTTCAAAGTATCACATGATACATTTTCTATGGGCATGTGATACTTTCTAGTATCGTATGATTCTTCTTCTATGGGTGTGTGATACTTTAAAGTATTGACCAATGTTGATGCATGATCACCCAAGAAAAGCAAGAAATGCACCAAGGAAAATAAGGGAATAAAATAGAAGTCACAACCTCCACATCAAGGAGTACTAAATCCATAGTCGAGGCATAAACACTCAAAATAATAACTACTAGATGCAAACTACATCTAACCATCTAACATAGCAGTAAGGGGGAAGAACTGAAAGCAACATCACAATGTACTAAAATAACAAGTTAAGTGTGGGGTTCCTCCCAACCATAATAGCATCATGAAACCTTGAAGGTCCTAGCCATCCCCCGCACTTAACATTCCAAACTACTAACTAGATAGTCAAATTTGTCTTATAAGGATGTCACTACTAAAGTGTGCTAACATAATAAGAATAGGAAACCTAAGATGTTAAACCAAAAGCAATAGATACTCCAACTAAGTAGATAACATCATAACATCATATGCTAGAATTGTAATGAGGAAACACATCGATACTAACATCATCTAAACATGATATACAAGCATTCCAATGAAAGCATAAATCACAAAAAAGCATACTCTAGAACCCAAAGTATCAAGTGAAAACATCCAACAATGGTTGCACCAGGATAATAGACCATCTCTATACACCAATCCCTAGTAGTGGTATACGTAACTACACCTCCCAACCATGTGAAACCTATAGGTCCACTCCCATTGTGTTGATGGAGATAATGATCTAATCACAAACACACACAAGAAAAAATCCATGGCTAACAATCATGCTAGATAGTACGATGACTAAAACCAAGATTAGAGATAATGCATAAACTATAGGTCCTAGTCAAACACTTAATGGGTTACTATGTGTGGGCTGACATCATGGAGAGTCACTTGGAATTGAAAATCCCAAGCTAGGATCATGTGGTTCAACTCCTCAATGGAAGGCTCTCACATACATATTTTATTATCTTAAGTTTTATTTCCACCCAGTGTTTTATTTAGTTATCGCTTAATTAGTACAACTTCATTTGCCAATCCTCTGGGCACAATGATCACTAAGTTGCAAGATAGAAGCCCCCTCCATATGCTACCCTACCCTACCCATGCTCATACAATGATGAGTGCTCATAGGCATGCATATTCCCAACTTAACCTCAATGATCATAACTCCTAAATGTACCATAGAATATCATGCCTTGCAAGTCACGTGACAAATGTATGTGTACATACTTGAGTGTAGTGCACCAACATCACAAAGATCATTACTTAAGGATTAGATGAGAACACAAGAAAAATACACTCCACTAAAAATAGAATTGGGAGGATGGATGCGGCATGCATCCCAATGCAATAGAAAAGTGTAACTATGGTCTAAATGACATCCAAATAGATGATCCAAGTCCATGACCAAAAACATGCCAAGAAAACCTAAGAAAATAGGGTGGCACACAAAATGAGGTAAAATCCCCAAAACTAGAAAACTTCAAAAATAAAACCCATTTGGTCTTAGGGCACAAAAACCTAAAAAATCCAATAAAAATTGGGTTCAGACACTGTATGCAAAAATGACCAATATAAAAGTGTGAAACCCCAAACCCTCATCCCAAAAATTTGGAAAATTTTCATACCTAACCAACCAATTAGAGCTAGCAAACAAAAATGGAGGGGAACACTAGTTCTCCATGTCCAAACAAAAAGCTACCAAGAACATATAAAGAAATTGAGATGAAACAAGAAAATGGGAGAGCCCTATCTGACATCAAAAAAGGCTAAAAATAGAAAATAACCAGGTAAAATAAATAATCCATAGATATAGCCAAAAATGATGGAAAATAAAGATCTTCCCAAGCTTTATCCAATGAATCCATCCTCATGAAGATCCCACACCCATAGCTCTCACAAAAAACAAAAAACCAATCCTTCAGAAAAGGGTTTCAGAAAAAAAAAATTCTCAAATTTTCAAATTACAAAAGTGAGAAGTAAGGAATTGAATTCCTCTTTCAATACTTATTCACTTTTGAAGTGAATAATCTATTAGGGAAAATACCCAGTTAGACTAGCTAGACTTCAAATCAAGCCAAACGAAAATAGGCTATTCCTAGAAATAGGAATTCATCTATGGAAAAGTTGCTAGAAATTAGATTTAATAAAATTTAAAGCCCAAAAACCCAAAATTACAATAATTTCCTTAATGACTTTCACTACAATGTGAACCTCTAAATGCACACACACGCTCACTAGTCTAGTCATATAATGCAAATGAGTTTGGATTTAATAATCACTAGAAGCTTTAATTAAACAATTAAAATAAGGATACATCAACCATATAGGGATGACATTGGCAAAATGAACAGCTAAATCATTAATTCCATGTGCCACTACTAGGGATATAAATCCTACATACTAAAACACATGATCAAGTAGAATTGCATATAATATCATAGCCAAAGCAGTAAATGAATTAAATAACTAATTTAACCATTTATTCAATTATAACTAAATAATCCATCTACATCACTCACGTTCGCATAAAGTATAATGAAACAAGAATGAAGTAAATCACCATAGCATAAAATCCATCACAAAATAGAATTAGAGATATGTCCAAATACCAAATAATCAAATATCATCATAGAACTAATGTCATCTCAAAATGGCATCAACATGCAAATATGATAAACTAAACAACATAGTAGTATAGTATTTATGGTACTAAAATCAAAGTATAACATCTGACCCTCATCTTAAAAGTAACATAAAAAGAGTACAAGAATCTCTTGAAATAAAGTATAATAAGGTTTAAACTACAAAAACAAGAGGCACTACATCCTCCCCCACTACCATAGGCTTACTCCTAGAAGATGGCAAGAAATAGGGGTATAATCCCCTCAATTGTGTAGCATCTTCCCAAGTCATAGAGGTCTCATCGCTCAGATCCCACTAGACCCTTACTTGCTTGATGTCTTGACCTCTCAAAATCAACCTTCAATGTTTAAGGATACACGTGGGCTCCAAAGTAAGTTGCTTTTTCTCCACCTATAAAGCATCCCAATCAAGAAAATTTTCACATCAGGAATATACTATCTAAAAATATAAACATGAAAGATATTGTGGATGCACAATAGGCTAGGTGGTATTGCTAGTCAATAAGCAATAGGACCAATCCTCTTGAGGATCTCAAATGGTTTGACAAAACATGGCGCCAACTTAGAGAATTTCCCATAATGGATGGGGCTCTTCCTCAGACACACTCACAAAAACACTCAATCACCAATGGAAAAGTGACAATCCAACCTATGTGCATTGTTCTAAATAGTAACCAAATACTCTTTAATACAAACAACCTATTGCTCCATATCTTGAAGTATCTCTAGACCCAAAAGAACTTGATCCTCTAAATGATCCCAACTCAAAGTCTTATGACATGGTCTACGATACAAGGCTTGAAAAGGTGACATGCCAAGAGAATTATGATACCCTTTGTTGTATGAAAACTCAACAAGGTATAAATATTCCCCCCAATTCACCTGCCTATCCATCACGTACATGTGAAGCATATCTTTTAGAACCTAGTTCACTCTCTCATTTGAGCAATCAATCTCTGGGTGATAAGCCAAACTAAAATTGAGTTGTGTACCCAAAGAATATTTTAGAGATGTCCATAATGTATAAGTGAACACTGGATCTCTATATAAAATAATCCTATGAGGGATCTCATGCAAACAAATAATATCCTCCAAGAAAACATGTGCTATAGAAGAAGTTGTGTAGGATGCTCTCATGTGTGAGAAAGGTGCTACCTTGGATAACCGATCCACTGTCACCAGAATATAATCATGTCATCATGATGACATAAGCAACCCTATGATAAAACCAATGGACATTGTATTCCATTTCCACTTTGGAATGGTATGCAGCTATAAAAGACCAGTCGAATGTTGATGCTTTGCCTTCACTCTCTAGCATTCGAGACATTAGGTAACAAAATTAATAATATCATGCCTCATCCCTACCCAAAAGTACAACTAATTAAGATCACTAGACACAAGATGTATGGAATACAGTGCATGATGCACTTTTGACAAAACCAAGGTACAAAGATCACCAGACATGGGTACATAGATATGCCCCAAGTGTCATAGTAGTCCATAGGACTAGAGAAAATAACCTAAAAACCTCCCCTCAAGGGTATGTCCAGACTCAATTTTTTCCCTAACCTCCTGATACCAAATGTCACTAGGTAAATCCTCCAAGATATAACCTCACAAATCCACTCCCAATGACAACACTAATATCTCATGTTGCCTCCCACTCAAGGCATTTGCAATGACATTATCTTTTCTTTAATGTAATGAACATCAAAGTCATATTCCTACAAGAATTCCATCTAACAACATTTTCATTCATTCAGGTTTGGCTGAGTAAAGATATACCGCAAGCTCCTATAATCGCTATGTAACTCAAACTTGTGTCCCAAACTAAAATGCCTCCAATGAAGTTGAGCATGCACTATGACCACAAGTTCCAAATCATGAGTGGGGTAGTTAAGCTTATTGTCCTTGAGTTTTTTAGACTCGTATGCAATCACATGACCATCTTGTATCAACACCACACCCACCCCTTCCAACAAAGCCTTAGTGCAAACCATGAAATTACCTATAGGATTAGGCACTACAAGGATTGGTTCACTAGTAAAATAGTCCTTAAGAGCATTAAATGTTGCCTTGCACTGGTATGACCAAACATACTTCTTTCCTTTTTGCTAAAGAGAAGTGATGGGATGAACCACTCTTGAGAAATCCTTCATGAATTGATAGTAATAACCTACCAATCCCATGTAATTATGCACTTGAAAAACATTAGTGGGTACTGGCCAATCCATGATAGCATGAGTCTTCTCCAAATCTACTAAAATACCATCACTAATGATGATATGCCCCAAATGCTTTACCTCCGACTGGAAGAATCCACATTTACTCAAGTTGTCATATAAATGATGGTCTCTCAAGCACTACAAAACCTAATGTAAATGGACCTCATGCTCCTCAATAGTCTTCAAATAGATCAATATATCATCCAATAATATAATGACACATTGATCTAGGTACATGTGAGATACTCCATTCATCAAACTCATAAACACTGATAGCACATTGGTTAACCCAAAGGGTACAATCGTGAACTCATAATGTCCATACCATGTACGAAAAGCTATTTGATGAATGTTAGCCTCTTGGATACAAATCTAATGGTATCCCAACTTAAGATCAATCTTTGAGAACACTCATGCTCCCTTCATCTAATCAAATAAATCATTAATCCTTGGCAAAGGATATTGGTTCTTCATTGTCACCTTATTCAACTGTTGGTAATCAATGCACAAATGCAATTATCCATCCTTCTTCTTTATGAAGATGACCAGTGCACCCCACAAGGATGCACTAGGATGAATATGGCCCTTGGCCAAAAATTACTCCAACTACAATCTAATATCACTCAACTCTTAAGTAGTCATGCGATACAGAGGTCGTGAAATCAGCTTTGCTCTTGGTACAAGATCAATCTAAAAATCAATGTCACACTATGATGGCACGCTGGGTATCTTATCAAGAAACACATATGCATACTCATGGAGGATTGGGTGATCATCAAGTGTCACCATATGGCTCTTGAGTTCCATATGGTTGGGTATCTTATCAAGAAAAACATATGCATACTCCACTTCAACTAATTAGCTGAGATCATCTGAAGTGAGACTAGTCTCTGGACTCCCAGAAGTTCCACCTACCCACCTATGTCATTAACACACTATACCAACTTATGGCAAAAATTTATATTTTCCTACTAGGTGGCTAACCAATCCATGCCCAACATAATTTCATACAATCCAAGAGGTAGGATACAAAGATCTACTATGGTGGTGAAGGTTCCCAAATTCAAACTACAACCATTGACCAACAAATTTGCAACCACCTTAGAACCATGGCTAACTCAACCTTCCACCTATCAATCTAACACATTTCCACTAGTGCACATTGTTGAACAAGAGATGGTGAAATAAAAGAATTTAAAGCACTAGATTCAAACAAAACTAAAGTTTAAATATTGTGCAATGTATCTATAGCCTCGACTACCATACCTTGATGCTCAGCTTGATGGTTATCAACCACTATAAAGACTTGATGATTCCTTCTAGCATCTCCTATTGTAGGTTCAAATCTAGCTACACTCTTACTAGGTCATGTAGATGGTCTGATAGAACACTCAAAGATTTATGACTAGGTTGGCACAAGAATAATAATTTCCCTCAAAGTTGGAACCTATTCCATGACCACCTTGAGTAGCACTAGGATAGGATATACTACCCCTACTAGATTTTTGTGGACCACTCTAAGGAGGGTGATACTACTAAGATTTCTATGCTTGGTTCTAGTCACCTCCCTTATTTCCTGAAGCACCTAAATTATGTCCACCTTTAGGCCAAAACCTCTTTTGATTCTTATGGTAGTATCCACCCTAAGAGGGTGTTGACTAGGTCTAGCCCTTCCTGAGGACTAAGAATATTGTTCATCTTGGTCCAAAGGTCATGCACTTTGTTTTTGAGAACAAGATTTACCACTGAACCCCTTGGTCACATTACTCTCCAAAACCCTTACCTTCTCCACAGAAAGTGCTAGTGTCATCAGCTAGTGAACATGGACATCCCCAATGATAAAGTCTCAAAGGCCCTAACAAAATGTTGAGTGAGGAGTGCCATATCATGTTGATAACTCAAGTACTACCTCAAACCAAGGAAACTCTTCTCATACTAATCTACTATCATGTTTCCTTGTTTGAGTTCATGAAACTCATCAATATGAGCCTCTCGGTACTAAGGAGAAAGGAATTTCTCCCTAAAAATCTCCTCAAAGATCTCCCAAGTGAGATCTACCAATAAATATGAAGGTTCTCGCACTCCATATCCCACTAGATGGAACCATGTTCCCTCAACTATGTGATGGCATAATGAGCTTTTTCATTTATCCCATAAGGTAGTAACTATAAGAAATACCCCATATCTAGTAACTAGGTCTCAACCTTGAGTCATGTCCCTTAGCCATCAAATAGCGATGGTTTGGACCTCTAAATTTCTCATATCATTTCAACCTAAGTGAAATTATCATCATCCCAACCACATCCCCTCCATCAATGTCTTCTTCTATTGGGTAGTGTATGACAATATTCACGCTTATGGTCACATTCCTCTTCCTTGTGCTTAGACCTATGGGAATCTCCATGATGAGATTCCTCTTCTCAATCCTGATCCTATTGGCATTCCTATACACAAGGGCCCAACCAAGAAAGAATCTCTTAGAGTACTAGCATTAATTCCCCAATACCATTCTAATTATTATTGCCCCGTTCTTCCTCCCCTTCCTACCATTTCTCTTCCTAGTGTTCTTCTTCATAGTTATTCCTTCTATTACTACCCCAACCACTAGATCTACCTACAAGACACATCACTATGTAATCACAAGATGAGGGTTAGAAAAAATATCACAAGCATATTTTCATAATCATGAACCATAAAGATATATCAAGATAAGAAAACATAAGATGCAATACAAAAATATAAAACAAACTAAGTGGAAGCATAACACAGAGATCCCAATGTTGCAACATGGGCTCTGATACCAAATGTAATGCCCCACCCAGAGATCCTTGGAAATAAGGATAAATATAAGCCAAGATAATTTATTTATTTTAAACAAGTATAGATGTACATGACATACAAGATATGAGGACCAAAAATATCACAACGAAAGACTAAAAAAACATCCAAACACCAATAGATCTCCAAATGCCACTACTGACCAAAATGAATAACCATCGAATTTGAATCCAAAAACATTTTGAATTTAAAATGTCATTCCAAGGTATTCAAGAACACCATAACGTATTGTGATGTGGAGCTTAATCAAACTCAGAGGTTTATTCAGTGGTATGTTATAATCAAGTTGTAATCACTGGATAATAATAATATTGGACTTGTTGTCAGTGGATATAGCCCAAGGATTGGGTGAACCATGTTAAATCTTGGTTTCTTGTATTCTCTTTTATGTGATCTATTATTTTCTAATATTGGTTATATTTGCATGTAACTATTATTTTTAACTGAGGTTAATCCTAACAACTGGTATCAAAGCAAGATGGTCATCATTTTTCTAGCCGTCTCATCATCATTTTTTTAGTGATCTTCTATAGGAAGGTCTCACGGTTGAGTGGGAGTCTCACGATTGAGTGGGAGCGATGGCAGATGAGCGCAAGCTAAGGGTTGAAAAGTTTAATGGGCAAAAATTTTAGTTATGGAAAATGCAAATCGAGGTCTATCTTTGTTAGAAGGATTTATGGAAGTCGTTGGAAGGAAAAACCAAAAATCAAGGATCTGTGACAAATGACGACTGGGATATTTTATACAAAAAGGCACTTAGAAGAATTTGATTATACCTGGCACCATTAGTGGCATTTAATATTACAAAAGTGAAGATGACAGAAGAGTTGATGCAAAACCTAGTGAAACTGTATGAAAAGCCCTATGCTTCAAACAAGGTATTTCTCATGAAATGTTTATTTAATATGAAAATGAAAAAAGGTGGATCTATTATGGATCATTTAAATGAGTTTAATATTATTACTAGTTAGTTATCTTCTATGGGTATCAATTTTGATGAAGAAATTAGGGCTCTCTTGATTTTGTGTTCTTTGCCTAAAAGTTGGAATGGCTTTGTAATGGTTATCAGTAATTCCATTTCTATATCTAATACTCTAAAATATGATGATTTGATTGGTGTTATTTTGAGTGAGGAAACTTGTAGGAAAACCTCAAGTGGATCTAAAATAGGAAGTGCTTTGAATGCACAAAGCAGAGGCAAAAGAACTGAGAGAGGAAATAGTTCCATAAATCATGGGAAGTGAAGAGCAAAACCAAAGGGGAAGAGGTCTCAATCTAGAGGACTAAGATATTACTAGTACTATGAGAAATTAGGGCATAAGAAGAAAGATTGTTGGACTCAAAAGAACAATGAAGGAGATAAACTAGAAGGGAACAAGGAGGCAAATATGGTAAGGAAAAAAATTGAAGCAGATGCTTTGCTTCTATCTTTAGAAAGTGTCATGATTCATGAGTTTTAGATTCTGGTGCTTCATTTCATGCCACATCATAGAGGTTATTTTATTGATTATGTTTGAGGGAATTTTGGGCTTGTTTATTTGAGGGATAATGAACCTTATTAGATTGTTGGAAAGGGAAAAGTTAAGATTAAGTTGCAAAATGGGAATCATTAGCTACTACATGAGGTAAGACATGTTCCAAGATTGAGTGGGAATTTAATTTTAGCAGGAAAACTCGATGATGACGGTTGTGTAGTTACTTTTAATGATAAAAATTGGAAGGTTTCAAAAGGTTCCCTTGTAGTAGCAAAAGGTGTGAAATTAGGCACCTTTTATATCTTTGTATAGGTCATACCATTCCTTCTACTTTGATTGTTTTAGAGAAAAATGAATGTTCAAGAACACTTGTTGCAATTGAGCAGAGAGAACAAATAGCTACTGTAGATTCTGATACAGTGCTATGGCACAACAGACTTGGGCACATGAGTGAGAAAGGTATGAAAGTACTTCATTCAAAGAAAGTTTTACCAGGTCTGAAATGTGTCAATATGGATTTTTATGAAAGGTGTGTGTATGGAAAACAAAAGAGAGTGAGTTTTTAGAAGACTGGAAAGGAAAATAAAAGTGAGAAATTAGAGCTTGTGCATACAAATGTATGGGCACCAGCTTAGGTATCTTCCCTTGATGGTTTTCATTATTATGTTACAGTTATTGATGATGCAACTAGAAAATTATGGGTTTATTTCCTTAGACAGAAATCTTATGTATTTCAAACTTTTAAGAAATGGAAATGCTTGGTTGAAAATGAGACTAGAAAGAAACTAAAATGTCTCAGATCTAATAATGGTGGTGAGTATTGTAGTCATGAATTTGAAGATTGTTTCTCTAGTAATGGTATTATAGAAAAAAAATTATTCCAAGGACTCCATAGGAAAATGGAGTGGTTGAACACATGAACAAGACTATAATGGAGTGTGCTAGAAGAATGAGGTTGCATGCAGGGTTTCTCTTAAAAATCTTGGTGAAAGATATTAATACTATTACATTTGATTAATAGAGGTCCCTCTACTCTTTTGGGTTTTGGTACTCCAAAGGAAGCATGGACTGGTAAAAAGGTGAGTTATTCTTTTCTCAAAACCTTTGGTTGTGAAGGATTTTCTCATATAGATTCTGAAAATAGAACCAAGTTGGAAGATAAGTTAAAGAAATGTGTATTTTTTGGATATGGAATTAATGAATTTGGTTATAGGCTTTGGGATTTTAAAATTCATAAAATTGTAAGAAGTAGGGATGTCATATATTCAATGAGAAAGTGTTGTGCAAAGATCTATTACAGCAACATGATAAGAAAGAAAATGATTATGTAGTGTTGGATGATGTTCCAAAAGTTGATGTTCCAAAAATTCCTCATGATGTACAATAGCCACAAAAACAAATACCACACCCTCGGTGAATGTTAGACAGTCAAAAAGGATAAGTAGACTTCCAAAAAGATTTTCTCCTTCCTTGTATTTTATTTTACTTACTGATGTTGGTGAACCTGAATGTTATGATGAAGCTCTGTAGGAGGATACAAAGATTTAGTAGAAGTCTACAATGAAAGAAGAAATGGAGTCTTTGCTAAAAAATAAGACATGGGATTTATGCAAGTTTCTTGCAGGTAAATGGGCTTTATAGAATAAGTGGGTTTACCATTTGAAAGAAGAGGATGGAGGTAAGAACATATTTAAAGCCAAGTTAGCTGTAAAATAATTTGCACAAAAAAAGGGGCATTGATTTTGATGAGATATTTTCTCTTGTTGTTAAAATGACTTCTATTTGCATTATTTTAAGTATTGTGGCTACTGATGATTTGCATTTGGAGTATCTTGATGTTAAAACAATCTTTGTTCATGGTAATTTGGATGAACAAATATATACGGCATATTTGCAAAGATTTGAGGTCAAAGGTAAGGAGAACTTAGTGTGCAGATTGAAGAAAAGTTTATATGGCTTGAAGCAAGCACCTCAATAATGGTATCTAAAATTTGGTAGTTTTATGCATGAGCATGGATCTAGTAGGTTTCATTTAGATCATTGTATTTATTTTAAGAGGTTAGATGATGACAACTATGTTATTTTATTTTTATATGTTGATCATATTCTTAAAGCTAGGTTTAACATGGATAACATTAAATTTTAAAGGAATAGTTAGCACATACATTTGCTATGAAAGATTTGGGGGCAACAAAACAAATCCTTGGTATGAAGATTTGCAGAGATAGGAAGAATAAGAAATTGACATTATCTCAAGTTCATTATATTGTGAAGGTGTTGCAATGTTTATCTATGGAGAATGCTAAAGTTATTAGCACACCTTTACCTGCTCATTTGAAGTTGACCAAGAAGATGTATCCCAAGACACAAGTAGAGGAGGACAAGATGTCTAAGGTACCTTACACCTCAATTGTAGGAAGCTTGATGTATAATATGGTATGTAATAGGTTAGATATTGCACATGCAGTGGGAGTTGTTAGTAGGTATATGAGTCATCCATGAATTGAGCATTGGAATGTAGTTAAATGGATTATAGATATTTGAGAGGAACATCCAGTAAGTGATTACACTTTGGGAGCTCTACTACTAATTTACAAGGCTATTTTGACTCAAATTTGGCAGGGGATATTGATACCAGGTAGACTACTATAGGTTATGTATTTACTATTGGTGGGGCAGCAATCAGCTAGGTTTCTTGATTATAGAAGGTTAATGCTTTATCCACTACAGAGATAGAGTATGTTGCTACTACAAAGGTAGCCAAGGAGATGATATGGCTTTAGTTCTTCTTGGAAGAATTGGGACACCCCTAGAAGGATAATTTTTTGTTTATAGATAGTCATAGTGTCATTCATCTTGCAAAGAATTTAGCTCTACATTCAAAGAAAAAAGACATATAGTTGTAGTACCATCTCATTCGATCAGTTTTCGCTGATGGACAGTTAAAGCTGAACAAGATATATGCATATGACAATCTAGTGGATATGTTTACAAAGGTACTAGCAAGGGAGAAGCTAAATTCCTCTTTGGCTTTGGTTGGTCTTCTTGACTAAATAGAATAAAAGAACAACAAAGTCCACCCAGATAGATTTTTCCAAGACCTAGGTGATATTTTAAATCAGCACTGTGTGACACTTTCTAGTATTGTATGACCTTTCTAATGAAGGAATGTGATACTTTTAGGGTTTGGGAAACACTTATCCTAAAGGCATGTGATACTTTACAAGTAGCATATGACCTTTCTCTAATGGGTGTATGAAACTTCAAAGTATCACACGATAGATTTTCTATGGGTATGTGATACTTTCTAGTATTGCATGATTCTTATTCTATAGGTGTGATACTTTAAAGTATCACCCAATGTTTATGCATGGTCACCCAGGAAAAGAAAGAAATGCACCAAGGAAAATAAGGGAATAAAATAGAAGTCAAAAAACTCCACACTAAGGAGTATTAGATCCACAATCAAGGCATAGACACTCAAAATAATAAGTACTAGACATAAACTACATCTAGCCATCAAACATAGCAATGAAGTGAAAAAATTGAAAGCAACATCACAATGTACTAAAATAACAAGCTAAGTGTGTGGTTCCTCGCAACTGTAATAGCATCATGAAACCTTGAAGGTCCTAGCCATCCCTCGCATGTAACATCCCAAACTACCAACTAGATAGTCAGATTTGTCTTATAAGGATGTCACTACTAAAGCGTAATAACATCATAAGAATAGGAAATCTAACATGCTAAAAGAAAAGAAATAGATACTCCAACTAAGTAGATAACATCATATGCTAAACATCATAATAAGGAAATGTGTCAATACTAACATCATCTAACATGATATAAAAGCATTCTAATGAAAGCATAAATCACAAGAAAGCATACTCTAGAACCCAAAGTATCAAGTGAAAACATCCAGCAATGGTTGCACTAGGATAATAGACTTTCTCTATACATCGGTCCCCAGTAATGGTATAGGTAGCTACACCTACTAACCACATGAAACCCATAAGTCCACTCTTTCCATGCTAATGGAGATAATGATCCAACCACAAACACACACAAGAAAATGTCCATGACTAACACTCATACCAAATAGTATGATGATTGAAACCAAGATCAGAGATAATGCATAAACTACAGGTCTTGGTCAAACACCCAATGGACTACTATGTAGGGGAAAACATCATAGAGAGTCACTTGGCATTGAAAAGCCCAAGCTCAAATCATGTGGTTCAACTCCTTAATGGAAAGCTCTTATGCACACATTTTATTATCTTAAGTTTTATTACCGCCTAGTGTTTTATTTAGTTATTACTTGATTAACAACTTCCTTTGCCAACCCTTTGGGCACAATGATCATTAGGTTACAAGATAGAATCCCCCTCCATAATATACCCTACCCTAACCATGCTCATCCAATGATGAGTTCTTGTAGGCATGCATATTCCCAACCCAACCCTAATAATCATAACTCTTGAAAGTACCATGAAAGATCAGGCCTCACAAGTCACTTGACAAATGTATGTGTGTGTACTCATGTGTAGTGCACCACCATCAAAAAGATAATTACTCAAGGATTGGATGAGAACACAAGAAAAATACACACAACCAAAAATAGACTCAGGAGGACAGATGTGGCATACATCCCAATGTAATAGAAAAGTGAAACTATGGTCTAACTAATATCTAGATGGATGATCTAGGTCCACGACCAATAACGTGCCAAGAAAACTTAAGAAAATAGGATGGCATGCAAAATGAGGTAAAAACCTCAAAATTGACAAACTTCAAAAATAAAACCCATTTGGTCTTAGGGCACATAAGTCTCAAAAATCTAATGAAATTTGGGTTCAGACACCATATGCAAAAATGGCCAACATAATAGTTTGAAACCTTAAACCCTCATCCCAAAAACTTGGAAAATATTCATACCCAACAAACTGGATGGAACCAGCAAACATAAATGGAGGGGAACACTAGCTCTCAACCTCTAAACAAAAAGCTACCAAAAACAAATAAAGAAATTGAGCTAAAATAAGAAAATGGGACAGCTCGACCTGAAAAACAAATGGGCTAAAATGGAAAATAGCTAGGTAAAATAAATAACCCACAGATACAACCAAAATAATGACAAAGAAAGGTCTCCCCAAGATGGATCCAATGAGTTCATCCTCGCGAAGATCCCACACCCGTAGCTCTCAAAATGAACAACCCATCCTTTAGAAAAGGATTTCAAAAAAAAGTCTCAAATTTCCAATTTACAAAAGTGAGAAATGAGGAATTAAATTCCTCTTTCAATACTTAATTCACTTTCTAAGGGAATAATTGATTAGGGAAAATAGCTAGTTAGACTAGCTGGACTCTGAATTGACCCAAACAAAAATAGGCTATTCCTAGAAATAAGAATTCGTCTATGAAAAAGCTGTCAAAAATTAAATTTAATAAAATTTAAAGCTCCAGAACCTAAATTTATAAAAAATTCCTTAACGACTTTTGTGACAATGTAGACCTCTAAATGCAAAAACACACTAACTGGTCTAGTCATGTAATGCAAATGAGTTTGGATTTACTAATCACTGAAAGGTTTAATTAAACAAATAAAATAAGGATGTGTTGACCATGTAGGGATGATATTGGAAAAATGATCAATTAAATCACTAACTCCATGTGCCACTGCTAGGGATATAGATCTTGCACACTAAAACACATGATCAAGTGCAGTTGCATATAATGTCATAGTCAAAGAAATAAATGCATTAGATAACTAATTTAACCACTTATTCAATTATACCTAAATAATCCATTTACATCACTCATGTTTGCATAAAGCATAATGAAAAAAGAATGAAGTAAATCACCATAGCATAAAATATATCACATAATAGAAGCAGAGATATGTCCAAATACCAGATAACTAGATATCATCATATACCTACTATCATCTCAAAATGGCATCAATATGCAAATACCATAAACTTAATAGCATGGCAATATAGAATCTATGGTACTAAAACCAAAGTATAACATTTGACCGTCATGTCATCTCAAAACTAACATAACAAGAGTACAAGAATCTCTCAAATCAAAGTATAACAAGGTTCAAACTACAAACATTAAAGGCACTACACACTTTTTCATCCAGCAGTAGGGTCTCCATATCACATCTATGTCTAGAATTTGGTTTAGACATATCTTTGAATAGAGAATATCTCCAAAACATGTGGCATATTTTAGAGGATAAGCAAAACCTCTTAGTGTACTAGCATCTACCATCACTAGAACACCCTATGGTCCTATACATGTAAAATGCTCAAACAACCAAATCTACAAAAGTATGCATACAAAAAGACTCTCTCTTTGATATCTCACTGGCTAACATAGCTCATAGTATAGGTGGGCTAACATGTTGTGACCCCATCAGAAGACAATCCCATCACTCTCCATCCTTTGTACAAGATGGGTGAAAAGTGCAAAATAGATCGTACCTTTTGTGTTGGGTACCACAACCAAGGACAACATATAACATCACTCTTCATATAAAAGGTGTAGGGCCTACCATTATGGATGGTAAAGTGATCTAATATGCCTAGGTTTATATCTGTAGAATTCATCCTAAACAATACTCTGCATCTATCAGGATATCATCATGTCCTTATTGTGTTCTTATTATGACAGGCTTGCCTCAAACTAGAAGTTGCAAGATTCTATAGACATCCTCTAGTGTCGTAGTGATCTCACCAAAGGCGAGATAAAAGGAGCACATATCCTCATCCCACCTATATATCAGAGCTGATAAGTGAAGTTTGACCTATAGTAGGAATGCTACCCAATACAGCTCTATGTCTCTCAACAACTGAAGCTCACCCTCACTCAGCTTAGTTAGTTTCACTCTGACAACCCCTAATAATCCTCTAAAGGGATTCTCTTAGAGATGAACTAGGACTTATAAGCACAAACAAACATCATATTAGCACTCTGTAACATCAAATCTATAAATCCAACTTGACTAGGTCAACCTCAACCTTAGGTAGATCAAGGTCAATTTTCTTGGGTCAAGGTCAACTTTACTAGGTTAGGGTTGGCCTTTTTGGGTCAAGGTCAACATTACCCTAGACAAAGTGGAGACCATCTATTTCATGTCAACCTTCTTGGGTCAAGGTTGACATAACTAGGTTAGGTTCAACCTTGCCTATAGAAATCAAGAATTTGTAAAATATAGAAACCAATAACAACAAAACTCACCTTAGGAAGTAGGTGTCTGATAGCCATGCACTATCTCAAGAGCTCCATGCATGTCACTCAAAGTTCTTCTCTTCTTGGCATCTTGCTTTCTCTCTTCAAATCTTCAAATAGTAAGAATGGGTAAGTATGATTTATTTTTCCCTATTTATAGTCAAAATTGTAGTTTTCTTAGGGTTTACTCATGTTAAATTTGAATTTCCCTTTATATTCATTTAGACAAGTATTCACTATTTTATTCTATCTTCAGTTTGGTAACTCTATTTTTAGTGTTGTTAGTGGTGTTGGAATCATTATTTAGATACCTATCTACTTGAAATAGTTTAGGAAGGATAGAAATCCTTCTAATTGGTTTAGGTGATTTATAGATTCATTAACCTTGTGTGTTGCAGGTTCTAACAATTTTCTATAGGATCTCTACATCAAGGACTCGATTATATCATTTTTATTTACTATGATATTTTCTTACTTTAGCTTGCATATTCGCATAGTGTCATATCTAAGCTAAAATGGGGGCTAAATGTATCATACTAAAATGGAAGCACTTCCCTCTTGATAGGTTTAGCACCTTCTTTTAGTGCATTTATCATGATAGACTTTCATTTAGGATGCATTTGCACTTGATTTCTTCATTCTAAGTGAAATTAGGGTTAGGATCTCAAGGATTCTCCTTGATTTCCCTTATTTATTAGTCTATTTTCTACGTAGGATCTAGGTGTAGGTACTCCTAGCCTTCATCATATTCATCATAGGACTATGTGCCCTTCTTTGGCACTCTTCCCAATTTTTCCATCTTTTCCAAGTCTCTGGTGTTGGAAATATATATGATAGGCTAAGTTACTGAGAGGGGAGGGGTGAATCAATAATTAATAAAACTTAATATTTTATTTCAACAATTAATTCTTTATGTATATTCTAACCTAATTGGATGCATGAAAAATTGAAAGCATTAAAACATTCATAACACTTTTGACACACAATATGGTGAATTAGAAGCCATCCAAATAGAAAGTAAAACTAAGGTAGGGATGATACCCACAAGCTTAGTACTATAGTATAAAGTTGGCCTATTAAGGTTTACAATGATCACTTCTGATGATCTTCCCTACTAGGAGCAATAAGGACTGCTAGGTCCACCTTGCAAAAGGATTTAGAAACATACAATGAAGTATGCACTCGATAAAGAGATTTACAAAGACTATTAAGTCTACATTGTGAAAAGATTTAACTCATCCACTTGTTAGGATGAAATAGTGGTTGATCTCTGATCTACAACTTGGTTTGTTGAATGAGATTCCTCTAAGTGTAATGATCACCTTGTTTTGATAGATAAATATTTGTTGCTCCTCATATTATTGTAGCCTTTTTATTTCACACTTTTTCTCTTTTCTTCTTCTTACATTTCATATATTTCATACTATTGGATGTGATACAATACATTACATATATACCAATCCAATATATAAATCAACAAAGTCGACTACAATACAAGTTTACACAAAATACACAAAGTCAACCCAACTACAAGAAGTCAAGTTCTGAAGACTAGCTTGGTGAGGTTCTGATACTCGACATCCATTATCACTACTTGGCATCATCATGTAGTCAATAGACATATAATATTGGTCCATACTGATCACTTCTAAGTAGTTTGAACTTAGTTTACACTAGTGACTCAGTGAATACTATAAAACTCAGCATATAAACCGAATCACTTGATTCACACTACATAGCTTGGTTAATGCTATCACTATCAGCTCAATATAAACTAAATCACTTCATTAACACTAAGTGGCTTGATTAACACTAGATTCACATCACTAAAACTAAAAACTTAGTAAGCACTACTGTAGATGCTCAAAAATGGTTCGCATCTATGGTTTCATCACTTATTCATGCTAATTTGTCCCATTTTTTGATTCTACTAACTTCAATATTTTGGCCAAATTGATCATACTTTATCATTTGTATCCTCTTTCACATCAATTTCATGTCATTTCAAAATCATATCAAATCAACTCAAAACCATTTCAAATCAACTCAGAATCACCCCAAATCAACTCAAAATCACTCAAAATCAGTCCTAATCAACCCGAAACATATCAAACATCTCAAATCAATCATCATCTATCCAATCCTAGGTATTTTTGTGGTTTTCAATGCCTTGGAAACCTATCAATCTTATCAAGCTGACCTTAGTACTGTTGTGGCTCTCAGTGCTAGGTCAAACTATCATTCATGTCATCCAATCTTTGACATTGTTGAGGCTTTCAATGTCAGATCATGGCATCATCAACCATTTTAATAATATTGACAATTTCCATCGATGTTATTATCATCAAACCTTATCAATCAATTTCAATCCTATAGCATTTACAATGTTGGTTAAATGTTACATATCAACCAATTCATGTCATGTGTCCTTGGCATGTTATCAATTTTCATCTATCAATCAATTTGACCATGGCTTTGGTCTACCTATCATCATCTTATTCGATATCCATTATCATTACATTTTCATCAAAGGATACGGTCGCATTCATTTAATCAATCTGGCCAATCATTTACTAATTTCCTCTATAGGATTAAATAACCCATAATTTAATTCTAGTATTCCTTCTAATTATTCTTCCTAATTATCATCCTCAATTAATTAATTTTATTAATTAATTGGTTCATCATTCACAAACCATGGGAATTATTAATTTCCTAAGTTCCATTTTCCATCATTAATTCCATTTTCTACTAATTCTTATTTTGTGGAATAAAAGAATTTTTAATTCAAATATTCCATAAAATATTGCATCATAGTGACACTTGGATATGACACCTCGTGGATTCTCCTTTGAAACTTGGATAAGATTTGTCATAATCAAATATTCTTATTTCTTATGCATGTCCCTATTTGGCTTATTCGTCATAGATTCTTGGCTTTAAGTGGGTTGAGATGTCTTATGATGTGTCATAGATTCTCTTCCACATTTAGCCAAGTTTGACTTCCATGCATCATAGAATCTTACAATTGGCATATTTTTTCATATGTGTCATGGATTCTCAAAGGAATCTCTTACCACATCGCACATCTATGGGTGAAAAATCCAATTCTCTCATCCTCCATGCCCATTATAAAATGAGCATTCTTCCTCTCATTTTTGGGCTTGGAAATCCTTGAGTCCTTGGAAGTTTTTGTCTTGGAAGTCCTTAGATCCTTGACTTCTTTGCATTTTCACACCATTTTCTCTCAAAGCTTAAATCACAACTTCTAGTATTCTCATGGCATTATCCACATCATAGACTTTTACTTCAATTTTGTGTGCACTATAGGCAACTTTGGAGCTACAATCATTTGGAGAAGAAAGAAGGACATGGGAGCTACAAATGAAAGAGAGGGTTTCTATTGCTTTCTTTATTAGTTTGGCTTTCATGGTAGACTAGGGGGTGCTAACATATGTTGATTTATTTTTGTGATTTCTCATAGTATGTTATGCATTTAACCCATTTTTTGGTCCTACATTTGGTGAACCCGACGTAAACATGCATATCTAACTTGGATTTTCTTGTTTTGTGCTTGTAGGTGCAAGGAAGGAGCTCACTTGGAAGGGTATAATGACTATCTACTCTTTCTTTTCACACCTAGATTAATTAGGGGGTCCAGTAACATGCTTGTATGCTATTTTTTCATGCATTCTGTTAGATTTTTGTCCTAGGGTGCACTCTGCTCTATCAGGGCACACTTGGAACTCCTAGGAGCAATTTTAGGAGCCTGGAAGCCACCAAAACCTCTTTCTACTATTTCTAACTTACCAACTACATCATTGACATAGTTGGTACTGTTTGGGTGCACTTGGTAGTATAGGTGTCAAAAAATATCAGTTTCTAGGTCTTCATTAGGCACCATTTCCCCACAGTTTGCACCTAGGCTCCCAACTATGCCCAAAAGCTACCAATTGTGCCCAACTGGGCCCCAACTATTTCATTGATGCATTCTACACTTTCTAGGCACAGTTGGGGGTGTTCTGAGCCATTTTGGCCTTCTGCGGTGCAATTTGCTCTGTCAGAGCACACTTGGTTCACAGTGGGCACATACATCAATTAGAATCCTCACATAAGGTTTCCATTTGCTTCTAGGACATAGATTAGAGGATTTTTGTGTTACTAATGGTCTACTTGCAGCATGTGGAAATCATGCGATGAAGACATGATCATAAGAAACTACTAATGTGTGCTTTGCAGGACGTTTTCGAAGACTTTGTGTGTCTTTCAAAACTATGTGTGTGGATTTCCTAGATTATATAACACTTCATTTGGTGCTTAAAATGAACTTTTTCTTTTCTTCCTAGCATTTCTATAGTGTTTAAATCCCTAGGGGTTACATTGGATGTATCCTCTCCCCTCGCTATTCGTGGATCTTGGGTGTAAGAGAAATCCATGTAACTTCTATAGGAGGCCTACCTTGGACCAAGATATTCGATATTGGGTATGTCAGGGGATGACCTTAGAGCAGTAATGGGCCAAAGCTAGGTCAACATTCCAACCACTATATAAAATTTGATTACGGTGAAAGTTGTGTCGGTGGTATTGTTGCATGATAGCTCTCCTCTAGTACCCTTGTGGTGCATCAAACTCCAATTCTCGAGGCTAGGAGACCTTCTATGAAAGTTTATCATTCACTTGCCGAAAAAAATGCCCTTACTAAAAACCATGTTTTAGTGGCCAAAATCCTTTCTATCCACTGACTCAAGGGGTCACCCATGCCCATGAAGACATCCTACATTCTCACGGTCCTTAGTAGAGGCAACAGTCCCTTGGGAAATCATGCTTCTTGGGAAGTGGATCTTGGTAGCCCTGAGAAGTGAGTGCACTGTAAGGGGGAGCCTGTGGTGCTAAGATCCTAGGTTATCCACTCTGGATAAGTGTGGCTAAACTTTGGTTCAAGTAGGAATTCACTGGTAATAGTCCTAGAAGCCTAGGTTGTGGTGTGATTGTTTGCTTTTAACAACAGCTACTCTTGTCTTAATGTGTCTTGCGTGTGTGTAAAACATAATCAAGATAAAAACCAAAATTTTAAATTTACACCTTCGATATCATTTGAGCTTTTCAAAACATTACACATTGTCAAAAAAAATTTCCAAACTTTGGTTCAACACACTAAAACCTCAGAAAACATGGTGACTTGTGCTCCTAAATGTGCTTGGCAAAATGTAGATCTCACACTTGCATAGACTTTACTTGCATTCACCCTAGTATAGGCCTCATTCATGCATCATATAGACTTCATATCACACCTTTTAGTCTTCACTTAGTATCTATTACCTTTCATATTGCATCCATTTAGGTTCAGCTTACCTCCCTTAGTCTTTTGCATTCCCATCTTAAAATCAGCACTTTGCATTCACCACCTTGCATCTTTGCATACCTATCCATCATCTTGACCACTTTATCCATCATTTTAGGTGTCCTAACCATAATTTTGAGCATTCATACTAGTCTTAACACTATCCCCTATTTTTTACCTCTCTGTGATATCAATATGGAAATCATAGCTCCTAGAATTGCCTTAGTTTTAGCCCAGCTTACCAACTATGCCTTGAAACTACCAATTGCATCATAAAACTACCAACTAAATCATTGACATAGTTGGAATTTTCTAGGTTCACTTGGTGGTACTCAAACCTAGTTTTGGATTCTAGATAGCATTTTGGGGCTTTAGCTGTGTCTTTAGGTACTTGGTTAGCTCCCCTTGCACCAGCTTGCCCAGATCTGTATTCTGCATCACCTAGTCTTCAGTACCTTCACTTAATACATCATTCCCTAGGTCATAACCTCTATTTTTCATCTCCCAACCCATGCTAACATCAAACCCCACATCTTAGCTTCTTGGCATATCAGTTTGGCAACCATACCTTTCAAAATCAACAAACATTCTTCCTAGCTTACCAATTGTGCCCAAAAACTACCAACTGCACCCAAACTAGCCCAAACTATATCAATGATACAATTGGTACTATTAGTTCATTCTTGGCACTGTTAGGGCACGCTTGGGTACCTGCATGACCATTTTGGGACTCCGAACTACATTTTAGGACCCCACAACTGCATTTAGGAGCCTCTACACCTCTCCGTTCTACACTTGACCCAAAATCGCATCTTGCACCCAAAATCCCCTTTTTTATCATATTAATTTTCCATATCACACATCCACTTGTCATCACCACCATTTTGAGTCCCCAAAACATCATTTTGAACCCTCAAAACCTTTGAATTTAGTCAAAAATCTAGACAAATTATGAGTCTTAGAGTATCTCCTTGTGTTGACGGATAATGGATCTTGACTACTCTTTTTATGTTTTTGTATCACTTTATTTGGTCAAAATTTGTCTATTTCTTGATATATTTGACCTTTTCATCTTTTATCAATTTGATCTTTTCATCTTTTATCACTTTTTGGTCAAGATCCAAAGTCCTTTATCACAAGGTTAAGCTCCTAGACAAAATACTTTCTAAAGGTTTTATCTAAGTTCAAAATCTGTCATACACCTCTATATTAGCATAATCATATTCCTAAACATCATTTTGACTTACCCTAGTGGTAAATCCCCTTCATCTTGCATTGATCAAAATCCTAGCATCATTTTCATTACCAAACCCTATCAAATTGTCCATCAACCAAATTGCCTTCTTGAGCATTTACCCTCATTTTGCATGTCCCAAATGTCATTATCAGCCCTTAAACACCACCCCTTTCATATTCTACCTTGAACACACCAACCTTTAGCATCCTTAGGAATTCCAAACATAACCCTAATTGTCATTTTGCATACCTTAGAGTCATTTTCATCCCCTCTAGTCAAACTTCAAAACATCACCTTGCATTTTTCATTTGCATAACATCAATAGGACATTTGCACTTTTCATATCAAAACCCTAGTTCATTTAGAATTTCCTCACATTGCATAACATCCCTATGCACTTAAAAATCCCAAAAACACTCATATATTGCATACCCACATCTTAATTATCAAGTTTTGACCTCTTTTGTACTTGGGAGGTAGAAAAGTCCATTTAGGTTTTCCTCCATTGTATCTGCATTCTTAGGTATCATGCAACACTTACTAGGAAAAAATCAGCTCAAAGACCCAAGGAACTCTATCAACCTTTGTTTTCTAAGGCACAAACACAACCAAAACCTTGTCCAAGATAGAAGAAAATCAAGAGAACCCAACAAACCATTGATGAAGAACAAATCGAGGCATCACAACCTTTACTCGCAGACCCCTTGAACATGTATCCGCAAAATCCTCATAATCAAGCTATGACACAAAAAAACTTAAAAAATGCACCTACCATGATATTTCCTCCAAAAACTTCCCCCACACATGGGATGGTTCAGTGGAGTACTAACTTTGAACCTATATTCGTGTTGATACCACCTAGTGCCAACCACACCTGAAGATGAACAATCACATTCTTTTGAATTCAGCCAACCTAACACAAGTACTTTCAACTATAACACATAAAACATATAACAAGATATTGTACACCTAAGTTATGACTCTGACACCAATTATGGCATCACTAATGAAGAAATGGCTAGGGCATGTCAAGACAAAAACTTTCGTAAAAACTTCAAACTTTTGGCAGCCCAAGAAATTGTCAAATTCAACCCAAATGTGGAAGGACCTAAGTCCAAACATCAAACCAACACAACCATTGAAAACATACAACCCATGATCAATTTGGACTTAGATAAGGGGAAAAAACCTTTGGAATTTTCAAACACGATAATGGCACCTATAAGGTCCCATCAAGAATCAACCATCGAAATCCTCCAAAGTACATTTGAACACATCAATGTTAACCCCTTGTTCGACAAAATACCACCAATCCCTAAAACCCCAAAAGTAAATTAAGACTTGATTTAGTCACATGATGCAACAACAAGATGCAACTAAAGGGACTTGTCTCTAGGGATGCTAGACATACCTTCTCTAGAGGAAAATCAACAAAGTACACCTTTGCTCCTAACTTTACCAAGTGCTATGACATCAAATGCTATGGAGCCTCTCATAAGTACAACATGTGAAACATCAAGTGAAACAATCCCTATGGACACACAAAGGAAAAGTCTTATTGAAATTGTGCCCATTCCCAATAGGAATACATCTCATAGTCAAATTAGTATGATGTCAAAAGCAAGAACATCTAACACACAAAGGTACCAAAACAACAATCCAAACATGACATTCAATTCTCAAGGACTTAGTCAACCCCCATGACAAAAAAAACCTACAGTGTTACAAGGAATCAACACTTCCAAGGTGCAACCAAGTCTACATCCACTTAACACACATCCCACATATCAACAACAACATCAACCACAATGAAAATAATCTCAAGTGGGGCAAACATCCAACATTCCTAATACGCAGTCCCATGTGAAAACACACAATTTATCAAAAACAATTTCAACAGCAATTCCAACAACAACAAACAATGTTTGCTAAACAACAAAAGCAACTCAAGCAACAGTTGGAATACCAAAGATGCCTTGAGCAACAAATCACATACTAGCAACATTTGTTACAACAATAACATGTGCCACAACAACCTCAACAAATACCTCCACAACAACAAGCACGTACATGGTCTCACATACAACCAATAGAGGTATCCCAACAACAACCACATCACATGGCATAACAACAACACATGGTACAACAATCACAGCTAATCCCACAACAAGTACCAAATCAAATGCCACAACAAGGACCCTTTTGTCTTCAAGGTGCCAACATACCTCCACCACCTAGCGACACTTCACTAGACTCATCAGACACAGAAATGTTAGAACCAAGTAGACATAGTTCTCGCCAGAGCAAATGATCTACTCATGGACACAAAAGACTTGAAGGAAAGACTATCATAAAAAATCCCAATGAAGAGCTATTACAACAATTCAAACAACTTTCCAAACAAGTCGAGGCATTAGGAGTCCAAAAGAAATAGGCTCTATATACAGAAAGGGACCTACGTCTTAATCCATTTGACAAAAGTTTGTATATGCCACCATTCCCAAAACACTTTGAAGCTCCAAGGTTTGAAAAATACTGAGGAAAAGGTAACCCTATTGATCACATCCAAGAATTTTGTGTTTCATGTACCAAACTCAGTGATGAGCCCACTTACCTTATGAGATTTTTCCCTCATTCTCTAGGAGGGCCTACACTTGAATGGTACTCCAAACTTCTTGGCAATATCAAATCTTGGCCAGAGCTAGTAGACAAGTTCATCTCCCATTTTGCCTTCAACATTACAAATGAGGTGACACTTTCTAATTTATGCTCAACTAAACAAAAGACGGGAGAACCATTCATCGCATTCTTACTTCGTTGGAGAAGCTCAGTTAGCCAATGCTCGCTAGACATTCCTAAAGAACAACAAGTAAACTTGTGCATTGAAAAATTAGTTCAAGACTTAATGTATGAACTCAAAATCAAGAGTCTAAGCACTATTTCTAAACTAATGAAAAGAGGGGCTAGTATTGAAGATGCTCTTATCCATAAGGGAATCCTCAAGACAAACAAGGATAGAACCAATACCAACTCGTCTAATGACAAGCCAAAAATTTTCTCCAAAAACAAGAACATGACTAATGATGGCATTTTAGATGCTTGAATAATTAGCACAACACAACCTCAATTGAATTTGAAAGGTGCATACCCCAAAAATTCACAAACTCCTAATCAAACAATACCTCAACAACAGAAAACTGAGACTTCCATGCAAGACAAAAGACATCCTAGAACCAAGGATAGAAAATTCACACCATTGAGGATACCTCTTGAGATTGCATTACAAAAATTATTCAGTAATAACTTCTTGCAACTACCCCCAATCAAAGATGAACTGTTAACTAAAGAAAATTGGTGGGATGACAAAAAAAACTGTGATTACCATCGCACCAAAGGACATAAGACTTCATCATGCTTCCAATTGAAACATGCAATACAAGACCTTATTGATGATGGTGTAATCATGATTGACCCATCACTGTTAGCATCAAACTCTAACCACACTATATTCAAAGATCCTTTGGGTAATCATGACAAAGAGAAACCCTCCAATTCAAACTCAAACTCACAAGCTAATGTGAATTACACACACATGGGATATGACTACACTGTCAACTGTTTCAATGAGTATGAATCCTGCATATCCACATTCATATTGAAGGTTGAAGACCCTTTTTGCATTGTCACTACATGTCATGCCAAGATCACCCTACCTGGAGCTCCATCTAGACCTACTACTTCTACTAGACCTACACCCCCTAGTAGACCTATTGCCCCTACTTTGTCTGATTATAGCCTTGTTGAAAAACTTGGCAAGACCCCTGGGTAAATATCCATCTTGGACCTACTATGTGCATCTCCCCAACACCAGAAGATCTTGGAGCAAGCCCTTAAAGAGTCAGTAGTCCTAGATAACATTGATGTTGCCCAGTTCCAAGCCATGGTTGGGAACTTATCCACCTCACAACATATCACCTTTTCCCCTCAAGATGTTCCTAAAGACAAAACCAACCACAATGATATCCTCCACCTTGAAGTCTTCATCCATAATGACAAAGTCAGACGTGTCTTAATAGATGGAGGAGTAGGACTGAAGATCTGTACTCTTAAGCTTGTCAAAAGTTTGGGTTATTTTGAAGATAATGTGGATCCCTCTTGAAGAATCACAATAAAAGCTTATCATAATGGTGAATGCTTCTCCAAGGGCATCATCATATTACCTGTCAGAGTTGGCCCAGCTACTGAAGGCACATTGTTCCATGTCCTAGACATTGAAATGAATGTCAACATGATACTAGGATGCCCTTGGCTTCATGCTATGAAAGCAATCCCTTATACATATCATCAATGTCTGAATTTTTCCTATACTAACATGGAGGTTACCATCCCTGGTGATCTAGATCCTTTCCATTTTTGTGCTAATCTAAGTGATGCTACTACATACCAAATCCCAACAAACAATGAAGCACAACCCACAAATTCCTCTAAGTATGTGGATGCTAATATACTCCTCAGTAAGGCCAAGGAAAAGATGAAGATTGAAGACAATGGGTGTGGAGAATACCTTTTGTCTCATGTATCCCACATCAGAGAGTCACCACTTTCTCCCATCAGTACACCAAATGCCACTTCTATCAATGAGAATACATCTGTATGTATTGAGAAAGAAAAAGAAAAATGAGAACCCACTTTGATATCTCCTAACAAGTATGGACTTGGGATTACTATCATGCAAAAACAAGGCTATGATGGCTATAGTAGTCTTGGATCTTAGAAAAAAGGTATAATTGAACCCATCACTACAAAAGGATGACCTCCCAATTTGGGGCTTGGATTTAAACCATTACAAATAGGTCCTCCTAGTACCACGGTACCTACATGTAAGACTATGGATGTTTTGAACGATGAAAAGGCATCTGAGGATATCCCACCTGAAACCAACAATCCTCTCCCTTTTGAGAATAACCCCAATGATACAATAGAATCTAATGCCCATATCCATACCTTTCACCAAGGCCCATTCAGCCCTAATGATGACATCCCCTCAAGTTATCCAGAACTATTCGATTGGGACCAATGTGGACCACCAATTTTTGATCAATTTGACGATGATGACACTCTCACAATAGACTTTGAAATATATGGAGGCATTATGGACAATAATCATAAAGAAGCAATTTGTCTTGAAGAGAACACATTGGCATATTGTTGGGAGTCAACTCCATCTGACAGCAAAGAAAAAAATAACAAGCATAGGACTCTTGGTGAAAACTGAAAGGCACCATTAGCCTATGAAAAATCAAAAGGTAAGCAGCTCCCAAGGCTACAAAATGAAAAATATGATTCCATGAATATCAATGTTCCAGTGTTCAACATGCCAAAATTCTTTTGGAACTCTCTCAATCGGCATTCATGTGGAAACTCATTGGTCTCAACCCTCCCAACCCTCCCTTATATCCAGTTGTTTATCCCCACATCTAGCTACCTAATTTTCCCAACACCCAAGATCAAATCTTTATCCAAAAAGCCTTTGCATATGTCATCACTAGTGATATTCCATACACAACATCCTTTGACCCAATTATCCTTAGATGCCTTAATTCACAAGAGATAGACATTGTCTTACATACGGTACACGATGGTATATCTTGAGGCCTTTCCAATGGTTTGATTTTAGCTACAGACTCAAAATAACTCCTATGTAGTTATGTCCAGTCATGGATCTAGAGCTCATCAGCTAGTAGCACCAACAATAGATATCTTCTCAGCATTTATCAGTGACATTCTTGATTCCATCTAAAAGTCCTGAAAAAATATCAAAAAAAAATAGCAAAAAGTCATGAAAAAAGCAAAGAAAAAAGTGAAAAAAGTCATAAAAAAATGGATGCCTTGATGAAAACTTGGCAAACAGACATCTTGGCACAAAAATTTGAGTCAAAAGAAAAATTTTGTCCAAAAGTGAAAACTTGGCAAACAGGCACTTTGGGCAAGTACCATAGTGAAAACTTGGCAAACAGGTGCCATGTGTAATTAGTGTTGCTCCTCCATCTATCGGGATTCCATCTGGTCTTTTCCCCCTCTATTATTCCTTGATCATATTCTTCCTATTGCAAGACATCCTTGACTCCTTGACCATGGCTCACAAACTAGTTAATGTCCTTTGTTACCTTGTCTAAGCATCACCATTCCGCACACAATCTGTCATTGGCCTTTGTACATAGTTTGTGTCTTGTCTGGGGGCATATTACCTACATGGTCCATGAGTTTAAATTTGAACTAGGGGCATATCCCTAAGCACTTTTTATCCATTGGACCTATCGTATAACAGATTGGAGCTAACACCTATATATGCTTTTATGATCCTTAAAAAATCCTTAAAAATTCAAAAACCATCATAAAAAAACCACTAAAATTAACATAATGTCCTAAAAAAATCCTAAACATTCAAATACAATCCTGAAAAAATCACTAAAAATCATAAAATGTCCTGAATAAACCCTAAAAATAGTAAAATGTCCTGAAAAAACCAGTCACACAAAAACAAATATCCTCAAAAACCCTAAAAATCACAAAACCCATCAAAAATTTGCAATAAACCTTGTACATATTCACTGTGGATAACCACCCCTTTTGCGTACAAACATGCACTTTATAGGTTGAAACTCAAAGCACTACACTTTCAAGACAATCACACTATCCGGGCAACGTGAACCAAAAGTCAATCCAACACATCACTATGAACCTATCAACTGAATCCACAACTAGAGCTATCACACGATCAACCTGTCAAACACCATCTAAACACCTAAAATGCTAACAAGAAAGTAATAATGGACAAGAATGGTTGTTGGCTCACACTGTTTAGTGAGTGATTTATTTTTTCTTTGTTTTCTTTTCGAACATGTTCCTATGTCACTCGATGATATAAATTGATCTATGAGAGCGGTCAGGATGGTTCATAGTCATCTTTTTCTATTTTTGTCTATTACAATGTACCTTTGAGAGTTTGGGGTGTGTACATATGCCTTAGGAAGGACAAGGTCATTCTCTGTTTGCATCATGCTTGTTTACGCAAAAGGCTTGCATCTGCGCTCTGGCCCTTTATGCCATGATGTGTTGCATTCCATTTTCCATATCAAAATAAAGCTCCATTTGACATATAGTGCACTTTCTAGAAGAAAAAGTATTTCCATCATACTAACATCTCCTCATCTCATATTTCTTCTTCATCTCATTCTCTATCACCATGATCATGTCTTTAGATTCACCAAATCATCTTTATCTTGCATTCATGCATTCTTACATCATCCTGCACTATCAATCAACTTTATGTGGCTTTCCACCTAGTTCAACCTTTGTCTAACATTTTTCTCACCATCTTTGACCAAATCTGACCATTTTTTATGATTTCACTCATATTAGGACATCTTTCCATCATTTTGGGCATGCACGCAAAGTTTTGGGCATTCTGCGTCCAATCGGGTTATTTTTGGCCCCCAGAGCCTTTTAGAGCGCAATCTATACTTTTAGGGCATAGTTGGGGTTCCCAAATATTTCATTGACATACTTGGTCATACCAAATATGTCATTGATGCACTTGGTAGATTTTGGGCGCACTTGGGGACTAGGGTATCCAAAACTACTCCTAGAGCCCCTATGTTACACTCCGGAGGCCATAACTTTTGTGTTTCAACTCTGATTTACAAATTGTTAGTTGCATTGGAATCATATCTTTTTTGTGAATAAAATGAGCTATAATTTTCATTATTTGGTCACTTTATGCAATGTTAATCCTTGAAACTACTCTTGGGCTCCTAGTTGCCCCCTGTCATGTTGATTTTGGCCCCCCGAAGCCTTCTTGGGCACATTTTGCACTTTCCAAGTCCACTTGGGCTTCCCAAGTGCATCATTGATGCACTTGGTACTTTAATGATGCACTTGGGTTTACCAATTATGTCATTGATGCACTTGGTTGAGTTTTGGGCGCACTTGGGGACCTAGGATCCCTAGAACTACTCACGGAGCCCCTATGTTGCACTTCGAAGCCCATAACTTTTGTGTTTTAACTCAAATTTGCAATCTGTTAGTTGTGTTGGATTTGTATATTTTTTGTGGGAAAAATGAACTATAATTTTCATCATTTTTTTTTTTTCTTGAGTGGTAACCCATGCAATTACTCTCGAGCTCTCGATTGACCCTGTTCTACACTCTAGGCCTCATAACTTTCACATTTTAGCTCTGATTTTCATTTTGTCAGTTGCTATGGTTTTTTCTTCTCATTTTCAACAAATTGACTTATAATATGCTTATCTTAGTCAATTTATTGAGGGGGAACCCATATATATCATCCCTACTAGGGCATGTTGTGGCTTTCTTATTACTTATTCTTTGATACAACGCTCTAAATCACACTGTATCAAAGAGGGGCAAAATGTAGATGCTCAAAAATGGTTTGCATCTATGGTTTCATCACTTATTCATTCTAATTTGTCCCATTTTATCATTCTACTAACTTCAATATTTTGGCCAAATTGATCATACTTTATCATTTGTATCCTCTTTCACATCAATTTCATGTCATTTCGAAATCATATCAAATCAACTCGAAACCATTTCAAATCAACTTAGAATCACCCCAAATCAACTCAAAATCACTTGAAATCAGTCCTAATCAACCTGAAACATATCAAACATCTCAAATCAATCATCATCTATCCAATCCTAGGTATTGTTATGGCTTTCAGTGGATTGGAAACCTATCAATCTTATCAATCTAACCTTAGTACTATCATGGCTCTCAGTGCTAGGTCAAACTATCATTCATGTCATCCAATCTTTGACATTTTTGAGGCTTTCAATGTCAGATCATGGCATCATCAACCATTTTAATAATATTGACAATTTCCATCGATGTTATTATCATCAAACCTTATCAATCAATTTCAATCCTATAGCATTTACAATGTTGGTTAAATGTTACATATCAACCAATTCATGTCATGTGTCCTTGGCATGTTATCAATTTTCATCTATCAATCAATTTGACCATGGCTTTGGTCTACCTATCATCATCTTATTCGATATCCATTATCATTACATTTTCATCAAAGGATACGGTCGCATTCATTTAATCAATCTGGCCAATCATTTACTAATTTCCTCTATAGGATTAAATAACCCATAATTTAATTCTAGTATTCCTTCTAATTATTCTTCCTAATTATCATCCTCAATTAATTAATTTTATTAAATAATTGGTTCATCATTCACAAACCATGGGAATTATTAATTTCCTAAGTTCCATTTTCCATCATTAATTCCATTTTCTACTAATTCTTATTTTGTGGAATAAAAGGATTTTTAATTCAAATATTCCATAAAATATTGCATCATAGTGACACTTGGATATGACACCTCGTGGATTCTCCTTTGACACTTGGATAATATTTGTCACAATAAAATATTCTTATTTCTTACGCATGTCCCTATTTGGCTTATTCGTCATAGATTCTTGGCTTTAAGTGGGTTGAGATGTCTTATGATGTGTCATAGATTCTCTTCCACATTTAGCCAAGTTTGACTTCCATGCATCATAGAATCTTACAATTGGCATATTTTTTCATATGCGTCATGGATTCTCAAAGGAATCTCTTGCCACATCGCATATCTATGGGTGAAAAATCCAATTCTCTCATCCTCCATGCCCATTATAAAATGAGCATTCTTCCTCTCATTTTTGGGCTTGGAAATCCTTGAGTCCTTGGAAGTTTTTTTCTTGGAAGTCCTTAGATCCTTAACTTCTTTGCATTTCACACCATTTTCTCTCAAAGCTTAAATCACAACTTATAGTATTCTCATGGCATTATCCACATCATAGACTTTCGCTTCAATTTTGTGTGCACTATAGGAAACTTTGGAGCTACAATTATTTGGAGAAGAAAGAAGGACATGGGAGCTACAAATGAAAGAGGGGGTTTCTATTGCTTTCTTTATTAGTTTGGCTTTCATGGTAGACTAGTGGGTGCTAAAGTATGTTGATTGAGTTTTGTGGTTTCTCATAGTATGTTATGCATTTAACCCATTTTCTAGTCCTACAACTACATAACTTGGTTTGCACTGAGAAACTCGATAAACACTAAGAAGCTCAATTTACATTGATGATCAGCAACATGGTAGAAAATTCTTGACACAAACTGAATACTATTCTGTGAAATTGGTAGCAATTGTAGAACTCAGTAGAGTTTGAAATACTTGGTTAATATTGTTAACTATACAATGAGCTTGGTAGATACTATCTGGTATAAATAAGTGTGTGTCATTAATAAAAAACTTGACTGTAATGCCAATAATCTCCCCCTTTGGCATTAGTAACAAAAATACTTATCAATCAAAACTAAATTTCTCAAAAAAATTCCAAAACACCTTTTATTCTTCATCTTGTGTCTTCAACTCAGTAGAGTACTCTATTTTTGAGATTTTTCAAAATTGTTTTGTAAGAGATGTTTATTTGAATATCTATGCATGTATATAATATGATGCTACTCCCCCATA
Source organism: Cupressus sempervirens (assembly GCA_028749045.1). Lineage (NCBI taxonomy): Eukaryota > Viridiplantae > Streptophyta > Pinopsida > Cupressales > Cupressaceae > Cupressus > Cupressus sempervirens. Next base: position 168,279,682 of record CM053793.1, on the reverse strand, counting down.
CATCTATATTCAATATACTATACATCTTTTCAAATCTTCTCCCCTTTATACATATCTTCTTCCCCTTTCTATATGATATATACATTTACATCTTCTCATATTTACATATGATATATACATTTTCTCCCACTTTTGGCATTAATGCCATAGGTACCTTCTATATACTATACAATAATGCCAAAATGTAACAAGAAATTAGAATGTACCTTTAGAATCAGTGCCAATGTCTTGCCCTAGTTTTCTTGCAACACCTTGCTTGTGTGCAATGCAACTTGAACTTCTGCTAAAAGTTTTATCATGTGGTCTACAATAGAGAATTTGTTATCAAGGGTGAATAATTTAGCATGTCAAATATGTTTCTTCAATGCATCAATGTTTGGGAGAATCATGCCTTGTATGTCTACCAGTGTAGCTCTTATCTTGACTTCTTCTTTTAGCAATTTTGGCTACATATCAGTTAGAAATCTGATCTTTGTATAGTGGGCAGAGCTGTAACTCGAGTCAAGTTGCAACTGTTGTGCACTTGCCTTTATATCTTCATCAATCTTTGAAATTTTATCCTTAATTTCCTTGGTGAAATTGGAAGGGCCATAGATTTTACCAAATAAAGAAGTTACATTGTTGCAAGAGGTCTCCAATGAACCTAGAATAGTAGACAAGTCTACTTGATGAATTGCAATCTTTTGTGCTATTAGCTCCAAAAAAAATTTCTCAAATTTCAAATCTTCATTGAATTTTTGGACTATCTCTACTAACTAAGCCCAAATTAGTTGTGAAGTATCAACCTCTATGTTGAGTGCCTCTGTAAAAATATTCTTTCCTACTATTTGCATTTGATTAGGATTAAGATTGGAGATATCCCAATTCAAGATAACTATCTCCTTATCAAAATCAATTTCTTCTTCATTTTCTTTACCTTTACTCAAAACTTTTATACTTGATTGAGGCTTGGTCTCAACTATCCTTATACTTATTATTTGCATGCTAGGAATAGAAACAATGGTAGAAATAGTAGGACTAGTAGAAAAAGTAGATATTGCACTTATTGAAGAAATGCCTTGAGGGACCAAAACTAATGAAGGGGGTAGTATTGATTTCTCGATAGATGAAGTGCATGTCACTTCTATCAATGAATTTTTGAGATGAAGGGATGCAAAAATTGATTGAGTGCTTGTATTTGCAATATTTGTCACAATCAATTCTCTAGTAGCTTTCTTAGAGTTTGATGTCTTCAATGTTTTGCTTAGTGAATGAGGAAGTGAGGCTATGACCGTTGCAGCAATCTTCTTGGGGTTGGTCTCCTCAATGTTTTGAATCTCTAGTAGATTAGCTTCTTGTTCTTGTTCCTCATCATCTATGTTTTCATAATGTGTTTCTTCTTCATCATTTCCTTCTACTTCCTTGTCACTGACATTAACAACAAAATCGCTTTGCTTATGGAGATTGAAAATTGTCTTCTATGTATTGTTTGCATTCCTTACCACATGTTCAATGTCATTTATCAATATCAGACAAGTGTTAAACTTCAAGGTAATTTTTTCTTCATTTTTCTTGATGGATTATTTCACCTCTTTATCATTTAAGCTTGGCATGAGTTGCATCAGGGTCTAGTCATATATGTCTTTTACAATTTTCATAGCATGTTCCCATCTTGGCTTCACTTTCTCCATTAAATCACTCAGAATCTATTGAACAAGCTGGTCTGGAGAATATTTCCATTTTCCCATCTTAGAATAACCATGTCTTCAATTCTTTTCTACTCCTTTGTAGTTCTTATCTCATACCTTAGTGATTTGAAATTTTCCATACTGGCTCCAGAGTCAATTTCCTTCAACTTTTCTTGGAATGAGGGTGGTGGCCACTTAAAGATTATATTTCTTCCTTATTTCTTCCTAGATGCCCTCCTTTTGAACACTATAGTAGATGGCTTTGCAAGTTTGGTTATAATAACCTTACCATTCTTCTTTAGAGGCTCTTCCTTTTTCTAACTTCTCTTCTTCTTTTGCTTCATCTTCTTCAATATCATCTCCTTTTCCTTTTGTCAATAGGAGAGGGGTGCTAGATTATTTCATTTTTTCTATTCTCTTATTTCCTTTGTTGACCACCCGAGGGAGTTTTATTTCAAGTTCAATTCTTGCTTTTTCTTCATCATAAGTGCCAAAGTATGTAGCATTTGATCAATAATCTCATTTAACAATGCTTCAACAATATATTTGGTTTCATCAATCTTTACCTCATAACCTAGAGGCTTGACCCATATAATTATTGGTCTTACTACTTGTATATACACTTTATCACTTTCATCTTTGTAGTCATCTACAAGTTTCTTGGGAATTTTGAATCTATTATTCATCTTCTCCTTTAATGCATCAAAATAGTTATCCATGATACTAACATAGATTTCTCTCATTTTAGATATACATTCATTTATTTGGTAGAGAATGGGTACATCTTTTCTCTACACAATTGTACCTTTTGATGGGAAGAACTTTTGCACAAAGAAAAATATACAAGTCAAGAGTGAACCAAAATTACAAGGATTATTCTTTGAAGTTCTTATGCTCTCCATGTTCTTGCTGAACTAATTCAACATCAACTTGGCAAGGTCAAAGGACATGTTATCCTTGACCACTTTGTACATGAGATCCACAGCTTCACATGATACATTGTTGAGTCTGCTCGAGCTGTATATCTTATGTACAATGATATGTATCCCAAACTTCAATTTCATATCCATGACACAACTAATTTTCATTCCCCTTCCATCTCACTTGGCAAGAGTTTCCTTTTCTAGCTCGACCTAACTTAGGGTTTTAGTTATTTTTGCCTTGGTTAGCATTGGGAGACCTATGATCCTATGAATCATTTTCTTCATTATCATTAGAGGTTTTTCCAACTACAACTATCCATTATGCACATGGCTATTGATAAATCTCATCCATTTAATTTGAAAGTCTTGTGGCATGTGAGGAATGTGAGTCAAACCCTTTGCTTCAAGGTGTTGATGCTCTTGTTTTAATACACCATTCACACACAATTCTTTCAAAGATTCATCCATTCTAGATTTCTTATGCCTTGAATTGAACATCAAAAATGTGAATGAATATCACTAATCAATAGTACCTTGGATGGAATTTGTGATTGTTCTCCAATTGGATCTAGGGTTTTAGTAACTATCCGACTAAGCTTGAAATCCAGTGCTTCCCATTTCATGCCTTGAACCAAAAATTTTTACCCTTTCTTAGTCTTGCTTCCAGAGGATTCCATTTTCTTGGTATGGTTTGATAGAATACAAAAACCTTAAATAGTAATTTTCACAGATTGCTCAGATGCAATAAAATTTTCTCTACACAAATAGCCCTCAAAAATTTGCAGTAACAAATGACTTCAATTTTTCCCTTTTCTCAAATTTCACCATAAATGCTTGGTATGATCACTTTGCTAATGATAGACTATCTTCCATTTGGCTTTCATTAAATTCTCAGTAAGAAGATCCATGACTCAGTGTCCACATAACACTGAGTTACTCTTGACCTTGCTCGATAGGGTCTTACAACTGACCTCGCTCAATAATGATTGGCATTTTCTTGAATGCTCAGTGATCCCTTTGCATCTTGAAAGTTGATATGGATATTTCCATTCTGTTAATTGGAACTGATGTAAGATGGATACTTCAAAATCCTAGTTCCATTTCTCCTTGAGAGAGATCAAGTGGAAATGCTTGAGTCACCCAATTCTTGAGTGACATATGTGTCATTGCTCGAACTAGCATTCTCAAGAGATTTTTTAATCCATACTAATCACTTCCAAGTAGTTTGAACTTGGTATTCACTAGTGACTTGATGAATACTATGAAACTCAGCATATAAACTAAATCACTTGATTCACACTACATAGCTCGGTTAATTATATCACTACGAGCTCGATATAAACTAAATCACTTGGTTAACACTGAGTGGTTTGATTAGCATTGGATTCACTTTAATGAAACTATGAACTCAGTAAGAAATGCATACCTTGGTTTGCACTGAGAAACTTGGTAAACACTAAGAAGCTCAGTTTACATTGATGATCACCAACATGGAAGAAAAACTACTTGGTGCAAACTAAATATTATTCCTTGAACTTAGTAGCAACTGTAGAACTCGGTAGAGTCTAAAATACTTGGTTAATATTGTTAACTATACAATGAGCTCAGTAAATACTATTTGTCTGAATAAGTATGTATCACTAATAGAAAACTCGACTACAATGTCAACAACTAGGCATTCCTAAGACCTCCTATTTTCAACACTAGTTGGATCTAGACCCCTAGGTCAAGTTTGAGGTTAACTTTGACCTAGGTAAAATTCAAGGTCATCCTTGACCTTTATTGGGATTTGATCCCCTTTTTTAAATTTTGGTTCCAAAGGACCTTGAAACTAATGCCAAGTTTCTAGATCTGAATGTGGGAGGGTTTTAATTTTAAATTCATTTAATTATTTTCCCTCCTTAGTTGGTTATTGTGATTGTATCATAATTCAAGTTGAAATTTGAATTATGAGCCCTTACATTTTTTGAGGAACCTCACCTTGAAATCTTAATGTAAGAACTCTCTTTTTCCTTCATTTTCACAAGACAAGAGTGGGTATCTATGAGGTGGAGATACAATAGATTCAAGAAATGAAGTGATGGAGTAATGATAATGCATTTTTGGACAAAGTATAGTGGACATCTCTTTGGAGCAAGAAAGATCTCTTCTTCCTTGATCCACATTTTCAACATTCTATCATTTAAAGATACAATCATGGGGTAAAAATTACAAATTATGAGTGTGGTAAGAGTACTTTATCCTTTTGGGCTTGGTATGCTTTCTTTGTCATATTCAAATCTATGCATTTCTCTCTCATATCAATTTATGCTAGGGTTTTCAATCTAGAGGATTAGATCTTGGCATTACACATTCAAATACACACACACATTTTATTATATCTGGCTATTTGTGGAGGTGGAGATGACCAAAATGGGGGTTTGACTAAGGAAAAACCCTATATAGCCACCCCAAAACACTATTTTTAGATATTTATACTCGTTGTTTTGGGAGTTGTAGAGCAGATTTGAGTACCCTTTTGGCCAAACTGTATATAGGCATGAAAAAATAGGTATTTCTAGATTAGCATTATAATGAGATGAGTATCTAATCTTGTTTAAATTCAAAGCATTTCCATATTTACTTTAACAATTCATATGTATTATGTAAAATGTGGACTAGGATCTTCATTAGGTGCTTTGTTAAAAACCATGCCTATAACTATATTTTATATCTTACAGATTGTTGCAAGGTTTTCTACAAACCCTAAGTAGAATCATTTGGTGTCTATCAAAAGGATTATTAGATATCTAAAAGGAACAGAAGACTATGGTCTATACTACAAGAAAAATGATTAGTTTGAATTGACAACCTATACAGATGTTGATTGGGCTAGAAATATTGATGATAAAAAAAGTAAAAGTTGATGGGCCTTCAGAAGGTCATCTTTCTTAGTTATTTTTATCCTCTTTTCAAATAGTTATTTTGCAAATAGACATGAATTATTGTTTTCAAGCATATGAACTTATTGTTTATATATATATATATATATAATGTGAAGACATGAAATAGAAATATGGATAGTTTAAAGACATGTATTTGCTTGAATTCATGAACAAGAATGGTATAATGTAGTATTAACAGATGTTGATAAATGTTTCCTTGCCTATGCTATGTTTTGGGTAGTTTTCCTCCAGTAGTCATAGGACTTGCAAGAGTGTTAATTGGAACTTTGCACCTTTTTCCTAATATTGATGATGAGAATATATATGCATATGGAAGGTTGTGTGCACATTGATTATTTTGCAGGTGTTTACTGCAAGCATTCAAAGACCAACATTGTGGCACTAAAATAGTCAAAGACCAACATTATGGCACTAGAATAGTCAAAGCCAACCATGGATTGCAAGACCTTTGCAAGTGGGGAAAATCAATTATTACTTTTTGTCGCATGCAACATGTGGATAAAACATGTTATATTCCTCAAGGATTTATTCATATTTAATGTTGTTTGTATAATAAAACTTTATGAATCTATAATTGAGCCTCATTTATGGAGTGATCTTAGATTTAGGAGTTAGTTCTAATTTTTCCTTCAAATAAATGACTATGGTAACTCTTTAGGAAGTTAACGAAGTTGAATGGGTTTATAATAGAACTATTGTGATATTCTTTTTCAATCAAGTGTAATCTTTCTCCATGAATCAATAGAATGCACAGTTTATATATTTTATCTTGATTGTATCTTTTGTTCACTCATCCAAAGGGGCCCACTTGGTGAGTGAATTGTCCTGTTACAGTAGAATTTATTTTCCTGCTCATTTCTAAGTAAGGTAGAACTTTTTTTCTCCTGTAGTCAGTGAAAATAGAATTAATGGATTGTTCCTACAACATAGGTGGTTAAAGTAACTCCTGCATTTGATTACATGCTTTTTTAGAGTAAATTCGTATAGTGGTTTTAGCTTAGTTTTCTCAATGCTCAAGCATTTGAATTCTGTAGGTTAGTCTTAAGATTGAGAGAGTTTAAAGTATATATTTTGTGAATGTCATTCCAAGTTTACATCCCTAGTCAATAATTAAATGAGACTGAATAATTCATTTAGAAACCAATTAGGATGTCCAATCCTAAATAACTAGTCCATTTCTATAGGTTTCTAATACCATTATTTTGCCAAGAATTTTTGGCACTGTTGTTGGGGATGGTGTTAATTTAAAATTATCTTAGTAGTTACATTTCCAGTTCTAATAATTTAGAGCTTAGTCTTAAGCAAGCATTTTATGCATAGAAGGAGAGACCTCCTTGGGAGATTTCTTCCTTCGTAATAATTAGGATGAACCAATAGACATTTTTAATGCTAAGCCTGAAGAAACTCACAAAGAATGAAGAAGAAGAACCCTTTGAAAATCCATTTGTTGATGCTCAAGAATGAATACCCTCATCCTTTGACGAATCATTGCATTTGAATGACATTTTTGCTAAACCTGAATACCAAGACAACCCACTTGCCCTTGTTATCTATCAAGCACCACCACTAGGCCATCCTCCAAGAATTGCTCAGCCTTAGCCTCAGCTTATATTTCCTTTCCCTATTCCCACTCAACAAGGTAACCAAAATTCGAAGAACATACATGTCATCACATTACCTAAATTCTATGGCCTCATCACTGAAGACCCTGAGACAATCCTCTATGAATTTGACATCATTTTTATGAGTTATGACTATAAAATTGATGCTCACAAGTTGAAGTTATTCCCATCTGCTCTAAAAGAAGTTGTTCTAAGATGGTTCATGGGGTTGGGTGGCAATGTTGTTGTAGATTGGCCTATAATGAGAAATATGTTCCTTTCAAAATATAAAGAGTACTATAGGTGAAGAGATTTGAAAGGAGACAACATTTTCAAAATGTCCCAAAAAGAGGATGAAAACTTGGAGGATTATGTCTCAAGGTTCATGTTCAACTTGCAACATAATACACAGCACCGACTGAACAAGGAATCACAAAAACATCTTTCTCTGAAAGGTGTGACTAATGCAAGTATTGAGGACCTAGACCTTATGGAAGGAGGAGACATTAGTAAGAAAAAATGGGTTGACATAAAGAATATATGTTTGAATTATTCAAGGGCTACTATGAAGAAAGGTAGGGGACTTAAAGACCTACCACATAAGTCCACTGGTGGCTCAGGAGTATCTAAGAAGGATCTATCCAATCTTCTATTTGAATTCAAGTAAGAAATCATCAATGAAATTACCACTTAGTTGGATAGTATGAAAGAAAGAAGGAAGAAGGAGGAGGCAGATGTCATGTTGGCTAAATTTTGTTCTCATTACAAAGAAAAGAAGAGAAATTGTAGGTGCAAGATAGTTGTATCTATGGACACTCATCCATTACCCACTAAGTTTAAAGCTATAGATGAGGAGAATCAAGAAGTTCTCTATGTTTCTCAAAGGCAGCCATGGTCTCAAAGATAAGGTATGCCTTAAGACCCCTTGAATAATTTTGGTTATAATAACAATATTAGTCAATGGACAAACCATAACCCTCAAAAAATTTCCCCCTAAGGATAGAATTAGAATGATAACTAGTCTAATCAATAGCCACAATATAACCAAGCCTACTAGTAATAGCCACCATTTAACCCATATCAATAGCAATTTAACTCCTATCAGTAGCCACAGTAGAATAATCAATGGAAACTACATGGTAACTGGCAGCAACAACCTCTGTGGAGACCTAACTAGCCTAGTTAGTAGCAAGCTCTAATGCCTCCACCTCAGGAACAAGATCTCATGCCTCCACCTCAATAGTAATCTCTCATGCCTCCACTTCCTGTAGCCAATAATAACCCTCAAAATCAACATAACTTCCTACGTAACCAACTCCACATCTTAACAACAAGTAGCAAGCTTATTCCCTGCAAGTAAATAATATCCATCTCAGATCAGGAACTATGTTTCCTATACCCAAAGAACCTATAATAAATAAAGTTGTTGATACTAAGGATATACATGTGAACCAACCTACTATTATCCCACATATTCATCAATCTACACCAGTATTTACAAATCCCCCTTATCCATAAAGATTTTCTAAATTATCTCTATTCAAAGAAAACTCTATAGCAACAGATCGAATAGATCAACAAATTCCCTTATTGGATGCCCTTAAAGAAGTTCCAATTTATAAAAAAGCTATACAAGAAGCTTGTATTAAGAAATTTAGGAGGAAGAAAAAAGACCCTAACATTATTCATGTTTTGGGAAAACTTTTTGATCTCATCCTAAGCAAAGTCTTAATGCCCAAGTACTCTAATCGAAGGAGTCCAGCAGTCACTATTCATATTAATGGCATCAAAATACAAAATGTTCTAATTGGCCTAGGGGCATCAATCAATATGATGACTAGGTATGTTTTGTTGAGGCTTAACATTATTGGTTTGTGAGATACACCTATAATACTTCAATTAGTTGATAATCCACTATTAAGCTAGATGGCATGGTTGAAGATGTTGTAACATTGGATTCATTAGATTACCCTTTAGATTTCATAGTCCTGTCACCCAAAGCTACTCTTGGATGATATCCATTAATCCTAGAACAACCTTGGTTAGCCATAGTTGGTGCTTACATTACATATCGCTCAGGAAAAATGACTATATCAAATGGGATGAATATCAAGAAGCTAACTTTTTATTCTCCAGCAAAACCCCAAGTAGAACTTGACCAAGTTATTTGTCTACATTTAGGTGATGGTTCCCTTAAAGAAAACTCAGCACAAAAACTCATGGTCATTGAAAGAAACTCATTTTTGGTGTCACAAGAAGAAGATGATATACTATCAACGATCCTCACTAACCAATATGGTTCTGAGGAATCTTCTTGTTATGTCCCTAGTTGTTCCCTCCAAACAATATTTTCCAAAAAGGTTGTTGTGGTTTCATAATGCACACCCCATTTCTCCCAAGAAATGGGGACCCTCTTGTTTAATTTTTTCTTTTCTAGACCCCTAGTATGGGGCCTAAGTCTTTTTTAGGGCTCCATCTATTGTCTGAGTCAACCCTAGCCTTCTACCTAAGAAACCCACATCCCATAAATTAAAATTTCTAGAGGAAAGTGTGATTTTAAGTTATAAGGGGCACATGAGCACACCTAGCACACCCTTTAAGGTGCACTAGTGCACTGGTCACACTAGTGTGTTGGTTAGGCTAGTGTAGAGCACATTCCCTTGGATGTGCACACCTGTGCACATGTACAGGTGCACACTTCCAAGGGAGCACTCCATCTTAGGCCTATAAAAGACCAAGATTCCCCTTCTCCCTTACACATTTTCTTCTCTCATCACCTCAGCAATGCACCTTCACACCTAGTAAGGTCTTCCTCAACCCCTACACATACACACACATACAAACCTAACGTTAAAAGATGTGCACCTTGCGCACGTATCCAAGGTGCACACCTTGTGCACCTATCCAAAGTGCACAAGGTGCACACCTTTTTATTTTGCAAAACTAAAAGAACCTAAATAACTTTAAACCCTATGTAAGGTGCACATATGTGCACCTATCTAATATGTGCATATGTGCACCTTACCTAAACCTAAAGAAAAGACATCAAAAGATTGGTGTGCAATTGCACACTTTTTTGAGCTGCACAACTACACACCATTATTTGGATTGTGAAGGCAAAACCTTTAAGGGATTATAGTGTGCACATTGTGCACCTTGCAAGGTGTGCAATGTGCGCACCCTATTTAAATATTTTCTTAAGGCACCTTTGTAATGTAAGGGTGCACATATTGTGCACCCTGCAAGGTGCACAATATGCACACTCTTAATTTTGTAAAGATTTCCAAGTTCAAGTCACACCTAGAACACCTTTAAGGTGCACAACATGCACCAAAAACTTGCATTCCAAGATGTAAAATAGGTTTTTTTGAGGGTTTTAACAATTGTTAGGGTTCAAGGATCAATTTCCTTAGCAATTAGGGTTTGTTTAAATTTTATTTTTCCACCTCTCAAACTAATAAGCTTTTTTTTTGTGCAAATATAATGGCTTCTTCTTCATCCTTCCTCACCACAAAGATTGCTCCTAAGCTAGTGGTTTTTAAGTTTCAAGTTGTCCAACCAAAATCATGCTTCTAGGATGCACATTCAGAGATCCAAGATACAAAAATGGGTCACATTGACTGGAATTCTTTCTTGGTTCTATACAATAAACCAAATGAAATTACCCCAATGGTGTTTGCACTTATAAGATCAGGATTATCAAATGTAGCTCCACACACAGTTTCAGTACAATCTTCTGATTTGATCATGGATTTGGTTAAGAATTATATTTTAGAACAGAGGGTGGTCAAAAACATAACTAGAGAGATCATTCTTGATCAAAGACCCAAGAATATAGACAAAATATTTCATCTTTCAAGGGTGGATCAGTATATAAGACTGGCATACCATCAAGCAAAAAGGATGTATACAGATCATGAACAAGAAGCCATAGAAATTATTCAATCTCCATATCTCATTGATAGAACACCTTTGAGAAGAAAAGCTAGAAAAGTAGATATGACAAGAGGTTACATGAAGGATGTTATCAGACATTCCATAGTGCTCCTAAGTAGAATCATGGGATTACCAGTAGCAAGACACTTAAACATATGGATAGTACACTTCATTGAAACCATCAAAACAACAAAGATTTCAATTGACTAGGCCATAATTCTCAATGAGAACTTAGATGAATAGTTGGTTGTCATCAAAAATGATCTAAGGTTTTATATGACATCTTATTTAGTGTATCTATTAGCAACAAGAACTACAGATTACCCAAGGTTATTTAAGAATGACAAGTTGGAAGATGTTGATGCATGGCATTATGTGGTATACCCCCAGTTATTGAAGAAAAAGTTATTGGATCACAATAAAGAGTATAGACTAGTGATTTATACTTTCATTTTTGCAATCATCTAATTCATCAAGGGAGACTATGCAAAAAGGATGTTAGAAGAGGCCGTAGCAAAAATTATAGAAATAGGTGCCTACTACATCCAATTCAAGACATTCACCTACTTAAGGGTAGCAGGTACAATTATAAATCCTAAGAAGCTCCCTAGGTATCCATGTGATAAACTCATTTTTCTATAGATTGCATGACAACTCTCATTTGCATATGATAGAGTAAGGAACTAGCATAAGAAGACCTAAGTATGGCCCATCACCATAGGTTCATTCGGTATTAAGAAAAAGTAGGATATTGTGACTTTTGAGTCAGAATGGGATCAATATCCCTTGGAGGATTATAACTCCCCTTGTCCATGTTTTGATAATATTGGTAGAGTCCAATTCTTGGTAGGAAAACAATTTAAACATGAAGATGTTATAATCACTAGATGAATGTAGTAGATGACTATGATATCCAAATAAGAGATTATTGTAGGATGACTCTTTATTTGGTAGGTAGTGCCTTGAAAATAAAGGTCTCGTTGAAGGTTGTTCAACAAGACACTTTAGATGTTTTAGATACTCTATATAATAGAGATAAGATATGTGATTGGCCGATCATGAATATAGAGATTGATAGAGAAGAAAATGCAGATATCAATCATAGGGTGAGGTATATCATCCAGCTGACCAAGAAATGGATTAAGAGACCATTTAATCTAGATCGAGTTCCATAAGTAATAGTTATCCAAGCTACAACCTACCCAGCAAAAGGTAGAGGGGTAAAGGTTACAATACTATCGTTCACAGCCCAATCTCTAATTAGGCCAGAGATAGTGTATTAGCATGATAGGGAAGTTGGCTGCTTCAATGCATAGAAGGGAAAGAATAAAAGGAAAAGATTTTGCTCTGTAGTGAGTTTAGTGTGGGGTTAAGAGGACTTAAGCCATGGAGGCAACTCAAGCCCAAGAAGGAACTTAAGCTTAAGATAAACCACAAGTGCCACCACTAAAATAGGGATAGGGATCTAAAGAGGAAGCATAATAGGTGTCCCCATAGGTTCAAGAAGAAGAAGTGTCTCCATTATCTCCTAAGAGGAAAAAATGCTAAGACTCCAATTAAAAGGACTAGAAGACACAAGGTGTAAAGTAAAGTTATTCCTATTCCTTTAGTCCCAGAAACCATTCCTAGACAAGTAGAAGAGGATGGAGAAGATGAAGAGGATAATCTTCCCTAAGTCACATGACTCATCTAGCCAAGGCTACTAAGGCAGAAAAAAGAAGGAGTTCCACTGTAACATCTTCATCCATTCCTACACAACCTATTTAGGATACAACTTCGAAGGATGAGTTACAACAATGGATTGATGAACAAGAGGAGCAAGGGGTTGATGTCTTTAAAATTTCATATTTTGACTTCATACCTATAGGTACTAAACTCATAGGAAACAATATAAGTGATACACCAACAAATTAGCCTTTGGGAGAAAATTGGAGTCAACTTTCATCTTCTCCATAAGGACTTCTAGGTGCCTCGCCATAACCAACTCAAGATGTATCTTTAGTCGATAAAGGTTTAGCCATTCCTCTCCCTTTGGTCAATGAAGAATAGGTACAACCAGTACAAGAAGAAGAGTCACAAAAAAGACCCATTAATGAAGTATTAGAGGAAGGGAAAATATATGAAGAACCCCAACAAACTTCTCAAGATATAGAGATAAGGACTATGGGCTAAATAAATATAGGGATGACTGATATAGATCTCTCATAGAAATAAAGGACTCTAGAGAAGAGCAATAAGGGAAAGGGTCTAGCAAAAAAAAACCCCTCTTAATTTAAGTATAAGTCTCTAAAGGAAACTACTCCAAGATGGTTGAGAAAAGAGGTGATAGTTAGGCATAAAAGGAAATTATATTGTACTAAGGAAGAGGGAATGAGAGAATTAGTTGAAGCTCTCAAGAAGCTTGAGTTACTTAAGGTCGATGTGCATACATTGGCCTTCATTATGAGGGACCAAAATTAGGACTTGTTTGCTCATATTGTTATCCCTCCTCTCCATGCAGATACTGAAGATCTAACCACAAATGATTATTAGATCAAAGAAATCTTGCTAGAAAAGCCAATTGTAGACATGGCTAAATTGATGGTCACCACAAGAATTAAAGAAGTGTTTAATCACTTAGAAAAAGATGAGGCTAAATTAGTCAAGTTGAGAAAGTAGAATAAAATCATGAGGGGGTTTTTGCATGACTTAGTTAGTCCTATTGACCCAAATAATCTAGAGGCCACTCTTGAAGTAGCTTTAGAGAGGAAAGATAGAGAAAAGGCAATTATACAGGTGGATCCATTTTTGAAGGCTTGTCAGTTATGGTGAGAAATTTTTGAGGAAAAGGGTGTGAAGATAATACAAGGTAACCCTCAAGTTATTGCACCATATGTAGAATAATGCAAAGAAACTATTTGCTATTTTTAAGTAGGATTTTTTATTGATGGACAAGGTACATACCTAGGGAAATGACCTTCAATAATTGCAATCAATAAAAGGTCATAGGTATTGTATGTTGATGGATGTATATATAGGAGATAATTTAGATAAAATAGATGATTGGATGGAGAAGATTGTGGTTGGTAATAAAGTAATGGAAACATTACATGTGGATATTCATTAGCTCAAGGATCAAACCCAACAAAAAATTTTGGATGCAAAGAAGTATTATAGTGATGCATGCCTTGACATCTTTGAAGATGAGTCAAGAGATAAACTCCTACCAATGCAAATAGTTGTCAAACAATTTCAAAAAAAAATTTGAAGAAGCTTCAACTGATGAATACATTAGACAAGTATATAAGACGGAGGAGGCATTGCTAGAGTTGCATGTAAAGCTCAAAGATTTTGTGGAGACTCATGTAGAAGTGGGTAACTATCAACAAGTAGTAAAATATAAGTATAATGCTTTGGATTTGTTAGATGCAACCCAAGTGATAGAGATCATAGAGAAATTCAAGAGAAAACATCTAGACATAGCTCTCGTATGAAGGGTAACACAACCCAGAAGCTAGAATTTCAGTTTTGACACTTGGGAAAATTTTATATTTTTTGGACTTGTCTCCCAAGATGTGCAAGGTGCATGAGGTGTACTTCTCCAAAGGTGCATCAAATTTTTTTGAAGAAGTTAGAGGTGTGCCAACAGTTAATTTCTAGTTCCAAATTTAGAGCTTTCCAACTCCTACAAACCTCCAGAGAAGGTGGAGCTTCTATTTTAGGCATCTCTAGAGACTCTTGCATCATCTAATGGATTTCCTCTTCTTATTTTATCATGCTTTATTTTTTTAAGATGTTTAAAGGCTCATGCACCCATTAAATGATATAAAGAAGGGTGAAGTCCTACTTAGCACCATTTAGAGAGTCAATTTTTACATAAATAGATTTGTTTTATTAGTTTAGAAGCATATATTTGCATAAAGAGATCTTTCACTCTCAACACAAATTAAGGAGAAGATTTCCTATAAATTGAGGAATTAAATATGTATTATAGGTCATTATTTTGATGCAATAATATATTTTATTGGTGCTCTCATTCTAAGTGCAATTATTCTTGTTGGAGTGTGTTATATTTTGTGAATGTATGTTTATGGAGTGTAATGGAGCCAATAGTTTTGTTGTGTTATTTTGATTAAGAGATGTTTTAATTCTAGTGTTTGCCAATTTTTTTGATGTACTTAGTTGGAGAAGAGATTACGCTATTATTCCTACTTAGCTTTTTGTCTTGCCTGAACACACTTTTTGTGGCCTTGTGATCTATTGAAAAATGAAACATCTTATGGTTATTGAATCCCCATCAATGATTTCATCAATAGAATTAAGCAAGCACTGCTCCTATTTTCATTGGTTACCCACTAATATTTTCAAAGGCTTAACTCATAGACATGTTGTTTTCATAGCTTATTTCTATTAGGGATTTATTTTTCAAGTCAATTACTTCAAATTCGTGTTACCCTATCTTCATTATTTGATTTTACAAACATTTGGTTAATTTAGGAATTCATATAGTTGCATAGTTAAAACTACATTCATTATAAACCAAATAAATACAAAATTATATTTCTTTTTGTGTGATTACTTTTTTTGAGATAGCAAGCAGATTCACCATCTTATCCGAAATTCATCAAACTAGCAAAGGCCTCCTTGTGAATACTCACATTTATCTTCTAGTGAGCGGATTCCAGTAGGTCACAAGATTTCTTAGAATCTTGGAGTTAATATCAAATCAACTTTTCAAGAGAGGAGTTCAAAAGGATTCCTATCATTTAGCATCAAGCAAAATGACAGCTCAAAAAAGAACTCACCTCAATCTCCTACAACATTTTATTATCTCCACACCTTGTTGCCTCATGAATTAAAGTGACCATCATTTGTAGAAATTTTGATGTTGGATAAGGTCAAAAGAGTTGAAATTTCCTTAGGAAAAGAGTTGAATGTTCATTAGAATCTTACTACATCTCATAGTCTAATCTTCTCAAAATTTTACAAGAAAGTTAGCAAGCCTTTGCATGGGACTACACTGATATGAAAGGGTTAGACCCTAAACTTTGCACCTTTAGAATCTATATAAGCCATAAGTGCAAGCCAGTAAGACAAGCCCAAAGGAGAATTAACCCCACTTTGAGAGATATAGTGAAGACAAAGTTTTAATTACATAAAAATAGGTTTTAAAGGACCCAAAACTTTTAACAAAGTATTAGAGAAATACAAACATAAAATTTTAAATAATAGAAGGCATTCAAGACCACAAAGAAAAAGCCATAGAAATAGGAGGCCAAAGTACAACTATGCATAAAAATACACCAAGAGAAAAGCAAAAGGACAACACTTGGATAGCTACAGGGTCTTCAATAGGTCCTCGGCTTGATCTACTAGATGTTTATATTTTTCATAGAAGCTTTCATATCATCTACCTTTTTGGATTCCACTCCTTCAATTCTCTTGAAATTGGCCCTTATGTGGTTGCTTGGGCCCTGGTCTTCATTCACAATAGGGGAGTCTTGGCCTTTACTCTATTCCATCTTGTTCAACAAGGTATTGAAATTATCAGCCATAGTCTTCAGAATAGTGCAGTTTTGATTTGCCAGTTTCTTGATTGTATTTTCCATGTTACTCACTCTAGCAACCAGACCATCTATCCTTTTTTGCATCTCCTTTCTTGATTGATCAAGGTTCCTATTTTTGGTTTCAATTGTTGGCACATGCTTCATCAAGTTTTTTACCTCTTCTGCATTGCCAATAACCTCAAATAGCCTATCAATGTGTTGACCCAATGTATGCTCCCCCCTTGTTGTCTTACTGATTTGATCAAAGTCCCTTGATATATCCTACATTTTTCATTTAAGTTCACCAATATCCTTCATAATTGATCCTAAGTTACCTATGAAACCCTTTAGGAACCCCTATGTAAGGAAACTTGCAAGAAATAATATAATTGTTTCCACATAACCCATAATAGATATGAAATAAATACAAAATTAAAATCCACATCCAAGAGAATAGACAACATACCCACAAAAATGTGACACAAGATATACCCTGGGAAACCCTCATTGAGGGTAAAACCAAGCCTACAAAAGCATCCATCACCATGTATTATTTAGTAAAAATACGATTGAAATATAACCATGGAAGCCTTCAAAGCCATAGCCACAACTGAGCAAACTATGTGAACAAGCATGAATCTACCATCCCATGCCATGCTTCCAACCTTCACAAATGCTCCCTTGGCTAACCTGTCAAGCCTTGTCCCACTCGACTCTCTTCTTTTTTCCTTTTCCTTCACACTCACTAACAACTACCCTTGTGGCTGCTTAAATAGTAGCAAGTCACACAAAACCACCAAGTGGTATTACATAAACCATGTGCTACCTAACCCACTAACTCCACTTTTAATATTGGGAATTTAATTCTTTCCCTAATATTAAATAATTACATGAAATATTATCACAATGTTACAATACAACTCATCAAGTACATCCCATGGGAATCTTTACATGTTGCACATCCATCTAGGCGCAACATTACATAATAAAATAAAATAATACTATATAACAATATTATGCAATGTGTGCAACACCCATTATCTCAACAATCTCTCAATTGTTGTAGACATTGCATAGGGTCAATTCATAGCTAGATAAATGAACAAGGGAACAATCCCTCCTAGCACATTCACCATCATGGATCAAAGTACACCAAGTGATGCATCCTGGTACCTACAACAAAATCAAAGTATCCAGCATCTCAAACATGAATGATCTCACCTCCTATTATGCCACTGTCACTGGACATACATAGAAGCTATCCAAAGAGAAAGCCACCCAACCTATTGCATTAGAAGGTCATAAAATCCTATACCAATTGAAATGTCAAGCACAAAAACCTGATCCAAAGGTAATCACATGTATCCATTGTTGTCAAAACATTCATAGCTGAAATAGCACCCACAACAAATGCCAAACCCATCCAACTATCGATACCTTGAAGGTATACCAAGTGAATCTCACATCATCAACATATCCTATCTATAACCTACAATCACAAGCCTCAAGAGAACTACCTACCACATATATACCAAGAATCTCCCACTGCAAAACATAATGTCAAATCTATAACCAATTCACTCACAACATCTCAAAGAAGTGAATCATGTAGTCTCAAGGACATCCACAACACATAATCCAATAACTTGCAAGAACAACTCTCATAATAATCTCTAGTAGTCTCCCAAGCTCTCCACAACCAATAGAGGAAAGAGATGAAGAATAATGATGTCATCTCTCACATGACATACATGAGCACAAACTAGTGATCACAATCTCTAACCAATCTCTAACCCAATGTAAGTAAAACCAAACATCCAAGAAGATAACCAAGACCAAAGAGAAACAATGCAAATCATAACCTACATCATGTCCTTCTACACACACCTCTAGATGTAAACTATTCAAGTATGATCTCCTCCATAAAACCCCCAGCCCAAGAAGCCACAACAACACCCAAAAAATACCATATAACTAATCATGGATGTAAGCCTCTCACAAGAAGATCAAACTCATAAACCATTCCTAACTCAAGGAATAACCATTCCTAAACCAAGGAATATGTCCAATATAAAACCATCTCCCAAACTTAACTAGCATAATAGCACATGCACATGGAGATAACCAATTCTAAACCATCTCTCAAATGAAACCTCCAAAACTAACTCATGTATCATAGCTCAAGATCCATATCTATAAAATACAACCATCAATATAATGCAATTGAGAGAAATAATGGGCTATACCTCTCAAGAAGCAAACTGCTGAGTAGACCAAGAGTGGGGAATGAGAATGCTCATCAAGATATCCAAGTCTCCAACTAAGACTCATCTAAGAACAATCTCCTCTCAAGTCCATATCAGGTGACTACCCCTTGGACTTCCTACTGAAACCATCAACCATCCCAACAAATACTTCTTTAATCCTGTAAGACCAAAAAATTGGAAAATTTTTAACATACTATGAGAAAATTACAAACTCACTAATAATACATTGAGACCCTCTAGTCTACCATGAAAGCCAAATGAACAAAAGAAGAAAAAAAAATTAAAACTCCCTCTTTCACTTGTAGCTCCCATGTCCTTCTTTCTTCTCCATATCATGTAGCTCCAAATTTCCTATAGTGCATACAATGTTGAAGCAAAAGTCTATGATATGGATAATGCTATGAGAAAAATAGAAGATGTGATTTAAGTGTGAGAATAAGAGTGAAAACATAAGAAATCTAGGGACTTGAAAAGACTTAAGAATTAGGACCAAAAATGAGAGAAAGAATGCTCATTTTATAATCAACATGGAAGATGAGAGCATTGTAATTGTCACCTTGGATATGCGACATGGCAAGAGATTCCTTTGAGAATCCATGACACATATGACACAAGATGCTAAGTGTAGGATTGTATGATGCTTGGAAGTCAGACTCGGCTAATATGACACCTCAAACCCACTTAAAGCCAAGAATCTATGACAATGGAAGCTAAATATGGATGTGCATAAGAGAATAAGAATATTGTATTATGACATATCTTAGCCAAGTGTCAAAGGAGAATCCATGAGGTGTCACACCCATGTGTCATGATGATGTCAATATTTTGTAGAATAACTAAATTAAAAATCCATTATTCCACACAAATAAAAATTAGTGAAAATGGAATTAATGGAGGAAAATATGACTCAGGAAATTGAGAATTTCCATGGTTTTTCAATGATGAACCAATTAATTAATAAAATTAATTAATTGATGAAGTTAGTTAGGAAGAATAATTAGTGAAATGACATAGGATTAAATTATGGGTTGTTTAATCCTATAGGAAGAGTTAGTAGATGATTAGCCAGTTTGATTAAATAAATGTAACAAAATCCTTTGATGAAGTGTGATGATAATGGAGATTGACTAGAATGATGATGGATAGACCAAAGGCATGGTCAAATTGATTTATTGATTGAAATTTATAACATGCCAAGGACACAAGACATGAATTAAAGATACATAACATTTAACTAACATTGTAAATGCTTCATGATCGAGATTGATTGATAAGGTTGATCACAATAATATAAATGGATGCAGTAAATATTATTAACATGGTTTGATGATGCCATGATCTAACACTAAGAGCCTCGACAATGTCCATGATCGAATGACAAGAATGATGATTTGACCTAGCACTAAGAGCCATGATAGTACTAAGGTCAGATTGATAGGTTTGATAGATTGATAAGTTTCCAAGGCACTAAAAGCCACAACAATTCCTAGGATTGGACAAATGATGATAGATTTGGGATTTTTGACATGTTTTGGGTTGATCAAGGCTAATCCCAAGTGATTCTAAGTTTATTTGGAGTGATTTTGGGTTGATTTGATATGATTTCGAGTTGATTTGAAGTGGTTGCAAGTTGATTTGATATGATTTCTAATGATGTTGAAATGGTTCCAAAATGATGTGAAATTGATGTGAAAGAGGATATGAATTATAATAGACACCATTGAGATACAATTAGGTTGTCCAAAAGATCAGAGTTAGTGGAATGAGAAAATGGGATGAATTAGTAAGAAAAGTGATGCTGATTCAGGGGCCCGAGAGTATTTCCAAGGGTTACCACTCAAGATAGTGACCAAATAAAAAAAATTGATAGCTCAATTTTTTCACAACAAAGTTATGAATCCAATGCAACTGATAGTTCATAAATCAGAGTTAAAACGCAAAAGTTATGGCCTCGAGAGTGCAACATAGGGGCTCTAGTAGTAGTTCCAGGCATCTTATTGCCCCAAGTGCACCCAAAACACACCCAAGTGCACCTAGTGTGAACTTGGTAAGCCAATGTGCACTATGACAATACTAGGTGTGCCCATGGTGCACTTGGGAAGCCCAAATGTGCTCTAAAAGTACAGACTGTGTCCTAGAAGGCTCTGGGGGCCAAAAATAGCCTGACTGGACTCAAAATGACCTAAAACTTTGTGTGAGTGTCCAAAATGGTGGAAAGAGGTCTAAAAATTAGTGAAATTACTCAAACATGGTCATATTTGGTCAATATTGGTCAAAAAAAGGTTAGATTAAGGCTATACTAGTTGGAAAGCCCTAGAAGGTTGATAGACAGTGTAGGATGATGTAGGAATGTAGGAACACAAGATGAAGATGATTTGGTGTATTGGAACACATAATCATGGTGGTGAATGAAGATATGAATGAAAGAATATTAAAGAGATGAGATGATGACTAGGTAAAATGAAGAGAAGACTTTATGCTTTCAAAAAGTGTGTTATATGTCAAGTGGAGCTTCATTTTGATCAAACCATAGATGTGTTCACCATTTTTGAGTGTCTACAAATCCAAGAGAAATCAGCATCACCACCATCTCTAAGTATCCATGAGCACCTGTAACCAATAAATCCATGCCAACTCCAAATGCAACATAATAATATCATGAAGTATCCATCTTATGATAAGTGTACTCAATACCAAGAAATTAAACCAAGATCAATGTCAAAGTTCCAACCATGGCCTCAGGAACATAAACGTAACAACATGATCTAACCATCTCAACCAAAAAGATAGCATGCTCCATATGAACATACTATAACATGTCACAAATCTAAATTCATATCAAGAGAATACCATGAGATAGTAATGAAACCATCCTCACACCAAGGTTAACATGCCAAATGAAAGAATAAACCACACCTTTACCAAGAACCCTCTAAGTCCTCAAGATGCAACCATCTCCACACACCATGAAGAAAATGATCTCCATATACCATGAAGAACCATCTCCACACACCATGAAGATAACTAAGAACCCTATGAGTCCTCAAGATCTAACCATCTTCACACACCATGAAGATAACAAATGCACCATGCAAATGTCAAAGACACTTCTGTAGCAACAAGATCTAAGACAGACCTCCAACATCTACAAACACTCAATAAATATATATCAATGCCAATAACTCCCACTCAAATGTGGTACCAAGTCACTGATGGCATCATAAAATCCATCTCCTACATGAATATCCTCTAGGTATACACTCACACAACCAAAGTGTCAGTACCAAGTGAAACCAAGATCTCCAAATCCAAGAAGATACAAACCAAACCAGAACTATTCCTACACTATCACCTCATCATTGTCACAAGCTCCCACTAAACCATGTATCCAAGCTATCCATGACATAATGATGAAAATCCCATCCTCTATCCATGAGAATCAACCAAGGCATCAAACCATCAAATAACTCAAAGTGCACATCATGAGCTCTTCAAAAGAAACCAAACAACCATGATCCTCAACCAAGAAGATATACCACCATAACCAAATCAGGAATCCAAGCCAATTAACATCAAGGATGTACCTGTATATCCAAACATATCATGCCAAAATCCATGACACCATGATCACATCCATGAACCAAGAAACTAACTCTCAATATGTCCAACCTGTCAGCATAAAATGGTCAACTATAGTCCTCCACTATGACTATACCTGGTAACAACATCTCATCATTTCTACATGAAGAAAAAATTAGAAAATCATGTGACTTAAGGCATAGACAACCCAAATCCAAGCCACAAATATGAATATACATCAATAATGAAATATCAATGGGAAAATATAACCCATAATCAAGCTATAAATGCAACTTGTAAGTATAGACTGCTCATAACATTGCACAACTTGTAGACCTAACAAGTCATCATACATATCCAAAATAAAACACTGATAATCATATCATCATGAGACCAATATAAAATATGAATTGAGTATAAAATTGTTGGAAATATAGATGGAGTAACTAAGAGGGGGGGTGAATCAGTTACCACAAAAAAAAATCCACAGATCCCTTAGATGTTTGATAAACTAGTTACTATTGTCACTCGGTAAACATACTTAAAATGATGTAACTTTGTAGATGCAGTTTATGTTAACTTTAAAAGATTCTAAACATTCACAATGATTAAAATTCAAGCATGAAAGAAATAACATGAACACATGAGACACCATATTTAATGTGGAAACCCAATATGGGAAAAATCACCAAGTAACTAGCTACTGATTTTCACTCTTCTGAAGTGAATCATGTTAGGAGCCAACCTAGTTAAAAGTCACAAAATACATTGTTAGGTGTGACCTTGTTAGAGGATTTAATCACCCTATTAGGAGTGGCCTTGCTAGAGGTCTTTAGAAAAATTCAATAGAACTATCACCTTGTTAAAGGATTTACAAATGATTGCTAAACCAACTCTATTAAGATATTTAGGAATCACTGCTACAATGGTGAGAAAGTAACAATGAAATGACCTAAATAAGATGCAACTAAATTTTTGATACAGATCTTTTCTCTACTCCACTAGATCCTTCTTGATCAAATAAATCTTTTCTACTCCTCAAGGATATCTGACCATCCTTCAAAGTTTTCTCACACTTTCTTCTTCAATCAATACACTTGCATGCTCACTCATTACACTTTAGAATTTTCAACTTGACCTTTCATATATACCTTTCAGATTATCAAGTCAACTAAATTGCAAGTTACAATTACCAATAATCATTACCTCAGTTGGCTACAATCATTACTTCAAATAACTAAACTTTATTTCTCAAATTAACAAAATCCTTCATTGGTTGACCCTGCTTGGTAAACATTATTCCTAAACTAATTTCCTGTGTTAACCAATAAAAGATCAGTTAACACTATGAATCCTACAAAATCCTTTGGAGCCCAATTGAACTCAGTATACAGTAAATTTCCTTCATTAACCATGCAAGCTCAGTTAACACTACTTCTACTACAAAATCCTTTGACGCCCGAGTGAGCTTGGTAGACACTGTTTCCACAAAGTAATTTCAAGGAATACTTGGTAGACTCTAAAATTTGCTTTGCTGACCAACTGACCCTGATAAGCACTATCTTCCAACTGATATGACATTTGTGTAACATCAAAGACAACACACAATTAGACAATTGAATCCAACAATCTCCCTCTTTGGCATTGATGGCAACACAACATGTCATAGCACAATGAAATTTGAAAACAAGTCTTTCTCTGACAGAAATTTTCTCCCTCTTAGAAATTTATGCCACAAACTTCTCTAATGTAGTAATCTTCCTCTGTGAAGGAATTACATAGCTTCAAATAGAAAACTCTCCCTTGAACAAATTAAAATTTCAGAAAGATATGATAGTAAACTCTCCCTCTTTGACAAAAAATGCCAAAGACAACACATACCAAATGAGTAACAATGTACCTTGAGTACTGACTCATATGCAATGTTCCCATGACTATGTTGCATCAACTAATAGATCTTCAACTTGGTTCTTGTTGATGCATCACTAAAACTTTATTTTAGTGAGCTTTAGATAAGGGAATGACCCCTAACTTACCTCTTAGATACAAGAATGCATCCTTAGGTAATGGCTTAGTGAATATATCTATAATCTATTTTTTTGTATGGACATATTCCAATCTAATTTCCTTATCCTGCACCAATTCTCTAACAAAATGATATTTTACGGCAATGTGCTTGGTTTTGGAATGCATCACTGGATTCTTTGATATGTTAATTGCACTTGATATGTTAATTGCACTTGTATTATCACAAAACATAACAAGTGGTTCTTTGATCTCAACCTTCATGCCTTCCAATAACTATTTGAACCAAATACTATTAGAATAGTTCACTACTACTACAACATATTATGCTTCTGTTGTAGATTGGGATGTGCAATTTTTCTTTTTGCTTGTCCAAGATACCAACCTTTTGCCAAGAAACAATGCTCCACCAGTTGTACTCTTTCTTTCATCAATGTTTCCTACCCAATCAGCATCAATAAACACTTTCAAGTCACTCCAAATATATACCACAATCCATAATCTCCAATGCCTTTCAAGTATCTCAAGATCCTTTTGATTGCCATCATGTGATTTTCTCTAAGTTTTGCTGAAAATCTTGCCACTATACCAATAGCAAGAGCAATATTAGGCCTTGTATGAACTACATACTATAATTTTCCAATCATTGATCTATAAAAGGTTTGATCTACCTCTTTTGAATCATCATCTTTGGTAAGATTTAATCCAGTAGACATGGGAGTTCCAACTGGTCTTGAATCTTCCATACCAAACTTCTTGAATATCTCATTGATGTATTTAGATTAAGTGATGTAGATACCATTCTTGCTCTGCTAAATCTGAAGACCAACAAAGAATTTGATCTCACCAAACATAGAGATTTAAAATTCTTTGTTCATTTGCTCTAAAAATTCTTTGCATAGATCATCATTCCTTGTAAACAAAGTATCATCCACAGATATTTCTACCAAAACAATCTTGTTATCTGGTCCTTCCTTCATATACAAGCTACTATTATTACTAGTTCTTTAAAAACTAGTCTGAATAAGATAGTTATGCAATCTCATACCATGCTCTAGGGGCTTGTTTCAGACCATATAATGCTTTATGTAATTTGCAGACCATGTCCCTTTTATCTAGATCAATAAAACCTTCAAGTTGCTCAATGTAGACTTCTTCATCCAGAATACCATTGAAAAATGCAGATTTGACATCCATTTGATATACCTTAAATCCTTTATATGTTGCATATGCTAGTAGATTCTTGACACCTTACAATATTGAAATAGGAGCAAAAGTCTCTCCATAATCAATTCCTTCTTCTTCAAAATAATCTTTACACACTAATCTAGCTTTGTTTCTTGATGCCTTACCATCTTCATTCAACTTATTCCTAAATACCCATTTAGTTCCAATAACAATTTTATCTTTAGGCCTAGGTACAAGAGTCCATGTTTTGTTCTTCTCTATTTGTTCTATCTCTTCATTCATAGCCTCAATCCAAATTTCATTTTCCAATGCATCTTTGACATTTCTAGGTTCAAAATTAGCAAGTAAATAAGTACATTTTAGCTTACTTCTTGTCAGAGTACCTTCAAATTTGTCTCCAATAATATGATTTGGTGCATGATGCCTTCTAACATACTAGGCCAATATAGGTTCCTTGCCTCTTGAATGAATTGCATTGTCATCCTCTTGCACTTCAACTTCAGGTTCTGGCTGCTCAGACTTGGTAGGTATTAGCTTAGTAGCTTCAGAATGTGACTTTGGTTCCTGCAACTCGGTTTGACCTTTTTGCAACTTAGTGATTGATTAAGATTTAGGAGTAAAAGTCTCCTGATTGACAGATGTATATGGCACTATATCAAGTTCAATATAAATAAATCTCCTATAGTCTTCTAGTTCATTTTTGCTTTCTTCTTCAGTCCTTTTTGCAAACTCATCAACTTTCACATTTGCACTTTTTGTGATTTTGTGAGTAGACAAATTCAAACATCTATATGCCTTACTTTTGCAAGAATATCCCAAAAATATTTCCTTCATCACCTTTCACATCAAATTTTCCTTTTCTAGATTCTTTCAAAATGTGACATTTACTTTTAAATACTTTTAGGTAACTTACATGGGGTTTATAGCCATACCATAACTCATAAGGGATTTTTGAATGAGTCATTTTTCAACTGTACTCAATTCAAGGTATGAAATGTAGTATTGATAACTTCCTTTTAGTATTTGATAGCAATGTTCTTTTTAATCATTAGAGTCCTTGCACAATCCATGATAGATATGTTCCTCCTTTCAGCTATTCCATTTTGCTCGAGAGTTCCAGGGGCTGATACCTATCTTTTGATTCCTCCTTCAATGCAAAAGTTACTGAATTCATTGGAAATGAACTCACCACCTCTGTCTGATATCAAACATTGTATTCTTTTCCTTATTTCCTTTTCTAATCTATCCAAATGCCATTTGAACTTCTCAAATACTTTTGATTTCTCTCTTAGATACATAACAGTCATCATTCTAGAGTAGTCATCAACAAAAAGAATGAAGAACTTTTCTCAAGTATAGCTCTTAATTCCAATAGGTCCACACAAATCAGTATGCACAATTTCCAAAATATCTTCAAACTGATAGTTTTTACTTTTAACGCTAGTCTTTTTCATCTTACCAATCTGATAATTCTTGCATAGACCAACATCAGGTTTTTTAATACTAAGAATGCCTCTTACGTTCCTAAATTTTCTTATCTTTACCATGTTATCAAAATTCACATGACATAACCTTCTGTGCCATAACCAACTTTCTTCAACTTGAGTAATAAAACATGATCACTCACCAAGATCAAGATAAAACAAGTTACATTTTGTTTGTATGCCTAATCCAATCATCTTTCCTTTGTCATCTAGTAGTCTTGCCTTTCCATGCATGAATTCCACCTTGGATCCAATATTGATTAGTTGTGCCACACTCAATAGATTGTTTTTTAGTCCTTCAACTCAATAGGCATTATCATATAGAAGTTCTTTGGTTAATGAGATTTGGCCTCTTCCTTTTATGCAACAAGTTTCATTATTACCAAACCTTACACTACCACTATCATAGTCTTCAAAATGTTCAAACTTAGTTTTGTCACCAGTCATATGATGAGAAAAACCACTATCTATGATCCATGTATCATTTTTTCTCATATGAGAGATAAGTACCATCTTATCTTCCTCATCATTATCAGATTCATATTTTATAGCAATGTAAACTATTTCATCTTCACTACTATCAAAATCCTTAGAGTCCTTAGCCATAAAACATGTTTTCTTACCTTTGTCCTTAAATGATTTGAAGTCTTTCTTTTCATTGCACTTATGACCTTTCTTCTCATCCTTGCTTTGCTTGTTTGGGCACCTAGCTACAATATGACCAATTTCTTCACATGAAAAATAGATTAGGGGACCTTTACCTTTGTATTTTCCTTTGCCTCTAGAATATTTTCTTGCAAGTAGAGCTTCAACAACTCCAAGATCACTGTCAAAACTTTCTTCTGATTCATCTTCACTTTCTGACTGAGTGTCCTTTATTTTATTGCCATATTTTTTGATTGAAAGCTTGGCTTCAAATGTTGATTCAATGTTCTTGGAAGCTAGAACATAATTGTCATAGTTATCTAGCTCAAAGGCTATCAACCTTCCTACTATGGCATCCAAATTTATCTTATGATTTGCTTCACATCTTCTTTCTTGAATTGTAGAAACTCTAATTGCATAAATGGGAAGCAATGTTCTAAGAACTTTACTTACAATTGTTTCCTCCTTGATATCTGCTCCAGAAGCTTTGATTGCACTAACACTTGCTTTGATCCTTTCAACATATTTGGCAATGTTTTCATCCTTTCTCATCCTCATTTGATCAAATTGTCCTCTTAGAATTTTTTCTTTTGCTCTCCTCAAATTATCATCACCTCCATAGATATCCTTCAACTTGTTCCACATTTCAAAGGTAGTTTTTCAGTCCTTGATATCATCAAATTCTTCATAGCTTAGGGCAGATGTAATGTCTATCATCATGGTGTTATGTGTCTTCTTCTCAACAATGTCATTGATAGATAATGTACCAGAAGGAGTTGTATATTCTTCATCAAGATATTTCAATCCTATATCTCTAATGGAAGCTAGATGGAGTCTCATGAGACCTTTCCATGCTGAAAAGTTATCCCTGTTAAGCCTTGAAATTTCTCTCTTCTAAGACATCATGATCTTTAGCTTAGATCCTTGAAATCCTTCCTACAAGCACCAAAAGCTCTGATACCAATTGTTGGAAATATAGATGGAGTAACTTCAGGCAGGGGGGGGTGTGAATCAATTACCACAAAAACAAATCCACATATCCCTTAGATGTCTAATAAACTAGTTACTATTGTCACTTGATAAACATACTTAAAATGTTTTAACTCGGTAGATGCAATGTATGTTAACTTTAACAGATTCTAAACATTTATAGTGATTAACATTCAAGCATAAAAGAAATAACATGAACACATGAGACAACAGATTTAATGAGGAGACCCAATATGAGAAAAACCACCAAGTAACTAGCTACTAATTTTCACTCTTTTGAAGTGAGCCCTATTAGGAGCCAACCCAGTTAAAGGTTACAAAACACACTGTTAGGTGTGACCTTGTTAGAGGATTTAATCACCCTATTAGGAGTGGTTTTGCTAGAGGTTTGTAGAATAATTCAATAGAACTATCCCCTTGTTAGAGGATTTATAAATGGTTGTTAAACCAACTCTGTTAAGAGATTTAGGAATCACTGCTACAATGGTAAGAAAGTAATAATGAAATGACCTGAATGAGATGCAACTGAATTGTTGATACAGATCTCTATTCTGCTCCACTAGATCCTTCCTAATCAAATAAATCTTTGTTTCTCCTCAAGGATATCTAACCATCCTTCAAAGTTCGCTCACACTTTCCTCTTCAATCAATACAATTGCATGCTCGCTCATTACACTTTAGAATTCTCAACTTGATCTTTCATATATACCTTTTAGATTATCAAGTGAATTACAAGTTATAATTACCAATAATCATTACCTCAGTTAGCTACAATCATTACTTCAAATAACTAAACTTTATTTCTCAAATTAACAAAATCCGTCATTGGTCGACCTTGCTCAATAAACATTGTTCCTTAATTAATTTCCTGTGTTAACCAATAGAAGCTTGGTTAACACTATGAATCCTACAAAATCATTTGGACACTAAGTGAACTTGGTAAACACTAACTTTCCTTCATTAACCATGCAAGCTCAATTAACACTACATTTGCCACAAAATCCTTCGACGCCTGAGTGAGCTCAATAGACATTGTTTCCACAAAGTAATTTCCAAGAATGCTCGATAGACTCTAAAATTTGTTTTTTTGACCAACTAAGCTTGGTAAGCACTGTCTGCCAACTGATATGACATTTTTGTAACATCAAAGACAACACACAATTAGAAAATTATATCCAACAACAATGACATCAAATCTTAAATCTTCAAAATATACAATGTCATCATAAGCTCACAATGTTACCATAGTCAATATATATCATAAACTATTCAGATCAATATATCACCAAATAAATTATGCCAATCCTACACCAAATCTAAACTAATGTGTAGAGCTCTCCAAGAGTTTTTTGTTGACTACTTGAAGTCCAAAATCTGACTCTGTATGCCCAAGTTATGCCCTAATTTATGCTCTAAATAAACAACATCTAAATTTCGTTCTCTTAAAACCTAAAAAATTTCAAAATCACAGAACCAAGCCTACATCAAGCTGTAGTGTTCTAAATTATCTTTCCAACGCTTGTAAGAACTTTGAAATCTGATATCCTGAGAGAAAGTTATTGCCTTTGTACTAAGACAATCTTTTTTACCATTTTCACTATGATTTTTTTTTGTGACAAAAATTTCAACGAGATTAAATTTGACAGCCATCATGGGCTAAAAATAAAAAACTCTTTCATTTCCTTTGAACATGACCAAACTAGGGCATATTAAATATCAAAATTTATGAAAACATCAACCCAGATCTAATGGTGAGGTTTTTTTTTTCCCGGGAGGTCATTTCTGCAAGCCACCCCCTAAAAACCCTCATTTAAATGAAACATCCAGAAAACACTTTTGCCAACAATTTCACATGCCCAAAATCTACCAACATCCTATCATAATAGCAAACCCAAAACCCTCAGATCTACAATAAACAACTCATATATCTTGCCCTTTCTTTTATCCTCTCATGCATTTCCATGGATTCAATCTAGGGTTACAATAATAAAACAATAGCTCTGATACCACTTGTAAGGAAACTTGCAAGAAATAATATATTTTTTTCCAGATAACCCATAATAGATCTGAAATAAATATGGAATTAAAATCCACATGCAAGAGAATAGACTATCCACAAAAATGTGACACAAGATATACCCTGGGGAATCCTCGTTGATGGAAAAACTTGGCATCCAAAAGCATCCATCACCATGTATTATTCAGCAAAAATACCACTACAATACAACCATGGAAGTCTTCAAAGCCATAGCCACAACCAAGCAAACTATGTGAACAAGTGTGAATCCACACATCCCATGACATGCTTCCAACTTTCACAAATGCTCCCTTGGCTAACCTATCAAGCCTTGTCCTACTTGACTCTCTCCTTTTTGTCTTTTCCTTCACACTCACCAATAATTACCCTTGTGGCTGTTTAAATAGTAGCAAGTCACACAAAACCACCAAGTGGTATTACATAAACCATGTGTTAAAACCATGTGCTACCTAACCCAATGACCCCATATTTAATATTGGGTATTTAATTCTTTCCCCAATATTAAATAATTACATGAAATATTATCACAATGTTACAATACAACTCATCAAGTATATCCCATGGGAATCTTTACATATTGCATGTCCATCTAGGTGCAACATTACATAATAAAATAAAATAATACAATATAACAATATTATGCAATGTGTGCAACACCCATTATCTCAACACGTTGTTCATCCTCTTCTCTTTTTTCAAAGTAGTCCTCCTACTCCCCCTGTTTGTTTTTGTCTAGGTTCACCTCCTTAAGATCATTGTCATCCCCAGTATCCTAAGAAACTTCCTTTTTTCTTTTTCTTTCCATCCTTGTAATAAAGGGTTCATCATCAAAGGGAATAGAATCCCTTTACATAGCCTTTCCTCTATTTCCTGAGACTTTTCCCAAGGTTTCTCTTATCTGAAAGCCCTTCCTTTGCTCCTCCTTGTAATCACTATCTTGATTTGAATAACTCTCCTTACCCTTCTTATTCTTCTTGGAAGAACTTTCTATATCCCCTTTCTTGTTCTTTTTTAAGTCACCCTCATCCACCTCATGCTTAGTATCCATATCAAAGTCCTCAGAATCACTGCCCTCAATCTCATAATCAAGCGATTTCTTACTCTACCTGGGCCTATCCACCTTTTTTATCTTCAATAGGTTAGTTATTAAAACCATTAAGCCCTCATGGCATGCATGATCTCCCTCAGGATTATTTTGAAAGGCAAGAATAGAATTACCCAGAGATTGTTTGAGTTAAAAAGAAAAATTTATCCTAACCCTATGCCTAAAATGGTTAACCAACATGAAATGGTGACCATAAATCTTGGAAGCACCCATCTAAAGTAAGATACTCAATAATCACAAACATCACAAATCTCCAAGGGCACGAAATGGAACCAAGGTTAAAGTAAGAATTGCCTATTTTCACCAGTCTATTAAGTTCCTTGGTTGTTCTTGTTCTTCTTTAAGTCACCCTCATTCACCTCATCCTTAGTATCCATATCAAAGTCCTCAAAATCACTGCCCTCAATCTCATAATCAAGCAATTTCTTACTCTGCCTGGGCCTATCCACCTTTTTTGACTTCAATAGGTTCATTATTAAAACCATTAACCCCTCATGGCATGCATAATCTCCCTCAAGATCATTTTGAAAGGCAAGAATCGAATTACCCAGAGATTTTTTGAGTTAAAAAGGAAAATTTATCCTAACCCTATGCCTAAAATGGTTAACCAACATGAAATGGTGACCATAAATCTTGGAAGCACCCATCTAAATTAAGATACTCAATAATCACAAACATCACAAATCTCCAAGGGCACGAAACAGAACTAGGGTTAAAGTAAGAATTACCTATTTTCACCAATCTATTAAGTTCCTTAGTTGTTCTTGTTCTTCTTTAAGTCACCCTCATTCACCTCATCCTTAGTATCCATATCAAAGTCCTCAGAATCACTACCCTCAATCTCATAATCAAGAAATTTCTTACTCTGTCTAGGCCTATCCACCTTTTTTGACTTCAATAGGTTCGTTATTAAAACCATTAACACCTCATGGCATGCATGATCTTCCTCAGGATCATTTTGAAAGGCAAGAATAGAATTACCCAGCGATTGTTTGAGTTAAAAAGGAAAATTTATCCTAACCCTATGCCTAAAATGGTTAACCAACATGAAAGGGTGACCATAAATCTTGGAAGCACCCATCTAAAGTAAGATACTCAATAATCACAAACATCAAAAATCTCCAAGGGCACGAAATGGAACCAAGGTTAAAGTAAGAATTACCTATTTTCACTAGTATGTTAATTTCCTTAGTTTTTCTTGTTCTTATTTAAGTCACCCTCATCCACCCTCATCCTTAGTATCCATATCAAAGTCTTTAGAATAACTGCCCTCAATCTCATAATCAAGTGATTTCTTACTCTGCCTGGGCCTATCCACCTTTTTTGACTTCAATAGTTTCGTTATTAAAACCATTAACCCCTCATGGCATGCATGATCTCCCTTGGGATCATTTTGAAAGGCAAGAATAGAATTACCTAGAAATCATTTGAGTTTTAAAATAAAATTTATCCTAACCCTATGCCTAAAATGGTTAACCAACATGAAATGGTGACCATAAATCTTGGAAGCACCCATCTAAAGTAAGATACTCAATAATCATAAACATCACAAATCTCCAAGGGCACAAAATGGAACCAGGGTTAAAGTAAGAATTACCTATTTTCACCATTCTATTAAGTTCCTTAGCTGAATCTACAAGCTCATTAATCACCTAATTAAGGAACTTTTTGTCTCGGTAGAAGTTAATGCCCTCCATATCCAACCCCATGATTCTAGCTATGATATCTTCAAAGACCTCCATTCTTTGATTCCCCACCAAAATACTCCCATCTTTCCATGTCTTTATGAAATGTTGAGTTATAGTAGGGTTGCTTCCTTTCAATTTTTCCATAAAAATAGTAAAATTCCTTTGCTCCAAAATGTCCCAGATTTCCTTCTTCTTCATCCATTATTTGAAACTTGTTGGTTCAATTCTTTTCCTCTTTCCTCTCATCTTCTTGTCTCTAATACAAAGTTTCTTTCTTCTTAGAAAAACCCTCTACAACATAAAACCATGGTCGATATCACAACCAAGGATATTAATGGGAAAAAAGATCCACAATCTGTGTGGCATTGATTAGTAATAAACTATCCTTCTAATAATAGCTCATCACTTCCCAATTCTGCCCATATAATAGTTACTCGTTTCTGACATATTCATCATTACTAAAACACTTTTTCTTACTTTTGGCTTTGTCATGCTCAATCAATAAACACCTCTCAATAGGTATGATATCATTGTAGTTCTATATTACCTTGTCATCACTTATGCATGTCACATTAGCTACCCAGTTAGCAACTTGATTCGTTTCTCTATAGTTGTGAATGATAACACAAATTTCAAAGGAATTGATAAGCTCAATGGCCTTACCTATAATATTATTAATAGTCAAAGAAGGAATGGTAACTTTCTTAAAATAATTTATTATATTATGGGAGTCCCCCTCAAGCCATATCTTATTCAAATTCAACCTTTTTGCATAGTTAAGACCATATAGAGCCGCACTAGCTTCTACCACATAGTTTGTTTGAGCTCCAATAGAAATTTCCATTCCACCCACTCTATCCCCCTTCATATTCCTAATGATGATACCACAACCAAAAATTCTTGGGTTGGCCTTCAAGGCCCCATCCAAATTTATCTTATACCAGTCCATTGAGGGAAAATCCCATCTAGCTAGACCCCTATAGTTAGGACCACTTTGCACTGAACTGATACCATTTAAATTCTAATTCTTAGGCACTGATTCCTCCCAATCATTTTAAGGTTGGCATCCTTTTCCACAAGATCTAATATTCTCAATCACCAAATTCATAATCTTGCAGAAAACTAGATCTAGATTATATTCTAAACCCTTAAACACCCTATCATTACATTCCTTCCATCTGCCATAGCAAAGGAACGGGAGAATAACATCCCACAATATTATAACCAAGGTGTTAGTAGAGGGAGCTTTCCAACTATTGAAAAACCCTTGAATTGTAGTAGGGCAAACCCAAGTAATATTCAATAGACGACAGACCTTTTCCCATGACCTTCTAGAATAAGAATAATGAATAATCATATGGTTAACTATTTTAACATCATTCTTATAGAGATAATATCTATTAACTATGTTGAATCCTCTCTTCAATAAAGTATTCATAGTTAGAATTTTATTCTATAAAAGGATCCAAAATATATATATTAACTTTAGGTTTCATACTTTCAAACCAAGCTTTAGCCCAACAAGGCTCCTACTACTCTTCAAAAGCCTTAGCATACACCTAGGATACATAAAAAAGAACATTCATATTATATTTCCATATGAGAGTATCCTTCTCATGGCTTAAAAATATAGCATTCAAAATCTTGTTAAGGTCATTCAGGTTTCTATCGACTCTCTTAAGGTCCACCCAACTATTCTCCTCCCAATAGTCCTCTACAAAAATCTTGAAGATATTCTTACATTGTTCCATAAGACCATTCCATCTTTGATCAACACTAAGGGGGTGATCAAGAATCCAAATATCATCCCAAAAAAGAATAGTACTCATATTTCCCACCTTCCATATGACCCCTTTGTTAATAATTTTTATTTTTTTTTAGCATGTTTCAAAATCATTGACCCCCCTTGAAAAGTCTCATTATTAAGAAAATGATTAAGATCTTGATTCTTTCTATTATATTTATCTTTCCAAATATCACACCATTCACCTTCCTCTTTATGTCATCTCCATAAAAAATTAGCAAGCAAAGAATCATTCATTTTGGTAACTCTTCTATGACCAAGGCCACCTTTATTAAAAGGCATACAAACTTTCTCCCAAGCAATCAGCACCAGTCTTTTCTTTTTTCCCATACCCATCCATAAGAAAATCTTTTGAACTTTTTTAATTGCTAGAGAAAATTTTCTAGGGATCTTAAAGACACTCAAGCCATACAACAAAACATTATGTAATATGGATTTGAGGATGATAACCTTACCAACCTAACTAAGAAGGGAGCCTTTCCATCCTACTAACTTTGAATGAATTTTATCAATTAGCAAACTCCAAAAGATCTCAAGTGGGTCCATACAAAGGGGTAAACCTAGATAAGAACCCAGTAAGGTACCAATCTCATACCCAATAATTATTTTAATTTTATTCTATCTATAATCATTAACATTAATGAAATATATCACACTTTTGTTCCAATTTATAGTTTAACCAGAAGCTTGCCCATAATCCTCTAAAGCATTCTTTATGTTTCTAGCATTTTGAACTAAAGCTTCTCCCATCACTATTGAATCATCCACAAATTATTGATGAGAAAAAATTAGCTCTTTAGATGAGGGTTTGAGACCAACAAAATCCCCCACAGACACCATTTTTTCCACAAACCTTCCCAAGCATTCAACCATAAGTATGAAAAAGATAGGTGAAAGTGGATCCCCCTGCCTCAAACAATGAGAAGCCTAGAAAAAAGGAGTTGGCAACCCATTCACGAGCACTAAAAAAAAAGTAGAAGAAACCAGCATAAGGACCAGTTCCCTAAATCTTTTTATTAAAACCAAAAGCTTCTAGTCCTCTTTGCAAAAAGGCCCAATCCACCCTGTCATAAGCTTTGGATAGATCGGGCATAAGGAGGAACCCCTCTTTCTTGGATAATGTAAGGAAGTGATTATTTTCATGTAGCAAGATAATAGAGTCCAAGATTTTCCTACTAGGGACAAAACCATTCTGCTACCTGGATATCAAATTATGAAGGAGAGACAAAATTCAAAGAGTGAGCACTTTAGATATAACTTTATAAAAAGAATTACAAAGACTGATTGGACAAAACTAGTCCATGCTATCAACACCTGGCTTTTTTGGAATCAAAGCAAGGAAGGTACCATTCAATTTTTTCTGAAATTTCCTAGAACCAAAGAACTCCTTAACTCCATTTCAAACATCTTCATGGATGATATACCAATACTTATGAAAGAAAAAAAAAAGGAAACCCATCTGGCCCTAGAGCCTTGTTTCCATCAGAGGATAAAATAGATAGAGTTGGAGAAGCTCCTTAGTGTAGGTTTCATTTATCCTATTTATGATAGCCAATGGGTTTTACCCTAGTAATTATCCCAAATAAAGGGGGGAAATGGAGAGTTTTTTTGGACTATAGGGAGCTTAATAAAGCCACTAAAAAGGATCCATTTCCACTACATTTCACTAACCAAGTGCTTGCTAATCTTGTCAGTAAAGGTATTTTTCGTTTCCAGATGGCTTTAGTGGATATAACTAGATCCAAATATCACTATAAGATCAAGATAAGACAATGTTCATTTTTCCATGGGGAACATTTACTTACTTAGTCTTACCATTTAAATTGTGCAATGCACCTA
The DNA here is from genome assembly GCA_028749045.1 of Cupressus sempervirens. Taxonomy (NCBI): domain Eukaryota; kingdom Viridiplantae; phylum Streptophyta; class Pinopsida; order Cupressales; family Cupressaceae; genus Cupressus; species Cupressus sempervirens. Next base: position 168,242,433 of record CM053793.1, on the reverse strand, counting down.
CTACTTTCCAACAAGTAGTGCTTGGTATTTTCTCTGACATTGTTGCTAATTGTGTGGAAATATACATGGATGATTTCACTACTCATGGAATCACAATTGAGGCACAAGATAACTTGGAGAAGGGTCTTAAGAGATGTCAAGAATATAACCTCTCCCTTAACAGTGAAAAGTGTTACATGACAATGGAAGAAGGAGTTGTCTTGGGACATTACCTTTCATCTTTTGGAATCTAGGTAGACCCTGCAAAAATTGCAGTCATCAACACACTCCCCACATCGGTCAAGCAGAAAGATGATGGGAATTTCCTTGGTCATGTTGGTTACTATAGATGATTCATCAAGGATTTCAAGCAACTTTCCACACCCTTGTACAACTTACTTAAAAAGGAGGCCAAATTCGAATGGACAGAAGACTGTGAAGTAACATTTTAGAAACTGAAAGATGTTTTGACAAAAACACCTATTCTTATAGGACTTGATTGGAGACTCCCATTCCACATCCACACTGATGCATATGATTATGCCATTGGAGTAGTCCTAGGACAAAAGGAAGGTATTTTGAACATGTTATTTACTATATTAAGAAAAACTTGCAAGTTGTTAAACTAAATTATATTATTACTGAAAGAGAGTTGTTAGCAGTCATCTATGCACTAAAAAAATTCATGCACTACATCACAAGTTATGAAGTATTTGTTTACATTTATCATTCTACCATAAAATATTTGATGAATAAACTTGCCACTAGTGATAGATTAGCACATTGGTTACTCCTCATGCAAGAATTTGATATGAAGATAATTCACAAACCAGGCAATTTTATGAAAATTACAAGTTCTAGATGATCCTATGGCAGTTGATGATAGTTTTCCTAATGAGCACTTTTTTTCTATTGATTCTTTTGATCCATGGTATGCAGACAGAGCTATGCTATAGGAAGAACACTACCTCACTTCTTGCCTAAGCAACACTGAGTTTTGGTTTAAAATAGTTCTAACTTCTCATGGATCTTAGGCTTTATGTTTTATATAGGTCTAGACTAGACCACCCAAAGATGTGTTCAAGAGGACGAGACTTATGGTATTTTATGGGCATGTCATGACGAGCCATGTGGAGGTCATTTTACATCAAAGAGGAAAACCTATAAAATTCTAACTAGATACTACTAGCCTACTTTGCATAAAGATGCAGCAAAACATACCAAGCACTATGATAGATGTCAGTGCATGAGGCACCCAACAAAATTTGAATTATGTTTTAGCCTCAAATAGTGGTCATGCCCTTTGATAAGTGGGCTATCAACTTTGTTGGACCCATTGAACCATCTTCTCATGAGAAGTTGTATATCTTAGTATGTACTGACTATGCCACAAAGTGGATCAAAGCTCAAGCAATGAGGTATGCCAGGGATCATAAAGTTGTTGAATTTCTCTATGAATGTATATTCACTAGATTTAGAGTCCCACAGGAGATAGTCACAGATCAAGGAGCATAGTTTACCTCAAATCTTATCTCAAATTTTATGAACAAATACATGGTGTGCCATGCTAAATCTTCACCATATCACCCTCAAGTCAATGACTAGGCCAAGATAACTAATTAGGAGATAGAATCCATTTTAACCAAGACATTTGTTGTTCACAAAAAAGACTGGGCTACTCGTCTTCCTAAATCTATTTGGGCTTACCATACAACACGGAAAAATATGACTAGTTTTACCCCTTTTGAGCTATGGTATGGTGAATCAACATCCATGCCTATTGAGTTTTAGCATAAGACGCTTAGAATAGCTTGGGACCTAGACATTGATCTTACTAGCACTCAAGAAGACCGGTTATTACAATTGAATGGGTTAGATGAATACAAGAAGTTTGCACTCTACAACACTGAATTGATCCAACAGTAGAGAAAAAAATGGCATGACAAAATTCATTCAAAAAAAGAAAAATTTTGTGGCAGATTGGCATTGTTGTATATTCTCGCTACCAGTAAATGCTAGGAAAATTGCAAACCAGATGGCTCAGACGGTATGAGATAATCTTAGTATTTGATAATGATGCAATTCAACTTTCAACCATTGATCCTATATGGTTCAAGCTACTTGTTAATAGGCATAGACTCAAAATCTATAAAAAACCAGTCAGTCACAAGGAGTTTCTATAGCAATTCTAGTATAGCAAAGACACATTTATTGCTATAGCCGAAGCATCTGGATCTCCTACCCAGACTTCTATTGATTCTTGATTTCATTCAAGATCTTCATAATAAAAATTTCCCATTTTGTGAAATTATTTCTCCATAATACACTCCACCTCACCTTCTCTCTCAACCATCTTTCCATACCATCCCATCACTCCATCAATGCAGGTGATATTTTTAGTTCCTGCCAAGGCAGGAATACTTATGCATTCATGTCAATCCAAATATGACATTAACACTACCCAATCAAATCTAAGAATTTAAAAGATTATATGAGATTTCAAATGTTTATATCTTTTTCTAATTTTTTATTATTTTATAAATCACATTTTCCATCCATTCTATTGGTCCATACTATTTTTGGTGGGGGAGAAAATTAATTTTCTTCAACAAAAAATACAAATATTTTCTAACAACTTCATCTTACATTAATGAATGTATTAATTATAACTTTATCTTTTCTACAAGTTGATAAGATTTTATTTTTTCAATCATTTTATCTTCCACCTCACACAATATGTCTAATCAATATTAATTATTACAATCTATTAAATATTTTTAATTTCTTATTTTAAATATATTTATTATTAGTTTTACATTGATGTTTATTTTTGACTATTTGATATAACTTGTTCCTAAAACTTCATATAATGCATAAGTTCAAATTATACTTCAATATATATATATATATAACTAATAAATATGTCTTTTTAATATAATTTCAATATGTTATATCTTTGTATTTGAATTTCTAATTTTTTTAAAACTTTGCTTTTTTAATAAAAGTAGTTAAATTATTACTATTATTTTGCTTTTATAAAAATTAATTAAACAATATTATTTTTAATTATATTTTATAATAGTGTTTGTAATATGTATAATTGATAAGTGTTACAATTTTTAAATTATATTATTTATTATTATTTATTTTTTTATTTAAACAATTTATCATTTAGTTTAAATACATTTAAAATTTAAATATATATTTTAATATTAAATTAATAATTATATTTTATATCAAAAAATATACTAAAGAAATAACCACAAAATAGAAATAATTCAATTCTAAAAGATATATAAATTATAATTAGGTTTGTATAAACTATATATTAAAATTAAATAGTTATATTTTATTTCTTATTTATTACATCATATTTATTCATCAACATCAAATTTATATGTATTAATATATTTATTATTTACAAATGTACATATTAAATTATATAGATATTATTTCATAATTAAAAATTACTTAAACATTAAATTGTAAACAATTAAACAATTAGCTTTACTTATAAAATATTTTTATATTTCAATACATTTCATTTTTTCTTATAGAAATGTAAGTTTTAATATAAAATTTAAATTCTTAGTTTCATTAATTAAAATATAATATATTTTAATTCTTTATTATAACCATGATTTTATTTTGACTATTTGTTTTATTAAGAAAAATAATTATATTTAATTCTCTCTCTCTCACACACACACAACTTATGTTGGTATCACTCTATCTTACTATTTTATCTCTCTTCCTCTTCCTCCTCTACATTATCTATCATTTTTTCCTCTACATATATGTTTATGTTGTTATTGTTGTATACTGTTATTTATCTCTATCTATATCTCTATCCTAGTTTTTGTCCAGTGCTAATGATTAAAAATAGTGTGAGTTCCATTTAATAATCAAGATGAGAATAATATATAGTTGGGGGAGTTATTCCAACTAATTATGGTTGTCTAGTAGCATGCATGGTATGCTTAAACATATAATGTGATACTCCAAATGCTTCATCACTTCTTGAAGTTCTATAATTCAAATATTGGTATGGATATCTTTCCTCATTGCATATAATTTAAGTTGCCAATGTAGAAGGTACAAATTTGTCTAAAGCATATGTATTGATCGTAGTATGATATTAAGTACTTAGTGCCATATTGGGGACTTTTACCTCTTATTCTTGGGCTTAAATGCCCAAAGATATAATATTATAGCACGAGAACTTAACAACAAAATATGAGCCATCCTATCAGATCACAAGCGCATTTCTAGGATGAAAATTTAACAACAAAAAATGAGTAATCCTATCAGATCACAAGTGCATTTCTAGGAAAAAATTAATGCATTTATAATGTTAATTTAGATTCTCACTCATCTACACCTCTACAACCATTATGTGTTAGGCAGGAACTATGACGCATTGCGTCTCTTGTTAGAACACGCTTCGTATAGCACCTACCAGGTTCATGCCATATACCCTTGTATATATTTTATTTTATTCATTCTTTATTATTAGGAATTTGTGTCATTTTTATTTTCACTATTGCACTTAGTTTGGGGGTGGGGGGGGGGAGGGTGTGGGTTGATATTCTATTGTCAAAATTTATAAATTAGCATGTAAACATTGAGTTTCTTGTCTTTATGAGATGACTATCATCATGTGCTTGTTGAGTTGTCCTTCCATCATTGCATCATAATATATGTAAGGAAATTAAACATATTAAAAGTTGAGGTTTAACTTTTAATTATATTTTAGCAACATGTTTGAGGTGGTAGGCCTTGATACAAGTGAACTATTATGAGGCTTGATGCAAGTGAAGATATCATTAGATTTAATGCACTAAACTCTTTTAATTCCATGAAATAAGTAGCATTTGGTATGGTATTTTTCTCTGCAACATCCTGTGTCATAACACTATGAATTTTTTTAATTTACCATTGTTGTGCTCTACAAAAATACCAAGTTTTTGCCAAAATTTAAATTTTTTGTTCAACAATGGGAGGAGACCTTGAAAGACATGATTCGGTGGATCATGAGGTTTTGTTGGATGATGCGTCCAGTTGTGAAATCTTCAAAAGAAAAGGATAAGTGGACTACTACTTGAGTCTTAAGGGGTTCAATGATGAAGTTTCTCTACAATTTCTAAGCACTTTGAAGGATGGATTTGCAGTGGTCAAAGGCTTAAAAATTGAATTTATAGAAGATATTGTGGTAGAAGTAATTGGTTTACCACATGAAGAGTAAAAGTGGATGAAGGATCTCAACTTCTATTTGGCTAGGGCTTAGTTCACTTGCACGATGACCCTCTGATTGACATAGATAAGAAGCAAGGCACTTCTAGAGTATCCTTGCCCTTGGAATTCATTCAGCTAGTTGCATTCATCATCTAGTATTTCACCTATGAAGGGCGCTATAAGTATTTGCATGGCCTACATTTCAAACTTATAGATCATCTTCAGCACAAAAATAGACTGGTAAATTTTCCCAACTTCTTGTTCAATATTGTGAAAAAGCAAGCTTCCTCATTTCATTCAGGAAAAGGCCAGTCTATTTCACATCATTATTTGATAAAGTTAATTGTAGCGAGAGAATTCAATAAATAGTCAATTGGGACATGGGAATACTTTCTACAAATAAATGAGATGGAACCTAAGTTGGTGAGCCCTAGAGGCCAAGGTTTCGGCATAGAGAATGAACATCTACTAGATTTTGTAAAGTTATCCCAAGGGGGAAAAAGTTCCTAAAGCTTCTCCTTCTAATTCTAGACAATCTAGGAAAAGAGTTTGTAAAATTGGTGCCTCCACTTCTAAAAGGAAGATAACTAAAAATAAAGAAACTATTGATGTCCCTAAAACCCCACTATCCATAAAGACCAGGTCCACCACTAAGGGAAACAAAGGTAAAACTATGGAAATAGAAGAGGGAATGTCAAAATAGTAGTCTAGTAGTAAAAATAGTAATGTTGATGAAACCTTACATTCACATGGGGAAGAAACTTCAAAAAAACCTCTTGAAGTAGCTATGGAGGAAATGACCACTAGCAAGAGGAAATGAAAGAATCCTCCCTGCTCATCCACACCCCCTATAAGAAGAAGTGCAAGGCTTTCTAAAATTAACAAGGATGTTGAGGCTTCTATTCCAATTGTTAACCTAGAATCCTCTTTAGAGGGATGGTTTCAACAAAACGTAGCAAGTGACACTCAATTCAACAACCAAAATCCACAAATAGAAGTTAACTCTAGTGTTAACTATACACTTATAAACAATGATGAGGATTCTAAGGAGTCTAAAGGGTTTGAAGAAAATTTTGTTATGTAGGACATTCTTGGGGATTCAAAAGACCTCCCTTCTAAGGAATATCTAGAATTTAGAAAAGAGATTGTTGAGGAAGAATTAGAAAAACTTAATTAGTATGGATTAGAGATGTTGGCTAAGATAGAAATTGAGTCTAGTGAGAAAGGAAATATAGTATCAAACATTGTTCTATGGAAGGGAGAATCCTCCACAATTCAAAGCATAGTAAAAAATTCTCACCCAGCACCTAACTGGCTAGATATTCTCAGGCAAGAACCCTTGCCAAAGCCTAATTTGTCTACACCCTTGTCTGCAAGGATAAATTTATATCAACAATTATTATGGGCAAGGGAACAATAGAAATTATAAAAGAAAACCTAAAACATGTCATTAATGAGAAAGGCCATCAACTAGAGTATAAATCAAATCAAATTGAGATTTTAAAAAGATGGATTGAATAAATCTCAGGGTTGATCCCTGAGCTTATGGCATGCAGATCACTATCTCTAGTGTATGTAGTATTCCTTAAGGAACAACTTGTTAATTTTAAATTGACAAGAGTAACAAAAGGACTTAGTCCCTCTATTTAAACCCCTCATAAAATCTATGATGTACTCCAATTTGTTCCAATTACCCTAAAAAAAAAATTGTGTGAACTATATCTATATAACTTGGCAATGCCAAATGATACAAAATTTTACTTGTTGGTCTGATTTTTCACTTGCCAAAGATTTTCAAAATTATAAGTGAAAATCATGAAAGTATTGTAGTTACCTTTATTAGGGTTTCTAAATTTTTTTTATCCTTATAAAACCCTAGGTCAAAAAAATTCATCTTTGTGATCAATAGAATCCCTTTTCTCAATATTGATTTTAAAAAGTCCAAAATAAGGATATGCAATTTTCTTGATATATCTTATATCCTTATGATATGCAAAAATGCTTTCACATTATTATTTCATGGCTTTCTATATCATTAAATCATGAGATTGTGAAGTCTTAAATTTTCACAACATCACACCTCCTTTCTCATTAACCATTCCAAAGGTAGCAAGGGAGTGAAACGGCCTATTTTAGGCACTGCACAACTTCACAGTAGTCAATGGAAAATTTTGTTTTCAAGTTGCAAATGGGAAAAAAGAGTATAAGTGCAAGGTCATAGGTCTTCCTAAATTTAGTTAATTCAAAGTGGCAACAATGTGAGACAAAGGAAGGCAGTCAATATAAAGGTTAATCACATGTTTGCATGTGAAATCCAGCTAGAGTCTTCTAAGGTTACGAAGCAACCAAGGGAAGATACATATCTAAATAAGCCCAAATGGTAAAGGCAAATCATAGACACGTGGATTGGTCTATGATACAAGTTAGAGAAATCTAACATAAGTGCATGATCACATGGTTAAGTGGCCAAGATAATCTTCAAGCTATGAAGTCACAAAGGATATATGGTAGTAAAAAGAAGTGTTCATCATTGATTCAAAAAGGTTTAAGTATAGTTGAAGTTTCAAGTTGTGATGAAGAGATCAAAGTGATCACACAGTCAACTTTTATACCTTCCCACCATCACTGGAGTTAGTGTTTAACTCATGAAGAAGGTAGTGAAGTAGTGAATACAATACATCGCATTGTCACAAGTTCTAACCCCAATTAGTAAGTTGATGTTGCAAATGAGTGAAAGCAAGATCAAATGGTTAAGATTACAGGGCATCACATTTTCACAAGGATTATTGTATAAGATAAAATTTAGGTCATGAAACTATGATGAAGGAATAACGGCTAGTTAAAATAGTGAGCACAACACCATAGGATTAATTTAAGTGTCTTGCTAAATTATTACAAAGCTATAAAGTACTAAGAAGTAAAGCCTATTCACATGGTCATAGGTGTTAATTTTAAGGCCTAAAAAGGATTTTTCAATAGCAAAGTCTATGTTAGATAAGAAAGTGATGAGCTGGATGTACAAAAATCTAAAAAAGTGTAGCTTTGGCCATTTTTTTGAGAAATTGTTAGGTTTTCAAGTGTGCCACTCTTAAATGTCAATTAAAGCCACACCCTCATTACAGAAACTAATAAAGTCTAAAGAGTGGGATATTTTCATTACCGTTTTCTTAAGTTGTCTATTTTTGCTAAGAAATTTTCAAGTGTAGAGTGATATCTAAGTGATTTTTCAACTTTCAGCATACAAAATTAACCAGATTTCTTGTAGAAATGACTCAGAGGGAAATAGAGCTAATTGTGCAAGCAGTAATTGAGCAACCAAATACACCACCAAAAGTTCCAAGAACATTTGTAGAGGAGTGGATTCACATTTTGACTGGTTCAACTAATGCATAGAAAGAAGATGAGTTTGTGTTCAAAGACCCATATGCATTATGTAGAGATGTAGAAGTACCTGATAGAAATGAGTATGAATTGTTTTAGTTTTTCTATAGCAATAGAGTATCAGAGGTTCTAGTTTATAACCCATGGGTATGAAACTTAGGCAAATTAATTATGCTTGAAATGTTTATAGATGTAAATCTGGTGCAAGCCCTAATTAGATGTTATAATCCTATCAAAAAGATATTTCATAGAAAGGATAAAACTATTTTCTTATCCTTGGACAAAGAGATATTTATAGAAGTTTTTGACTTGGGAGGACCTATGTCAATGCCCATAGAATGGAAGAAATTAACTGAGAATTTTGAGAGTCACAAGAATTTCTATATGGGTCAGAATATGACCATACATATTCCACCTAAAAAGAAGAATGTTGAAGCCATTCCAAAGAAGGATCTTGACAAACATATGCCTTTGGAATTTTCCAAAGATATTTTTAGAATACAATGTTTAGAACCAATAAAGCCCTAGGTGTAGATGGAACTATGGAAGCACTAGGCGGACATTATATTAAGGCCTTGAATATCCAAGACCCAAATCATAATATAGGTTATGATTTTGTGGATTATATCATTAAGAGCATCCATAAGGATATCATTGCTGCTCAACAAGGAGACTTGGTGAATTTCAAATTCCACCGTTACTCTTTACTCATGCACCTAATCTTGTTCGAGAATTCAAATATATTTGATTAGAGTTTCTTTGAGTCTACTCAAGAATGGGGAGAGAAATTAGGAGTACAAAGGTGGACAAGGGTATGGAAAATGTTTTATCCTTATTCTAATGTAATTGATTTTTATAATGATTTTGTTTATCTAGTCTTAAAAATGATAGTGTTGATAATTGAAAGAATCCCTAGGACTGTAAGAAAGGTTGTTAAACCTAAAATGTGCTTTGATGTTGGGAAGCAATTAACTCATGCTTGGGGTAGTGTCTTTTTGTTTGAAGAATATACTATTATTAGGGTTTTTGGATGCCCTCAACCACCCTATATTTTTAGGGTTTGTAGAGGTATTTTGAAAACTAATTTCTTTAAATAGATAATACTTAGACAAAGATGTTAAGAAAGGAACCTTCCTTTGTAGATGTACCAAAGTGGAAGATTTTTAGATTGGAAAGAATGCCATTGAGGGAACAAATGAATTTTTGAGAAAATATAAACTACCAACTGGGCCAGCTAGGACTTGTGATCCTTTCAATGTGATTATACATGCCCTAAAGAATATGAGAGGATATACCTTGCCTCCTACAAAACTCATCTAGGAAGAGGATGTCATTGTTGATAAGCTAAATGAAGATGTGTACAAAGAAAGAATGGTTAAGTATAGAGATATTGCCAGTTTTGAGTATGAGATGAAAATGGCAGATAAAAATTTCAAAGGCTTTTATCCTGATGAGGATCACTGGTCAAAATTGGAAAAATTTATGACAAATTTTGATGAATTAGTAGCCCAACTTTCAGAGAAAATTAGAAAAAGGATTGATCTTGAGTACTCAGATGATGAGATTGTTGTTGAAGTAGAAGAAGAGGCTGAAGAAGATGTTCCTGAGAGTTCTGAGTGGGCAGAATAGAGACATAAAAAGAAAAAGATGGTTGAATTACCTAAGAAAGCCTAGAAAAAGGCCCTTCAAATCTTGCCAAGAGGTAGTAACTACTTTGATGACATAAAGAGGAGATATTTAATATCTCAAGCTTCTAAGGTGAGCAAAGAGGAAAAGAATTTATAGTTGGAAGCTCAAATGATAGATGATAGAATTATAGAGGCTCGTGAATTCATGAAAGGTGATAATTTTATAAAAAATGATCAATTCAATAGTTTTATTTTTAAAATAAAACAAAATAAACTCACCCTACAAATGAAATTGGGGGATTATGAAGAGGTAGCTTCTAGATTATTCAAAAAGTTGCAAGAATATGACCCTGCAAATGAGAGCCTCACTATTAAGGAGGTAAGGGACCTAGTAATGAGGAGTGGTATTATTTTTTGTTCTAGGATTAGATCCTAGATCAAATAAGAAGACATGATAGAACAATTTCATTTGAAGATGAGAATCAATATGGAGAATTGAGAGGATGAGGCTACAATATAGATTCTCAAACAATAGCAATTTAGAGTTTAGCTCCTGAGCATAATAAGCCTACCTTGATGAAAATAAAGAATCCCCTAAGGGAAATGTTATTTACTAGCATGTTCAATCTACCTCTAGTGATTAGATTTTTGGGTTGCATACTTCAGTTGGATTGATGAGCAAAAATAAGATGGATACCCTTGAACCTCAATTAGAACAAACATATGAGATATATCTAAGAACAAAGAGAAGCCATGAAGAGGAAATGAAGAAAAAATATGTTCTAGAATAGAGGACCATCAAACTTGAAATGGAAATAGCTAATTCGAGAAAAAGTGTCAAAAACACTGTAGAGATCCATGACAAGGACGTGCAAATAGAGGGCTAGACACATGAAATAGGGGAAACATCAGGCCATGGTATGGAAATTTATGAAGAGAAGCTAGAAGCTACCAAGGATGTAGAGATTGGAGCTATGATGAATTTGTTAATGCATAAGATCAATGCATTGAAGGCAGTTTCTCAGAATGTGCATGGCAGCTACTTGGCATTAGAAGGGGTAGAATACAAATGTACAAAGGTAATTTCTCTATTATCTCCACTATTTAGCACACGGGGCCCTTATATTCTTCTTTGATAATTTAGTTATTATACTTCCACCAAAAAATGACCTGCCAAAGACAACCATTATGAGCACCAAAAAAGAAATTCATAAGGTAAGAGATTTAAATGGTTTCATTGGAGGTAAGATGCATCTAGTTCAAAACAAGACGAAAATAATTGTTGTAGGGAGACCAAATTTTATACCTATAATTCTAGGCAATGAAGTCAAAATAAAAGACTAGGTAGAATGGTCATCATCTTTTGAAAATATTCTTGATCTTCCCAAGTTTTTGTCTTTTTGTAATAATGAAGCAAGTCCTATTGTTGTCTATCATATGATTAATATGCTTTTTAAAATAAAGGTAGAAATGTCCATGGTGATTGTTGAGGTCAAAGATATAACTAATGCCAAATGGACCAAGTGCTTAGAGGATTTAGATACAATTAGAGATGCCACCTGGCCTGATATTGAATCAAATATAGTTATATGGGAATTAATAGTAAACATCAAAGCCCTACCTTCACAAGAGGATGATTAAACAAAAAAAACAAGGTGTTGATCTCAGATTGGTTTTGACAATTGAGTGTCAATACACTTAAGATATTTACTAAGTTCATGCCAAGCTAGTAACACAAGCCAAGTATAATATGTATAGATATTGAGTTCAAATGAGTGTTGAGTCACTCATGTGCTGAGAAATTCAAGTGCTAAGTGAAAAGTTGATGTCAGGCAAGTTCAACTGCTGAGCAAGATAGAATTACAGTAAGTGTCAAGCACTAGAATTATCAAGTGTTGAGTAACAAGAATGGACCTAGTTGCTTATGATGGTACAAACAAATATGTATACCATTTTTGAGCTGACTTATGGATAGATCTTAAAGATTTGAAGATAAAAATGAATCTATTTGGATTCCCTATGTGATCAACATGCAACCAATCAAAAAAAATGGAAGGAATTGAGCAATAAAATGAATGCATCTCAATCGTAGATTCATACCTAACCCTAAGCCACCAAAATATTTTTAAAGGGAGAGAAAGGCTCATAATTTATTATGAATGTGTGTGTGTGTGTGTGTGTGTGTGTGTGTGTGTGTGTGTGTGTGTGTGTGTGTGTGTGTGTGTGTGTGTGTGTGAGGAAGTGATGTGAATGAAGAATTGAAGGAAGCAAAAGGGATGGATTGATCAGTAAGCATACAAAGTGACTTAGAAGTGTGAAAGAATTGCAGAATCAATTTACAAAATAGAGGAGAAGCAATATAGCATTGTCATAATAGATCAAGTGGATCAAGATGGAAAAAATTACAATCTAAAATTAGCAAGGCAAAAATTTTAAGTTATCAAATCAAACATTCTACTATTACTTTCTAACAATTGTATCAGCAAGGTGAAATCTTTTGACTAAGATTGATTTAATAGTCATTGTAAAATCTTTTATCAAGGTGACATTCCAAGTGAATGTTTTAAAGTCCTTTAGCCAGGCACACTTTTAATAAGGTGTTAAAATATTTTAATAGGGTAGGATCTAACAATCCTTTGTAAGCCTTTAACATGGCAGACCTTTCATAGGGTAGATCATGAAAATAGTCAAGCTATGTAACCTTAATAGGTGAACTTTATTGCTATAGTAGTGAAGAATTGTGGGTGTCATCCCCACCCCAGTTTTACCTTCTCATTGGAGGTTTTCTGTGTAATCATATCTAGTGTCAAATGTTTATGTGGATGCATTTACTTTACATGTTATTTCAATATGTTAATGCATGCATTGTTTAAGTTTAAAAATTTATTGGTTAAAGACTAGTTACTTATGATTCACACCCCCCGCAACCTCTTAGAAGTATACATTTCCCATTTTTATTTCCAACACTTGGTATCAAAGCCTAGTTCTCATTAGGAGAAGCCTTATAGCTTGGAGAAAAGATCTTGAAATGGAAGTTTACAAGTTGGGAAAGACCATTGAAATGAGGAGATTGAGATACATCTCTTACTAAAACAACTAAATGATGCTAAAGATGCTTTGAGAAGTCCACTGAAGAGAAGGAAAGAGAATGCTATGGCAGAAAATGACACACAATACAAAGAGATTGACACCACAAAGTCATTTGCAAATGGTAACTCCTGTAAATTTGATGTAGCAATTGTATATCTCATGGAAAAGAACAAAGCAGAAGTTGAGGAAATCAAAAATCTCAAGTTGGAACAAGAATCACAAGCTATATTGCTATGTGAGGTGACTAAACAAAAGAAGAAAGCTATAGAAGACAAGGCCATGATTGAAGAAGACAAAAGAGTTTTGGAAAATAGATTGGAAGAAAAGTCAACAGAGGTATCTAGGATCACAAACATGCAATTGGACACCCTAAGCCAAATGATGAATGCTCATGATGAGTTGAATGTTAATTGAGATAACTACATTGAAGTTGCAGAATGAATAGTTGTAGAATGACTTGAAAAGAGAAAAGGAGTTTGTTGAAAGTTTCAACAAGCCAAATGAAGCCATCAAGTACTTTGAGCAACTACTAAAATCCCCTAGGTCTAGTAAAGACACATCAGGATAGGGTTACATAAGCACTGAAGAAGGAGAATCATCCAAAGCTATTGAGGAAAGAAACAATAAAGATAAGAATTCTAAACCTACTTGTCATCATTTTGGTAAGAAAGGAAATACAGCCAATGTTTGCAAGAACAAGAATACTAATCAGAATGCTAAGCCAAAGAACATGACTCATTGTCACCAGTGTAATAAACAAGGTCATTAGGCACATGAATGTAGAACCAAAACCATGCATGCACCAAAATTTGAAGGACACTACTACAATTGTCAAAAGTTTGGACACAAAGCCCTTGAATGTAGATCCAAGTTCACATGGTCATCAAACAAGTCAACAAAGGGAAGAAGCTATGAAAACTCCTATCACTAGGATTACAATACAAGACATAGTTGTCATTATTTTCAAGAGTATGGACACATCCCTAAGAATCACATAAGAACACACTTCAGTGGTAACTACAATAGATGGGTGAGTCAAACTACATGCTTTAGTTGTTTGAAGATTGGTCATATCAGCAACCACTACCCAACAAGGAAATGGGCACCTAACCTAGAGTTCAACAAAGGAAAATTCAAGGTAGATGTTGAACACATCAAAGGAGAGATGAACAAAACATGGAGCAAGAAAGATGGATGCAACACATCAAATGAAGGGATCACTTCACCTGATAGGTCAAGTGGTCACATCTCATCAAACTAAGCAAAAGGAGGTATGTGGGACTGATGTCTAAAATTTTTTATCATACATCAATTCCAAAAGAAGTTAGTACTAAAAAGGATATATTAGCATGAAGAAAGATGCAAGATAATAGGAAAATCCATGGTCAAATCTTTAAATTTTCACATTGTTTTCGAGTGTGAGAAGTCCTCTTCAATTGCCGAGTAAAGTATAGGTATGTGTCAAGTTGTCAGCTAAAGTCAGTTGAAGCCAATTTAGTAGTAGCAGCTAAGTGATGGAAATTTCTATAGGTCTCGAGTAAAAGTAATCCTTATAGCTGTCAAGTGATGGTAAATGAATATCGAGTGAAATAGAAATTGTATTGAAGTTGAGTTCACAGCTGTACATGTCCCATGCAATAAATGTTATATTGTGAAAGGGTATAAGGGAAAATTTTACATATTTTTCATCATTACAAATACAAAGCAAGAGTGAGCAGAGAAAAGAAGTGATTGACAAGTAATATTAAAGCATTTGCATGGATCACAGTGAAGATTGAGCATCAGTTCATCAATTTTAAAGGTATTCTTCACCTGTCGAGCTATGCAGTTTCATATTTTTTAAACCCTAGCTTGCATAATGGCCTCAAGTTCTAAGAATGTAAAAGAGAAGGAACCATTTGAAGTTCAATTAGTTAACAATGAGGTTAAACAACTAGATTTTAGGGCCATACCAAAAGTTGCATATAAGAATGACCTAGCAAGTGCATTATCTATCATTTCGCCTAAGGTTATTATGGTCCAAGATGTGAGGAAGTGTTATAACTACAAGGTAGGAGGAATTGGAGATATGGAAATTAGAAAAGTATATGACAGATTATGTGAAAATGGGGAGTTGAAGGAGGATTTCAAAATTGTAGAAAGAAAGGGCTTAACCCATGCCCTAGACTTCCCAACAGTTTCCAAAATTGAATGGATCAATATTGTTCTAAGTAAAATATATGACGGATTTCTATGGCTAGAAGATGGACCCATCAAAATTTCAAAGAGGATTATACATAGGGTTATTGGATACCTAACCCTTGATTTGCCCAAGACATTAAGAAGCGATTCTCAAGAGGTAATTGAGCGAAATACAAGAGCCAAGTAGAATAAGTGTGGGATGACTATTGACACTATTTTAGATCCACTGCTTGACTTTTTTGTTAGAGTCATTTCACATAAATTGTATCAGTCAAGTAGACTAAATAGTGTTCCTTGCATAGAAGTTGATGTAGGCTACAAGATAGTCAAGAAAGATCATACTTATGATCTTGCAGAACTCTTGTTGCAGCAAATAATTGAAAACCTAGGAGCAATAAGCAAATATAAAAGTTCTCAATGTAAGTTTTGTTCAATACTAATTTGTATATTTTTCTATGTTCAAAATGATTTCCCATCTTTTGGTAGAGTAGGATGGAAGACCAACAGGTCAGTTGTTGTGCAAATCAATGAATATATTGAGCAAATGGGAAAGAATCTTGAGTCAGTAATGACTAGCTATTTTGAAGATTTCAAGAAGTCCATGAAACAAAGATTGAGAATTCCTATTTCCCTAGTGGAGAAATATTACAATGATATTTTCTTTCTTGTATAAATTGACTACACTGTCATCTAGGCTATAGTACCTAGAGTCAGATGGTTAAGGCCTCTAGGATATAAAATCAACATAGATAAAGCCTCGGCTACCATCACTACACTACTTGTAAAAGAAGTTGATAAGACTGCCAAAAAATTTGGTAACTATGATGTTGTGAAATCTAAAGTTAAGATGGAATTAAAGACAACCTCAACTCTAAAGAAGAAAGATAAAATGGTGAAGAAACTAAAAGCCAAGTTTGGGGAAGGAGTAGAAGGTAACGATGGAGAAGATAATGATGAAGAAGAAGAGGAAGAAGAGGTACAAGGTCAAGAACCCCTTTCTTTGACCCAAGGTATGGGTAAGGGTCAGGAAGAAGAAGGTTTTGAGCGAGAAGATGTTGAGGAAGCACCACCAAAACCATAGCCAAAGAAGAGAAAAGCCAAGATAAAGCTAGTTGCACAACCTAAGACAAAGAAGACTGCAAAACCTAGTGCAACAAAGCCTACAGCCCCAGCAACAAGAGCCACTACAAGGGAAACTACTCAAAAAGCTAAGGAGAAAGCCAAAGAAAAAACTAAGGAAACTAAGTAGACTAGTCCTATGTAGAAGAAACCAAGAAGAAAATATGTAGCACAACCAGAGTCAGATGATGAGAAGACAAAATCAAAGGACACAAGCCAATTTAGAATGGTAAGTCGTGCTCCCAAATCTAATCTAGAAAACATTTGTGATAATGTTAGAGACAATGTAGATTTGATAAGTTTGAAAAATATTGAATTTGGTAAACTTGGTCGAGAAGACCAAAACATGATTAAAGAATAAGTATATGCTATGATGGCAAAATTCAAGAACGCTCCTCTTGAATTTGATAACACAATGCCAAAAGATATATATAAAATTGTTGAAAATAAATGGAACTATTGCCTAAACATGGATAAAGAAATAAGAGAGTTTACATTAGCACAAGTGATGCCAGAGTTATCAAAAGGAAAAATAACTAAGAAATGTGGTAGCAGATTTGCACCAAAGTATAAGGCATTTAGCATTTTGCAAAATAAAATTGAGGATGTTGTAAAGAAATCCACACAAATGTGGAGATTAATTTATGGATTGATAACTGTAAAGGAAGGAGAAGCAGATCCCTTTGAGGGAAGAAATAATGAATAAGAAGGTGAGAATGAGGAAGAAATAGAAAAAGAGAAAGAAGACACTACTATGGAGGAGACACAACAAAAGAAAGATGAAATGGCTATAGCTGATGAGCAGCAAGTAGAATGAAATGTTGAAGACTCACAATTGCTAGCCATGAGCCCTCCACATGACACAAACACAAAAGCAAAGACCATAATAGGGAAAGATGTTCCTAAAAAATTACCTTAGAACATCAATCCATTAACTACAGAAGATTTGAAAAAGATACTTGACCAATCCACATTATAAGCAAGGTTATGTGAAAATCTTGTATTGGTCAGTGTGGATGAACTACAAAAGGTTGTAGCTGACATAACAAGGGAAAAGGTGAACACACAAGAACCACCTACTGCCATCCCTGTAGCTACTAGTGCTCAACCATTAATACAACTAGAGGATAAATCTACAAAGGTTGACACTATTACAAAAGTTGAAGTTCAAACTAAAAAACTAAAGGAGTCAATAAAAGAACAAGTAGGACAGAAAAATGTTTATGTACCTACTACACAAACACAAAGTGCACCTCAATTGATCATAATTGGTCAAGGTAGATCTATTGAAGAGAAGGACATACCCAAGGAGAAGGAACAAGAAGCCATACAAAAATTGGTAAATTTACCAACATCTAGCACTCCTACTAAATTCCTTTAGAGGCCGAACACTAATGCAATACCATTGTAGATTTCAGCACTAGGCTCTAGCTCAACAAAATTTGCTAAGATATTTCACTATGGTGATGCACTTTTGGATAAAGGCATAGTGATACCAAAATATGATTATGCAACAATGACCTTAGATCATATCAATATCATGTAAGAAGCATTGGAAAGAAAGAAGAATCAAGAGATACTCAGAGAAGAGTACAAACAAAGGCAAGCACTTCAGGAGATCAAAGACATCTTTTTAGATGCTTTCAACTTGCAAACTCCTGATGAATCAAAACCTATATTAGAACAACTATCAAAAATTATTGAACAGGTGACATATGAAGGCCAAGAAACCAATGTTAAACTCATAGAATGGTCTGACAAGAAATTTCAAGGGAAAGTCAATGAGAAGATATCTGGTGGAATAACACTATCACAAGTTGAGTTGGCTAACGAAATTGAAAAAGTAAAGAAAGTACTTGAGAATATATTCTCATTGTACACAAAATTGTGTGATCCCACACTCTTCCAACAAGAAACAAGCCACAAAAATTTGAGCTTGGAAAGAAACTTGTAAATTTTAGGTATGCAACTACCCCAAAATCTAGCCCAAAGTGAGAAGCACTTTCATTCCGTGCTTCACACACAAAATCAACTAACAATATTAACAGCAGAAGAGGCTAACATTAGAGCCAAGTTGATTAATATACAAGCCTCCCTTACCTATAATTTTGGGCAATGAAGGAAAAATAAAGGACTAGGTAGAATGGTCATCATCTTTTGAAAATATTCTTGATCTTCCCAGGTTTTTGTCTTTTTGTAATAATGAAGCAAGTCCTACTATCATCTATGATATGATTGACATGCTTTTTAAAATAAAGGTAGAAATTTCCATGGTGACTGTTGAGATCAAAGCCATAATTGATGCCAAATAGACCAAGTGCTTAAAGGATTTAGATATGATTAGAGATGCCACCTAGCCTAATATTGAATCAGATATAGTTATATAGGAATTAATAGTAAACATCAAATCCCTACCTTCATAGGAGGATGATTAGATAGAAAAAACAAGGTGTTAATCTCATATTGGTTTTGACAATTGAGTGTCAACACACTTAAGATATTTACTAAGTTCATGCCGAGCTAGTAACACATGCTGAGTATAATATGTATAGATGTCAAGTTGCAATGAGTGTTGAGTCACTCATGAGCCAAGCAATTCAAGTGTCAAGTGAACAGTTGATGCCAAGCAACACAAAATTATAATAAGTATCGAGCATCAGTATTATCAAGTGTTGAGTAACACATAATGGACCTAGTTATTTGTGATGGCACAAACAACTATGTAAACCATTTTTGAGCCAACTTATGGATAGATCTTGAAGTTGTGAAGATAAGAACGACTCTATTTGGATTCCCTATGCGATTAACATGCAACCAATCAAGAAAATGGAAGGAATTGAGTGAAAAAATGAATGAATCTTAGTTGTAGATTCATACCTAACCCTAAGCCACCAAAGTCTTTTTAAAGGGAGATGAAGCCCCATAATTTAGAATGTGTGTGTGTGTGTGTGTGTGCACGCACGTGCACGTGTGCGTGCAAGGAAGTGATGCAAACAAACAATTGAAGGGAGTAAAAGGGGTCAATTGATCAATAAGCATACAAAGTGACTTAGAAGTGTGAAAGAATTGTAGAATCAATTTGTAGAATAGAGGAGAAGCAATATAGCCTTGTCATAATAGATCAAGAGGATCAAGATGGATAGAATTGTAATCTGAAATCAGCAAGGCAAAATTTGTAAGTTATCAGATCAAACATTCTACTATTACTTTCTAACAACTATATCAGAAGGGTGAAATCTTTTGGACTAAGGTTGATTTAATAGTCATTGTAAAATCCTTTAACAAGGTGACATTCCAAGTGAGGGTTTTAAATTCCTTTAGCCAGGCGCACTTTTAATAGGGTGTTAAAATCCTTTAATAAAGTAGGATCTAACAATCCTTTGTAAGCCTTTAATAGGGCAAGCCTTTTACAAGGCAGATCATGAAAATGATCAAACTATGTAACCTTGATAGGTGAACTTTATTGCTACCGTAGTGAAGAATTATGGGTGTCATTCCCACCCTAGTTTTACCTTCTCATTGGAGGGTTTTTGGGTAATCATATCTGGTGTCAAATATTTATGTGGATGCATCTACCTTAAATGTTATTTCAATATGTTAATGCATTCATTGTTAAGTTGAAAGTTTTATTGGTTAAAGACTAGTTACTTCTAATTCACCCCCACTGCCCCCAACCCCCGCACCCCCCCACCCACCCCTAGAAGTATACATTTCCCATTTGTATTTCAAACACAAGGAAGGTTGCTAAAAATAGATAGGAAGAAATGAAAGAGGAAAAAATAGTTAAAGAAAAGACTCTCACCATAAATGCCATCTACTTTTTGCACCCACTTTCTTATCTATTCTCCAATTGTAAAGAGTGTATTAATGAAATATTTTAAAGGTTGTTGCCTTTTGTTTTTGACCAGATAGTTTTTGACACCTACCCTCCCATCTAAAGTTTGTTTCAATCCCCTATATAAGGATTCCCAAGATGTGGAGTGGTGGTCGGTAGTCTATAGAAATTTTCATGTTTTATGCCTTTTTTGTAGTCTGTCCATTTTTTTGTAATTATATGAATGTAATCAAATTTGTTTACTCTAGAATATAGTGAATATCAAGTAACAGTCACCTAGTTCTAAGTTATACTTTTGAGTCCTATCAGTATTGTATTCATTTTTCAAAGGGAAAACAATACAAAAAGGAAAATCTTATATATCTATGTCTTTGAGTTTTGTCTCCTTCATATATCTGTGATCTTGAGATTGAAATGAACAAGTTTCTTTCAACTTAACTCAATTTGGATGAATTATGTATCTCTTATTGATTGTTGTTAATTCAAAGAATTGAATAATTACTTTCTGTAAGTGACAGGGTTTAGGGTTTATAAGAAGGATATGATTAGAATGAGACTCGTAACTCATTGTTGATAGATTTAGTTACAAGTTGATTAAATAGGTATGAGCTATTGATTCTAACTCTATATAACAATGGATAAGACACTGGTCATTAATTTTTAAGTTACAAACTAATGATTCATATAGTTTTTGAACACACAAATTACAAACGATCAATTTACCATTTCATGTAATGAAGAACTAAACTTTGTTGGTCATTACTTATTTATAATATCTTCTCAGTGATAGTTAGCTATTATGATAGGGAAGTTACATATGAATCATAGAAGAGCATTGACCACATTCTACTATAGGGGATTTTCTTGAAGAGAAGAATATCATAGAAGTGGTGATATCAATCCCTAAGGTTTTTCCCACCTTGGCCCTATAGAGCCTAAAATGAAGGAAGTCATAGTGATTCTGTTGAAGTTAGTCCAAAGCTAGGATAAACCCAGCTAATTATAGGTTTTAGCTATTCCTTAAGCTTGATCTCTATCTTGTGCACCCTAGTATTAGGCTCAAAGCAACCTAGTATGTTCCTTATCAATAATAACTCCAACATAACTCACTCCTTTATGTAGGAGATGTACAATTAAGGGTAGTTATGTCCTGAACGCAAAACAAAATAAGTAGGGACCACCAAGTTGCACCGTACAAAGATAATGAGATGACAACTTCATTGATTTTGAGGCCTAAAGTTCACCATTCTTGATGGTATTTCTATATTGGATTTGTATTATAGAAAACCCAAGTGGAGCTTACAAATTGTACCTAGTAAGAGAACAAGCTTATACAAATTAGGATTAGCATTCATCTCATAATATTGTAGTAGCAATCAGTGCCTCAAGACAAAGATGGATACAAATGTCACATGATCTGAAGTCAAGGGAACCTCACTCTCCATAGAATCTAACTCTTTCCACTAGAAGAGTCTCATGGTACATCAACTTGGGAAGGAGTATGCACAATTACTGGCTTCCATTAACTTTCCAGCCTCCTATACTCCTGCAAGCATTGCTAGCAATGAATGACAATAAAGAAGATTATGATATGTCTATAGAATTCTAACAATGGAAATGACTCAAAGAAAATTATGGTTATTTTAATTATGTTATGGATGAGCCTGGGGAAAAGATGGCTAGTTACTTGAAAATTTGTGCCAAAATTTGGAATTTCATGGTTGTTGGGGACTAGAAATAGTTCAGTTGGGGGGAATGATGGGCCTTCAAAAGGTCATCTTTCTTAGTTCTTCTTATCCTCTTTTCAAAAAATTATTTTGCAAATAGAAGCATATGAACTTATGGTTTTTATGTATATATATTGTGTGTGTGTGTGTGTGTGTGTGTGTGTGTGTGTGTGTGTGTGTGTGTGTGTGTGTGTGTGTGTGTGTGTGTGTGTGTGTGTGTGTGTGTGTGTGTGTGTGTGTGTGTGTGTGAAGACATGAAATAGAAATATGGATAGTTTAAAGAAATGATATTTGCATGAATTCATGAACATGAATGGTATAATGCAATAGTTATACATGTTGATAAATTTTTCCTTGCCTATGTTATGTTTTGGTAGTTTTCCTTCTGTAGCCATAGGACTTGCAAGAGTGTTAATCAGAAATTTACACCTTTTCCTAATATTGATGATGATAATATATACGTATATGTATATGGAAGGTTGTGTGCACATTTATTATTTTGCAAGTGTTTACCATGGGCATTCAAAGACCAACATTGTGTCAAAGCCAACTATAGAAATACAAAACATTCACAAGTCGGGCAAATAAATTATTACTTGTTGTTGCATTGAATGCACAGATGAAACATGTTATATTCCTAGAGGATTTATTCATGTTTAATGTTGTTTCTATTTTGAAACTGTATGAATCTATAACTAATCCTCATTTATGGAGTGATCTTAGATTTAGGAGGTAGTTGTAAGTTTTTCTTCAAATAAATGATTGTTATGACTCTTTAAGAGGTAGTTGTAAGTTTTCCTTCAAATAAATGATTATTTTAACTCTTTAAGATGTCAAAGACAGTGAATGAGTTTATAATAGAATTATTACATGATAATATTTTTCAATCAAGTGTAATCTTTCTCCATGAATGAATAGAATGCACAGTTCAAGTTTATAGCTTTTTTCTTAATTGTACCATTTGTTCACTCATCCAAGGGGGGCCACTTGGTGAGTGAACCATTATGTTATATTAGAACTCATTTTCTTGTTCATTTCAAAGTAAGGTAGAACTTTTTTTCTCATCTAGCCACTAATAACAGAATTAGAGGATTGTTCCTATAGCATAGGCAATTAGAGTAACTCCTACCCATGATTACATGCTTTGTTAGAGTAAATTAGTTATTGGTTTTAGCTTAGTTTACTTAAAGCTCAAACATTTGAATTTCCTAGGTTAGTCTTAAGATTGAGAGAATTTAAAGCATATACTTTGTGAATGCCATTCCAAGTTTATGTCCCTAGTCGATAATTAAATGAGACTAAATAATTCATTTAGAAATCAATTAGAATGTCCAATCTTGAATAGGCAGTCTATTATTGTAGGTTTCTGATACCATTATTTGGCCAAGCACAAGTGGTGGAGTATTTTCTTCAAAAAAAAATTAGTCTCATGGACTAGTGAGAAACAAAACTATATATCACAATCTCCTATTGAAGCTTAGTATATGGTTGCTGCAATGAATTGTACAAATGTGGTAGGGGTCAATCAGTTACTTAAAGGAATGAAGGAAGAAATTACTAAACCTATGATACTCAACTCTGACAATACAAGTGTTATAAACATATCTAAGAACCATGTGATGAATACAAAGACAAAGCACATTACAATCAAGTATCATTACTTGAGAGAGCTAGTTCAAGACAAAGAAGTGAGAATAGAATATGTGAATACAAAAGAATAGATAGCTGATATATTCACAAAGGCTTTACCTAAGGATGCTCATGAGTATCCAAGAGCTGAACTAGGGGTGATACCCCTATGCAAAGCTACTTAAGAAGCAAGAGTAGTGCCCTTTATTAACTGAGTTGAATGTCACATTTTAAAATTTGATGTAGTGGATCTTACTTTAGGAGCTACCTAAAGTAATGAAGGGGCTAGAACAAAAGATCAATCACAAGCAAGGTGATAAAAGGAAAACTTGAATTGATAATATATGCATGTTATGATGACAAGTCTTTGGCATTTTTGTCAAAGAGGGAGATATAGCCAAGGAGAGATTAGGGGGATAGATAGAGAGATCTACATGGAAAATATCTAGAAAAAAAGAAATACTATAGAGGGAGATACCTGAAAAGAGGAGAGATAGACACTATGAGGGAGATATAAAAGTAAGTCAGAAAGAGGAAGATAAAAGAGATCTTGATATGGGAGATATAAGAGATCCTGATATGGGAGATATAAGATATATACATTCAAGGAGATTGACAAATTTCACATTACCCTACACAGAGGAAGGACACATATTGATAGAGGGAGAGATTTCAATATAAGGTATTAATTTTCTTTTTGGTATTGGTTTGCCATCAATGCTAAAGAGGGAGATTGTTGAAAAGAGATTGTTTGAATTATGAAACTTATCATGGAACAATCATTATTTGTCAATGATGTCAAACTTACTACTTGTTGGTGAGACAATTGCTTTTTGGTATGAATGTTATCATTTATTTGATTGATGAAGAGGATTTGAAAAGATATGACAACAAGAGTCCCTAGAGAAATGATAAGTTATGTGGTTCATAAAAGGAGCACTAAGACCAAGTAAGACATGGATGATATGATGTATTATTTATCTGCTTAAGGTTGGAATTGGTGGATACACTAGCTAAGTCTAGAAGAAGAAGAAAAATAAAATGTGTCTACTAAGCTTGATCAAGGGAGTTGAGTGATGTTAGTTCAAGCTAAGCAAAAAATTAGTTAGTTCCAAGCAAAGTGAATAAATAGTGTATGTTGAGTAGATTTAGTATGTGCTGAGTGACAATAAAAAGATAGTATGTGTTGAGTAAAGTTTAGTGGATGATGAGCAACCCAATGTGTATTGAACATCAAAAGTAAGTTATTGTTGAGTGAAAATAGTAAGAGTTTGATCAAAGATTCACTAAATCTAAGCCAACAATATTAATTTCTTGAATTATGTGAAGCATGTGGAAGATAAGCTTGATGAGCTAGATGCACAGAATTCAAGATAGACTATTTTGAGGTGATTTCAAAGAGGATTGTAGAAGAAGTTTCTAGAGGAAACAAAATGAAAAGAGGGAGGATTCATTGAATTTGACCTAACCCTAATATGGACAATTGTGGTTAAATGAAAAAAGACCTAAATGCTCCTTATAAGTTGATACAAAGCCAAAAGCAACTATTGTCATGTGCAAGAACCTAAGGAAGACAAGGAGTCTAGGGTGTTGCTTCATATGGTAGCCAAATAGAAGAGTCTATAATTGACATACAGAGAAAGAAGGCGTAAGAGGATGAATGCTTGAAGGGTGAACAAGCTATCAAAGATGAAGAGTATAAAAGCCAAGTAGAATAGATGATTGAACTAGAGATCTGTAATCTACAAGTGAGTTGTGATTTGTTATCAGATCAAGTCCTAGTGGTACTTTCTAATCATTGTATTAGTTTGGATAAATCCTTTGGATTAAGGTTGACCTATCAGTCATTTGCAAATCCTTTAATCGAGTGACATTCTAATGGAATGTTCTAAAGTCCTCTAACAAGGCTCACTCCTAATAGGGTGATTGAAATCCTTTAACTAGGTTAAATTTAATAGTGTGTATTTGAATAGGGTGAAAATAGGCGCTATCCTCAACCCTAATTTCCAATAGGGATGATCCAAATCGATTAAGCACAAGAAAGTGATAAATGCACAAATGGATCATGTGATGGAGAATAAGGAGAAAGGAGGTCCTATGATCTTCCTATTTGAGAAGTATGTGCTTAAATCTTGAGATGGCTAAAAGACAAATTCTAACCTTGAAGTAGAATAACTCTAGAAAATGCTAATTTCTGGTGTCTATGTTTAGTTTTGGGGATCTCAGGATCTTGTTCTAGACTAGAAATGTCGAGATAGAGAAAACCTAGAAAACTTTTATTCTTTTTAAGGGAGGTTGACCTTGACCCTGATAGTGGGCCAAAATCTTACCCAAGGGCATAATTGTACCTCAAAAAGTTGACCTTGACCTACACTACTCTGAAAAAAAATTTGTTCGCAAATCCTACAAGTTTGATGAAAAGGGTATCCAAATTTGCTCTTCAATTTGTTGTTCCACACTTGTATCTACAAGAAAATTTATTTTATTATTTAGATGAGGGGTTTGCCTTGGTCAATACCTAGTTTGGAATCAACCTTAATAATAGAATTGAAATAAGGAATGCTAGCAAGTAATAGAAGTAAATCTAACAATAAAGCTATGATACTCAATAGATATGCAATTATATTTGAAATGTAAATACGTATATTGATATGAAAGCTTGAACATAACATTAACCAATGCAAATCAAAACCTCCATGATTGTATGCTTGGAATACATCTTGATAGAAGAATGAATAGATCTTGAAGATGGACAAAGGATCTTGAAGGAAGATCACACCACCATGATGGCTAGATCTAGGGGTTGAATGATGAATTTTGAATGCTTAAAGTAAATCCCTTTAAAGGCTTGAATGCTTCAATCCTTGATCTTAAATGGAAAACTTGAATGCTTGAATGATGAAATGCTTGATAATATCTCCTTATTAAAAGTAGATAGTCACTCACAAATTCACTCATAGATTGTATATGGTTCATAGAAAGTGCGTAGATTATAGATGTCAAAAATGAGGAAAGAAGGCTTCCTTATATAGAGATCTAGGGCACAAACTCCTAGAGAAGGTCGACATGGGAGTATTAAATTCCAATGAACCTTTACCCCTAGAAATGGACCTATATTAAATGTAATTTAAGAGTCTACCATTCTAAAACTTGAAATAGTCAACCCAAAAGTAGGGAAATGAAACTTTCCAAATTTTGATAACCTGAAACCTCTAAAAATCTAAAAAATGGACCTAGGGTCAAGGATGAGATCGAACCTGCCCTAGGTCAAGGATGAGGTTGACCATACCCTAGGTTAGGGTTGAGTTCATCCTTGACCTTGGTTAGGGTCAAGGTTGACCTTGACCTAAAAGTTTGTCCTAGACCTAGAAAGTTAAAGTCCTAATTTTCACAGAGAAAGTTGTCAAAAATAGGCTGGAAATGGAGAGAGAGAAATAAAATAGGGAAAAACTACCAAATTCATGAAAAAACCCATTCAAGGCACTTTACATGACCCCAAACCACTTGCTCGGAGGGATAAACACTCTTAACTTTGAAGTGCTTCCATTTTAAGATGATACATTTGTAGACACCTAAAAATCCTTTAGAAAATAATATTTTTATTTTCTGAAAAAAATCCCTGATGACATCATCATTTATTAATTAATTATTTAATTAATTAATTAATTAATTTTTATGCCATTAAATCCCTTTATCTTAATTAAAAATATTTAATTAAGGAATCCCTCCCAAAAATGTTTAAATCTTATTTAAACATTATTTCCTTATTTATTAATTATTTAATTAATAAATTGACCAAAAACCCAAAATAAATAAAAAATTTATTTTTTGCCCAAAACTTGGCCAATTTCCTTAAGACCACTAACCTCTTCCAAAATCTTCTAATCCTTCTTTAATTTTAATTAAAGGCTAATCCCATCATTTCCTACCCCTAATCCCAACTCAAAATATTTAATTAAGATTAAATATTAATCCTCATGTTTATTAAAAAAGTTTTAATAAATATCTCCTCAACCCAAACCCTTGAAATAAATAAAACTTTATTTATTTCCTAAAAATCTAATTTATCCTCATCCTAAGAAGTTCTAGACTCTTCTAGAAAGTCTTCATCCTCATCCTAGGAAATTCTAGACTATTCTAGAAAGTCTTTATCCTCATCCAAAGTCTAGACTCTTCTAGAAGATGTCTTTAAACCTAATCCTAATCCCCTCCTAACCTTGTCACATTCCTTAAAAATGGGTTAAGACTTACTAACCCAAGCCAAAGTTAACAAATATCTCCTCCTTCACCCACCCTCATTAAATGCCATCCACTTGCCTATCCCTAAGCTAATCCTAAACCATCCTAATCCATCCTCTAATCATTTGCACAAGCCTAAGCAAGCTTAAAACCCTCATAATCAAGTCCAAGTCGAAATTTCTCTCATCACCCTCGAAATATCTCAACCATAAAATTTTATGAAGCCCACTAGGCCATAAATGACTCTTCCAAGCCCTTTTATTGCTCTTACAAATCATTATGAGGGTATTTATGAAGATTTTATCCCTTGAGCCTCCTTTGTTGACTCATCCTTCCCCTTTCCTCCATCCTCTCACGATGTGACATGTGTCACTCCCTGATTGGTTGTAAGGAAGCACAATCCATGTGCTCTCCTCTCATGCAATCTGAGCCCTCCATGAGCTTTTTCTCATCCTTGCATCTTATCCCTCAATCCCTCAAGCCTCTTGCCTATAAATTGGATCCTTCCCCTTTGCAAAATAACACAATCCATGAAGTAAAGTTATAATGCTATTTTGAGAGCCAAATCCATACTAAATCCATCTATCCACACCAAAAATCCACAATCATCCATTGAAGCCTTTGGAAGCATATTGAGCATACATCCTATCCATTTAGATAAAGCCACTCAACAAGAGAGCTTCTCATTGAGAGAGCCCATTAATGGCTCATATTTTCAATTGAGAGCCCATCTTAGTCTATGTTGAAGTTTATGAATTTTGTTTAGTTTGTAGAAGCTTTATTTAAATTTGGTTTCTATTAGCATACTAACATTGCTCATATACAACATTTAGCCCCTACTTTACCAAGAGTATGAACTCAATGCAAACTCTTGGTAAAGGAGAAGAAAGAAGAGATCCAAGTGGATTAGTAGTGAAATAAAATAATGCTTATCTAAGGATAGAAGCCCCTAGGCTAAGGATTCTAACTCAACATTCATGCACAAGGGTGTGAAAACAAAACAACATAAAGAAAAAGGGCTAGTACTAAAACAAACCCAAATCAACTAGCACAAGAAATCTTGCTAAGAAATATTTCTCATACTAATATAATATTTGGAAAACTATCATAAAAACATAAATGATTAGATAAGAAAGATAAGAGAAACACTATAAATAATATAGCTTCATGATCCATTCCTACTAGCATGAAAGCAAAAATAAAGAAAAAGAAGAAGTGATTCCCTTACCTAGTAAAATTCCCACCTTTCCATGAATCGCCAAGGGAAAGGAAGAGCCCAATATGTAGCCAACCTGATAGTTCACCCAAAAATTGTTCTTGCAATTGTAATACATCTACCAATAGCTTCTAGAACATCCATAGATCCACATTCTTATATCACTATAAATATGAAATGTGTGTCTTCTCAGGATTTAGCAACTTATGTGTGTTACCTTCGAAATATTTAGCATATTGAAATTTTGAAAAATTTGTATCTCTTCAAGATTTAACAACTTATATACATTACCTTTAGAGGATTTAGCAATGTATGTCTCTTTAGGATTTAGCAACTCATGTGCATTACCTTCAGAGGATTTAACATATTAACAATTAAAAAATGTGTCTCTTTAGGATTTAGTAACTTATGTGCATTACCTTTCGAGATGTAGCATATAAATAAAAACTATAATACAAGGGAGACCCTATATATTCCCCCCTCCTTATCATGGTTGTCTACGAGACATGATAAGGAAAAAGAAGAGGATACCTACTTCAGAAGGCAAGGATATATCATGTTTAACAATAATGTATACTATATTCTTAACGAGGGATATTGACCCCTACATCCAAGAGTATAGATAATCATAAAAATGATATGTCACATATGGAAAAAGGATCCTTAAATAAAGAGATCTTATCAACAAGACTCCCACCATAGGAGAATGATTTTAGATAAAATATCATCTTTCAAAGAAAAAACAAGTGGGAACAAAGATTCAATCACCAGGCCTCCCTATAAAGAAGAGGAAGATGAATCTTTGGATTGGGAAAAATAACTCTAACACCAAAGCAAGGGTTTGAGTTTATAAAGAACATAATTTATAACATAAAGAAGAGTTGATGACCTAAGACAACAACCTCTCATAAAATGATTATCCATAGTCAAAACATATAGCAATATAAATAAGTACCACTAAGCTAAGGAAGGCAGTTCCCTAGACAAAGAGAAGGAATGAAGAACCTTGTCCCCCAGGGAGAAGACAAGGGATACCTTTGAAAAACAAATGTCTTGACAAGATATCTTAAATAGATTCTATGAATGAGTATAAAAATAATACAAAATCATAGAAAAAGAGGAGGAAAGAATACCAATTAAGCCCAAGAAAAAACCTAATGGATCCTAGGAGACTAGATGGAAATATACCTCTTGCCCCCCAGTACAGAGAAAAGAGGAGAAGAAATCTATATTATATCAAAAGGAGGGGAATTCCCTAAATTAAAATTATGAAGGAATTGTAAAAGTGTACAAGAATGAGATATAATTCCTAAAGCAACTTGTTTATGAACATACAATTTGAAATGTTTATAATCAGCAAGTAAGTGTGTATTACAATAATGAAAAGGACATGTTGTGGTCCCACAATGCATGCCCCATCCCTCACTAGGAATGGGGACCTCCTACTATTTTCAGACTCCCAAACTCACAGTTCGAGAGTCAAGAAAAGATGTTAGAATCTAAATTGTCAAAAAAAATTGAAAATCTCGAAAGACTAAAAAATCAAAAAATTATAAAAGCTATAAAAAAATATTAAAAATAATAATAATAAACTAACAATAATAATAATAATAATTAAAAAAACATTTTGCACGCACATGGGAGGTGCACACTGCGCACCCACGCAGGGCCACGAGTGGACGTGAGGTGTTATAAAACCCCTTCCCCCTGAAAAGACTTCATTATTTCTTCATTTGCAACTTTGGACTTCATAAGCACTCTGTACACAAGGTGTGTTTGAAATTTACATACGTGCACACCCTTTTATTTTGCATCGTGCACGCCCCTTTTGATGGTGATGCACACCCATGAGAATGATATTGCACGCACTATTGAGGATGGCACCGCGTACTCCTAACTTGGTGGCACTATGTGCATTGTTGAGGATGGTGCCATGTGCACTTGCCTTAGCAGTGTCGCATGTGCTATTCAGGATGGCGCCACGCGCACCTGGCTTGTGGCACCATGGGCGCTGTTGAGGGTAGTGCCATGTGTGCTCTCTTCAACAGCACTGTACATGTTGTTAAGGGCCATGTTGTGTGCACTCTTCTTGATGATGTCACACACAAGCTCTCCTTGGTGGCACCACGTGCACGCTCTCCTCCATGTGTGCTCTTTCGCCACACATTTCTCAAAAAAACTAAAAAATAAAAAATATATATATAATAATAATAAATAAATAGATTAAAAATTTAAAAAATTAAAAATTAAAAATTTAAGAAATAAAAAATAAAATTTTAAAAAATTATTAATAGGGATGCTTTTTTTTTAAAACACTCAATTATACGCAAATTTAATGTTTTCTTTCCCAATTACTTTTTATTATTGAGTTGATAAATTCCTTTTTCTTGTGTTGTGCATGTGATCAAATAGTCTCCACATCCGGAATGGCACCCAAGCCTATAGTTTTCAGATTCCAAGGCGTTCCCTCAAAGTCAAGATTTCATGATGACCATGCAAAAATCAAGGATACTAGTTTAGGGCACACAGATCTAGGAGAATTCCTCAAAATTTACAACAAGCCCACCAAGAGATTAGCTCTAGTCTCCTCATTGATTTATTTTGGATTGGTAAACGCAACGTTGCATCCCATATTAGTGCAATCAACAAAACTAATTATGGCCCTAATACAGCATTTTTTTCCTGAAGAAAGGGTCATCAACAGTGTCACTAGAGAGGTTGTGTTGGACCTACGACCTGACAATATTGAGATGGTCTTTCATCTCCCAAGATCAGATTAATTCATTAGGCTCTAATACAAAATAGCAGAGAGATCGTACAAGGAGCACCAATAGGAGGTGATAGACATTATACAATCATCATACCTCATTGAGAAGCCTCCTTGGGGAAGGAAAATAGGCAAAGTGGATATGACTCGAGGATATATGAAGGAGGAAATTGGATATTCTATCAATCTCTTGAGCAGAGTTATGGGTTTACCTACAGTAGGCCACCTCAGCACTTTCATGGTCAACTTCATTGAGACCATTAGAACAGAAAAAATACCACTGGACTGGGCCACCACACTAAGTGAAAACTTGTGTGAGAAATTAGGGGTAGTAAAAGACAAGAAGAAGTTATATATGACTTCTTATATGGTATACTTGCTTGCATGAGGTGGAAAAACTCCCATAGTTTATATAGGAGGGATAGTATTTAGGATCCTAATGCCTGGCCATACATAGTCTACCCTCAACTAGTAAAGAAGAAGCTCTTAGCATAGAGTAAGGAGTATTCAATCGTGAATGATGTGTTCATTTTTGTGATCATTTGATTCATTGAGGAAGATTATGGAAAGAGGTTATCTGAAAAAGCCAAAGCACAGATTATAGTTCTTAGAGCTTTCTTCATCCAACTCAAAACATTCACATATCTTCGGGTAGCTGGTGCCTCCATCAATCCTAAGAAACTCCCAAGATACCCAAGTGACAAACTGGTGCTATTAGAGATTTCTTGGAAAATTGAGTCAGCATATGAGAAGATGAAGAGACAACAGAGACCTTGTTGGGCATGGCCCTTGCTCATTGGACCATACCAGGTAACAAAAACAAGATATTCCATCATTTGAGTGGGAGTGGGAGAATTATCCCCTTGAAGAGTACAACTCTCCCCGACCCTATTTTGATAATATTAGGAGATTGGAGAGCCTGGTAGGAAAGGAATTTCACCATGAGGATGCTATTGAAGATAACTAGATGAATGCCACAAATGACTACGATGTCTGCATAAGGGACTATTATAGGATGACTTTGTATCTAGCAGAGAAGGCTTTCCAGTTGAACATCCCAAAAGAGATAAGGCAACAAGATTCCAAGGAGCTACTGGACCCCCTATTCAACTCAGACAAAATAGGAGAAAGACCCATTATGAATGTTGAGGTAGATAGGGAGGAGACCAATGATATTAATCATCAGGCAAGGCATGTCATTAGAATGACCAAGGATTGGATCAAGAAACCTTTTCCACTTGATCCAATACCTAATACAGTCATCTTTCATGCGCATGCTCACCCAAAAAGAGGTAAAGGAAAGAAAGTTACAATTCCTACCTTTGCAGCCCAGTCTCCTATCAAGCCAAAGACAATATACCAACTTGATCACCCGACTAGATACTATCACCCTCTAGAGAGGAAAGGAAAGAACAAAAGAAAGAGGACCTCCCCTCAAAGGATTCAAATAGAATAGGTTGAAGAATAGGCACCTCCATTGTAATAGGAAGAGAGTGCACAAGGGTCCTGGTCTCAAGATACTAGAGCTACTCAAGTCTAGGATGAACCTCAATTGCCTCAAGTTGTGCCCATACAACCAAAAGAAGGAGAGATTCCATAGGTTTCCATTCCTCCTGTGCAAGAAGAGTTAGCTTCTCCTTCTGCCTCCAAAAAAAAAAAGAGGATTAAGATCTGAATGAAAAAGAGGCAAAGGTTCAACAAAAGATTGGTTCCTTCCCAATCTATTCCCAAAACCATTATAGAGGGAGACAGAGAGGAGGAAGAAGAATTAGAAGAGGAAGAGGAATAAGTGCCTTTACAAGGAAGGACTCAGCTAGTAAGAGCCATTGAGCTACAAAGGAGAAATAGTGCCATAGGTACCTCACCATCCATCCAAGTAGAACCCTTAGAACTCTCTTCTTCAGAAGATGAAGTATAGTAGTGGGTGGACGAGTAGAGTGATGAGGGAGATGACATTTTTAGAATGTAAAATTTTGATTTTATGCCTATGGGTACAAAGTTGATTGGGGATAAGATCAGGGACACTCCTACAAGTGAGCCTCAATAGGAAGACTAGATGCAGATGTCACCAAATACGTAGGGTCCTAATCTTACTTCCCCATCTCCACTAAAAATTATGGTGGTAGATAAGGGCTTGATTACTCCTCCACCTATAAGTTCAAAAGAAGAGTAGATTTAGAGGTAACCATCACAAGAGGAGGGACTAGGATGAATGGCAGTTGATGAGGTTTCAAAGGAAGGACAAGTAATGGAATATTTTCAACCACCTTCCCAAGACACTAAGGTTCAAGCTACAAGGTCTACTGAGACTGAGGCTTCAAAAGAAGAGCCCTCTTAATAGGAGATAACTCCAAGCAAGAGTGATAAAGGGAAGGAAGTTGTAGAACATACCCCTTCATCATCAAGAGTTAGGTCCTCAATACGACACATCCCTAGATGTATTTAGAAGGAAATGATGAGGAGTACCAAACCTCAATTCCGTGCTTCAGAGGAAGACCTTTGTAATATTGCAAAGATTTTGAATAAACCTAAGTCTCCTTCCCACAAGGCAATGCCATTTGTATTTGTCACTAGTACACAGAATCAAGACTTATTTGCACAAGTGGCTATCCCTTCTGAAGATACAGATGCAGAAAGCCTCGGCCTTGAGGATTATGAATTGAAGGATGTTATGTTGGGGAGGCCTACATGGGATACAGCCCAATTAATGATGACCCTGGAAGTCAAAGAGGTCCTCAAGAACATGGAACAGGATGAGGCTAAACTCCAAACACTTCGAAGGTAGGTCAAGATCCTAAAGGGATATCTAACCGAAGTAGTTGGTCCATTGGATCCTGAGCACCCCAAGCAAAATTTGAACACCATACTTAGAGAGGGGGGAGGTGTGCCACTAGATCCATTTTTGAAAGCCTATAAGTAGTGGTGAGAAAGTTCTGAGGAGAAAGTTATCTAGATTATTATGGAAAATTTGAAGTTGTTGCATGCTACGCAGGAAAACATGAATAAAATGGTAGCAATTTTGAAGTAAGACTTCAGTATCATGGATGAAGTGAGGGCTTGGAGTAAGGATTTGCAAACTCTACAAGCTATCAAAGGGAAAAGGTACCAAATTTTGATCAATGTATATACAAGAGAATAATTAGATATGATCAATGATTGGATAGAGAAAATAGTGACTAGTACTAAAGTAATGGAGACATTACATGAGGAGTTTCATCAACTCAAGGACAAAGCCCAAGAGCGAATTTTGGAAGCAGAGAAACAATATAGCGATGCTTGCTTGGATATTTTTGAAGATAAGGAATGAGAGAAATTGTTGCCTATTGAGGTTGTAGTGGATAATTTTAGGAAAAAAATTTGTGGAAGTTGTTGATGATGAAGATATTCGATAAGCCTTCAGAACTAAAGAAGCATTGTTAGAATTGGATAACAAACTTGGGGATCTTGTTGATACCCAAATTGAGGTAGACAATTACTTAAAGAAGGTCAAAGATAAATATGAGGCTTTAGATCTACCAAATGAGACTAAAATTACTAAGATGATAGAGAAATTCAAGGGAAAACATCGAAACATAGCTTTGAGATGAAGAAGAACAAAGCCTAGATGCGAGAATTTTGATTTTGACACTTAGTAAAATTTTGAGATTTTGGGCCATTTTGAGGTGCGCAACTACAGAGGTCTGCAAGTAAGTAGGTCTAGAGGTATGTAGGTCTACATTTTTGGAAAAATTTGTTGACAATTAACTACCAGTTCCAAAAATAGAGGTTCCCATGCATCGGAAATGCATTCTGATGGCAATAAATGCCCTGTGAAGGATCAGCTTCCAATTTTGGCACTTCTAGTCACTTCCACTTTGACTTGAAGGCTTCTCTCTCATTTTTTTTATTTTTTTTGAACATGTAAAATGCTCATTCATCCAATTAATGAATTAAAATATGGATGGAGTCTTACTTTGCACCAATTAGATTGTAATTTGTATATAATTAGCTTATTTTGTTAATTAAAAGCATTTTATTGCATGAAGATATCTCTCACTCTCAACACAAATTGAGGAGATGATTTCTTATAAATACCCCATTGTAATATGTGATGAGGGTACCATTATTTTTCAATAAAATTATGCTTTTGGTGCTCACATTTGGAGCGTAGTAATTCTTGCCTGAATGTGTCATTGTTTTGTGGATTTATTTTCATAAAATTGTGATTGAGCCAAAGGTTTATTGCTTTGTTTTTGGTTGTGAATTTCATTAGTTTTGGTGTTTATTATGGTATCAAAAAATTCTACTATGTAACTAGCTTATGAAGAAATCATAGAATTGTGCTTACATAACTTTTTGTCTAGCATGAGTGCCCTTTCTGTGGCCTTGTGATCTGATGAAGGGTGAAACATCATATGCCTATTAAGTTTCTCACCAATGATTGCATCAGTAGAATTAGGGAAGCATTGCTCCTTCTTTCATTGTTTATTTATTAATTTCTTTAAAAGCTTAACTCGAAGGTGTGTCGTTTTCCATAATTTATGTCCATTAAGAATTTCAATTTCATTTCCATTTGCTTTCAAGTCTAATTATTTGCTTTCCTAACCCCTTTGTTAGAGTAGGAATTCATATTAGTTGCATTGTTAGCTTGCATTCATCAGAAAACATAAAAATACAAAAACATTGTTCTTTAGTGTTATTTTGAAGCAGTGTGCAAATTCTACATCTTGTTCTGAAATCATAATGAACCAACAAAAGCCTCCTTGTGAACAATCACATTTATCTTCAACTAAGTGGATTTTGGTACATCACAAGACAACCTCGAACCTTAGAGTGGATTCACAAAATCAGCATTTCAAGAAAGGAATTTTCAAGTATTCATGTTGTTTTGCATTGTGCATAATGATAGCTCAATAGAAGTGGCGCTAGAAGGAGGGCCGCACTTTTCATTCTTGGAAAAGGAAGGAAAATTTTCCAAAGTTTCAAAATTTTGCACCTTTTTGCAAAATTTTCACTTTGCACAAGTCCAAAAAAAAATTGAGTTTTTGAGAAATTCAAGTGCATAGATGCGCAGCTCTGCAGGTCCATAGGTACACAGATCCTTAGCTACACAGGTGCACAGGTGTGTAAAACTCTATGGTGCACAAAATTCAGTGAGGTGAGAAAGTGTGCTTCTGTAGAGGTGCACTTTTTCCAGAATTGATGCAAACTGGAGGGTTCTAATCCAAAATCCCCTTTTCAGTGAACATTAAGGTCTTCACCAAGGGCACATGAGTTTCTTGAGCTTACCCACTTTTACAAGCCATGCAGTGATAAGGGAATACCCCAAATCCAATCACTTCCATTTGAACTCTCATGATCTTCGTCAACCCCACCTCTACTTCAACCACGTAATGGACCACCACATAAAACCATAGTTCCACCTCCACAACAACCACCTTTAGGCCTACCAAATCCTCTAATTGCCTTCTTTGCAAATGCAGTAGACTCACCAATAAACTTGAGAGGTGCACTATATGACCTCCCTAAAAATCTTGAGAAGTTTTGTCCAAGGTTCATCTATGGAGAAACTCGAACTACTGAAGACCACATTAAAGTTTTAAAAGAAATTTGCAACCGAAAACAGATTGCCAATGAGGATGTAGTCCTTTGTCTACTCCCCTACTCTTTGGGGGAGGTTTCTTATAATTGGTACGTCAATTTTCCACATGGTGTATCAAAGATTAGAATTTTATGAAAAATTGTTCTTGGAGCAATTCAAAACTTTCATCAACCCACCTGTGATGCATCAACAATTCATATCAATCAAAAGGGACCCAACTAAGACATTTTCCCATTTCAACCATCGCCTCCATATGGAATATCACAAACTAGAATCACCATACACTATACTAGTTGAAGTGGCTATTCAGATTTATCTGAATGTCATGGATCCTCTTACAGCTATCTTTATCAAAAGGCTTCTTGTAGCAGATATTGATATGTTAGAGAAGGTTTTTGTAGAAGCAATAAATTTCACCAAGCAAGCCAATCCTAACGGAGGAGGATTGATGCTCTCACTTCAAGCCATTATGGTAATGCCAACATATCTAGTTAGATTACGTATTGTACCTAGTCCATTCATACCAAAAAATTGAATTCCACTACAATAGGCACCCACTCCACAAAACCTTACATTGACTTATCCAGGGTATGGGCCTTCTAAGATAGCTTTCTTTGAGAAGAAGGAAATAGTTCCTGTAGAAATGGACAATAACTTCATTTTAGAATTTGATCAAATGAAAAGACTATGTCACAAATGAACAATGAATTGACTTGTCTTAGGTTTTCATAAGGACAAAACAACAACTTTTAGAGAAACAATGTTGGTCCTTATAAAAACAATTATGGCCAAAGTTATAACAAAAACTTCAATGGAAACAACAACAATGCAATAAATAATAACAGGGGAAACAATTTCAATCCTCCCGACCACAACAACAGCTTCCAAAGATAGAACTAATAGTGGAACCCACATCCAAATAATGGAAGTATTCTTGTTGATAACAATAACAACATTCAACGTGTCAATGTTAACCAGTATCAGGGTGGCCACAGTGCACCTAGCAATGACATTTCGCAGTATAATGGGAAACTAAAAATGGCTCAAAGCTCTCAAGTAAGTGATAATCCTATTCCTATGCAATTTAATACCATGTTATTGTAATCCTATGACTCCACTCAAAATTCACAAGTAGAATAATCCATCAGTGAAGAATTCTCATTTCCATTTAGCCAAGAACCTGACTTTCAACATGAAGAAATGTTTTCCTTTCATAGCGATAATCGGAATACATACAAATTGAGAAGTAGAAAGGAACCTTTAATGGATGGGATTCCTCCAACACAACGACCAACTCCTCTCGATCCAAGGGCAAGTAACAATCCAACACTGGTTAAACCACCAACTACAAGGCAAGAAAATCATAACCAAGCCAATGTGCCAACAATTTTGAAAAATCTTGCTTGGTCCACTAAGAGGTACAGTGCGGTGGAAGACTTGAAGTGAACAAAAGACAATATGTCTATGTTTGACATGTTGCAAAACTATCCACAACAAATAGAGGTGCTCATGACGACTCTAGATCATACAAAGACTTCTCACAATGCGAATGTCACCCCTCAAAAGGTGATGTCATAGTAATTTAATGCTGCAGAGGTGTTGCCCACTATGTTCAAAGACAAGGTGGAGGTGCCCCCATTTTTACTCAGTATAAGGATATATGGGAAAATCTTCATAATTTCCCTATTGATTCAGGAGCTTCATGCAATGTTATGTCATTATCCATAGCACAAAAGCTAGGAGTCACCCCACAACCCACTAATCAGGTAGTTATATAGTTGGAAAAAATGAAGGTTAAAGTCATAGGTGTATTAAAAGATGTGTGGATATAGTTGACAGTTGACCCTTGAATTCAAGACATCATTGATATACATGTGGTTGATATTCCAAAAATGTACAAGTTTCTCATTAGTAGAGAATGGACGAAGTGTCTAAGGGGGTGGTTCTCCACAGATTTCACTCAACTTTGATTGTCATGGAAAGGTTTGAACAATCAAATCAAGATAGATGTATAGCCCAAGTTGAAAAACATGATCACTGATTACAATGCCTGTAATGAGGTAGCCTTCTTGCAAACAAATTTAGGCTCCTATAAGGTCATGGTTTTCGATACTATGTCAATTGGGAAACAAAACAACCAAGAAATGGACTCCATGATTTTAGCCCTGAAAGATGAGGTCATGACACAATTCATAGACTAGATGATGGCTAACCTACAATGTTTGGGGAAATAAGTTGATTCCAATATTCTCCTCCTTCCTAGATTAAGAAAGTCTTAAACTTGTTTAAGGAATGTGACAACATTAGGGGGTGGATTAGGCTTGGGTTTAGGATTAGATTAGGGATGTTGGAGATGTGCAAGTGGATGGCATTAATGAAGGTGGGTGAGTTAGTGGCTAAGCTTGGTTAGTATGGGTGGATGGGGTGGATTAGGCTAAATGGAGGTTTAGAGATAGGTTAGGGGTTTTTGAATTTGAGGATTTCATTTATCAAATAGACTTATTTAATAAATGGGGATTTTTGGAATTAGATAGGAGAAAAGGATTTAATTGATAAATAATAGATTATTTGATTTATCAATTAGGACTATAGATGATTAATTAAATTAATCAACTAGGGATGGCAAAGGATTAATTAAATAAGAATTTAATTAATGATGCCTTTAGAGATGGCTAAATTAGATTACCAAAGTAGTGTAATCAAATTTAGGTGTCTACATTTTGCCCCTCTTTGACATAGTGTTGAGACAACACTATTTCAAAGAAGTTCGAATGAAGACGACACGAGGAAGATGTTTTAGCAACAAGGTTTCCCTAGTCTCAGATAAGAAGAGGAGAGACTAGACTTAGATGATGCCCCCTCAAGAAGGCATCGAGGAGAGAAATGAGGTTCGACGACTTCTTGAAAAGTACAAGAAATTGAGACGAGCTGAGACGCAGGTTGGCAAAGAGAAGGGGCTAAATTAGCTCAAACTCTCACTACGGGAGAATGATAAAGGGAAATCAGAGGCACAATAGTAAAGCAAGCTTAAGACTTTCCAGGATTGGGGGGGGGGGGGAGATGGAGGAGCGGAGCGCTATAAAAGGAATCTATGGTAGGGAGATGGATGATAGAATGATAAAGCTGATGCAACATGATTTCAAAGAGTCAGATTGGCAGAAGATGGGTTTCGGAGATCCCTAGGACTAGGATTGTGGATCTCGAAAGATGAGGCTTGGTGGATTGATTTGATTGGTGGATCCCTAAGACTAGGATTGTGGATCCCTAAAGCTAAGCGTGAGGAGTGATTCAAAGAGATACTGATGCATAAGCTGGGGTAGGAGCGACAGATGTAGGATATGGATGGGGGATAATGGAGATGAAGGGAATCCATTGAAGCTTTTTGAGCAGGGGGATATTTCAAATAGAAGTACCACCATGTAGTTGAGCACTAGATTTGCTATAGGACTGTTGGTTAATTGCCAAGGTTACCAAGAAAATCAAGGCCTTTTTACCAACCGTCCAGAGGACTGACAAACTGACTCAAAACAAACACACAAGGATTGCCCCAATATCACACATGAATCCCAGAGGAAGCAGCGTAGAAACGACACTAGGTAACCCACAAGCAGAAAAAGAAAAAAAAAGCAAAAGACTTGATCAAGACCTTATGCTCTAATTGCCCCATTCGCAGCATACCATGATATGGAAGATCGTGGCAACCTTGAGGAGGGAACAAGGAGATTGCTTGGAAAAGATATTTTAAGACCCAAAAGGGAAGATCCCAAATCAAAAGAAAGTGAAAATCCAAAAGAGAACTGTTTGCCAATGAGATGGGTAGGACGAGGTACTAACGGACCAAGATCAGACATGAGGAAAGCTATATCCTGCAAGAATCTATTAGAGAGCACCTAAGCTGATGGATCTGGATGAGCAATGTGTCTGGCAAGCTGAACTAAGAAGGATAACACTTTGGTGACAGGAGATCTAGCTAAAGGATGCATTGGAATATCTAACCAAGGTGTGTGATGTGTGCAAGATGTTGACCAAGGATGAACTAACACGAAAGCCGAATAGATACAATGATACTAAGCTAAAGAGGATGTACAAGCTGACAGACCAAGATATGTTACAAATGTACAAGTTTGTTCATGTTTTGGTTTTTTTGTGAGATGGAAATGTTTGTGAGGGATGGGATGTCTATAATAGTTGATGGGTGGATAGGTAGATGGTTTGTGAAAATCTTTAAGAAAAATGGGATTCTGTGTGTGCATGTGATAGGATACAGGCTAGGATACAAGATAATTTACAAGTTGGAATATGGTACAAGCTTTGGACAAGATTCGGATATATACAAGGTATGGTACAAGATTTACAAGGTATAATACAAGCTTTGGTACAAGATTTACAAGTTGTACAGGAGGTATTGACAAGCTCCATCAGATTTTAGATATTTGATTGGAACACCAAGGGAACAAGCAGGTGTTTTATGGTATGGTGGGTGGATGGATGAGGGATAGGATAGTGATAGATAATGGATTAGTCTTTAGCACACAAGGCGCCTGAATTACCAGGTTTTCACCAAGGTACCTATCCAAGGCGCTTGAATTGCCAAGTTTTTACCATTGGACGCTTATTTCTCTTTACTATTTTTTTGTATTTTTCAAAAGTTGGGTATACCAAAGATCTTCAAGCATAGAACTTCTTGAGATGAATGATGTTAGTGGGATCATTCAAGAGTTCTCCTTCTGGTGTAGATAATTGATAGGCTTTGGAGCCAAAGGAGGCAGTAACCACATAGGGACCAAGCCATGTAGGTTCAAACTTGCCTTTCTTTTCTCGATCTGCTTGGACTTTCATATTTTCTTTGAGGGCCATATCACCTGGCTGAAAGTGTCATGGGAGCACCTTCTTGTTGAAATTCCTTTTGAGATGAGTTTGGTAGACTGTGAGATGGTCATAGGCTTGTTGTCTCTTCTCGTCTAAGAGATCTAGCTGGGTGAGTCGAGCTACTCTGTATTCTTCATCTGAGATTTGCCCTCGCAAAGATATGCGTAGTGAGGGAAGTTCAACTTCTATAGGTAATACCGCTTCGGCACCATAGACTAGGGAGTATGGAGTTGTGCCTGTGGATGTATGGAAGGAAGTTCGATAGGCCCATAGAGCCAGATTTATTTGAAGGTGCCAATCACGGCCGGAATCATTGACAACTTTCTTTAGGATTTTGAGGAGGGTTTTATTAGTTGCCTCTGCCTGGCCGTTACCTTGTGGGAAATATGGGCTAGAAAAGTGGTGATGGATGTGGAGGGAAGTGCATAATTCTTCCATGTTGAGATTTTTAAAGTTACCTTCGTGGTCAGTAAAGATGGTGGATGGGATGCCGAAGCGGCAAATAATGTGGTACAAGATGAACTTGGAGACTTGAACTCCTGTAGCTGAGACTAGGGGGACTGCTTCCACCCACTTAGTGAAATAGTCTGTAGCTGTTATTATCCATTTATGTCCATCAAATGAGAGAGGTGTGATAGTTCCAACTAGATCAAGGCCCCAACAAGCAAAAGGCCAAGGTGGTGCAATAGGCTGTAGATCCTGTGCTGGAGCGTGCACAA
Organism: Cupressus sempervirens; assembly: GCA_028749045.1. NCBI lineage: Eukaryota > Viridiplantae > Streptophyta > Pinopsida > Cupressales > Cupressaceae > Cupressus > Cupressus sempervirens. The sequence goes on along the minus strand of CM053793.1, from coordinate 168,199,238 downwards.
GATTTGCATGATGCTGACATGGGAGACACTTTCTGACAAAGTCACAAGAGTCTTCTTCAATGGTAGGCCAATAGTAGCCTGCTCTAAGGATTTGTCGTGCTAGGACAATACCACTGGTGTGGGCACCACAAAGTCCAGAATGTACTTCTTTTAATGCCATCGTGGCCTCATTTTCATCTAAACATTGAGAGAGAGTATCGTGATAACCCCGACGATATAGGGTATTGGCTATGATAAGATAGCAGGATGATTTTCGGATGAGGTTCTGGCATTGGGTACGTGTGAGGTGAGGGGATATGATACCATCGTTAAGGTAAGCATGAATTTCATGGTACCAAGGGGATTGGGGACCAACCAAGATACAAACACTTTGTAGGGTAATAGCTTTTCATATTTGGTTTGGTATTCATTTAAGACTTGTTTGATGATGAGTTGGGAATCACCAAAGACTTGTAACTCAGTGATATTCCATTCTGCAACTATCTTTAATCCTTCTACAAGAGCTTCATATTCTGCTATATTGTTGGTGCTAGGGAATTGTAGCTTGAAGGCTTTTGGAATGTAATCTCCTTGAGGTGTAACTAATAATATTCCTGCCCCTGATCCATGAGAGGTGTATGAGCCATCAAAATAAAGCTTCCATGGGGGTTGTTCTTCAATTAGGCAGATATGCTCATCTGGAAATTCTATGAGAAAAGGATATGCATCTACTAGAGGTGCATCAGCTAGGTGATCTGCTATAGCTTTCCCTTTGATTGCCTTTCTGTCCACATACTAGATGTCAAACTCACTTAGTAGAATAACCCATTTGGCCAAACGGCCTGTAAGTGTTGTTCTGGAGAGCATATACTTGAGAGGGTCAATCTTGGAGACTAGTTGGATGGTATGACTTAGAATGTAGTGGCGAAGCTTTTGAGTTGATAAAATAACTGCCAAACAAGCTTTTTCCATAGGAGTGTAATTGAGTTCATAACCAACTAGGGTTCTACTGATATAGTAGATGGCTCTCTCTCTGCTATAATCATCATGTTGTGCTAGAAGTGCCCCTAGAGCAGTAGGTGTTGCTGATATATACAAGATCAAGGGATGACCAAGAACTGGTGGAACCAAGATAGGGGGATTGGTGAGGTACTGCTTGAGCTGATCGAAGCTACACGGACATAAAAGATCCCACTTGAAGTTCTCATTCTTCTTTAGCAAGTGTGAAAACGGTGTACACTTATCTGCAAGTTGGGAGATGAAGCGCCAGACAGATTGAAGTTTTCCCTGAAGAGAGCGAAGCTGTCGTAGTGTCTGGGGAGGAGGCATGTCTAAGATAGCCTTGACCTTTTTGGGGTCGATCTCTATACCTCGTTTAGAAACTATGAAGCCTAGAAGCTTGCCAGATGTGACCCCAAAGACACACTTCTTGGGATTTAGCATGAGATGATATTGGGCCAACCTATCAAAGACTTTCTCTAGGTCAGCAAGATGATCCATGAAGGTGTCAGATTTGACTAGGATATCGTCCACATAATCCTCCAAAATGCTATGGATAAGATCATGGAAAATGGTTGTCATAGCTCTTTGATAGGTAGCCCCAGCATTCTTTAGGCCAAAAGGCATCATGGCGTAGCAAAAGGTTCCCCAAGGGGTAGTGAATGTTGTCTTATGCTGGTCCTCTTCTACAATCTTGATCTGATTATACCCAAAAAATCCATCCATAAGGGACAGAATTTCATGTCCAGCTGTAAGATCTACAATCATATCTATGTTGGGCAAGGGAAAATCATCCTTTGGACAAGCTTTGTTAAGATCTCTAAAATCAGTGCAGATTCTGATGTCATTGGAAGGCTTAGTGACAGGGACCATGTTGGAGATCCATTCTGAGTAGTTGATAGGTCGGATAACCTTAGCAGCTAACATTCTTTCTAGTTTAGCTTTGACTAGTAATGCCACCTTGGGGTGCATTTTTCTAAGCTTTTGTCTGACGGGCTTGATCTTTGGATCGACTGCAAGATGATGAACTACAAGCTTTGGATCAAGTCCTAGCATGTCCTAATATGACTATGCAAATTGGCCAATGTTCTCTCGTAAAACCTCAAAGAGGAGGTCATCTTGGTCTTGTGATAGGGATGCAACAATGTGAACAATTCTAGGGATCTCTGAAGAACCAATGTTGACTTCTCTAGTATCCTCTATTAGAATAGAAGACACCTCTGGTTGATTATCTTGAGGAGGCAATACTAAATCCTCATGTTCTACTTGTGGCTCTAGATTTTCTTGCTGAGGGGTTCTCTTCGCTGCCTTAGCTAGTCCCAAATTTACCTTAGTTCCAATTTTGGGTGTATCGAAACTAGGTTGGGGATTTTCTCCAAAATACCCCTTGGGATCTAGCTTGTAGATGTAGGCAGAATCTGGCTTTGTCTTCTTATGAGGAGTTTCAGCTCCCATGAATCTTAGAAGCGCTTCCTCTGATGCAAACTCATCAATATGTATGACACTTGGTTGGTCCCAATCTATGAGTTGTGGATGAGCAAGTGGTAGGTCAATGAGATGGATGGATAGTTCTCGGAGAACAGAGTCTCCTAGGAAGATTTGGTCTAGGATATCGTCGTAGGCTCTCTTTTATACTTCCTCAAGAATGTCTTTGATTTCGACAAGGTCGCGGTGGATGTTTGAAAAAGCGTGACCGTTCTCGTTGGTGCCCCCAGTTGTGGGTATGCCAAAGCGAAGACCTGACTTTATTTCCTAATTATGTGCTTCGATGGGACATTGCATGCCCCTTTCTTCTGGTCCTAGTCCACCTCCTTGATAGTTCCATTTTTCAATGATGAGCTTATGTTGTTGGGGATACTTCTGGCTGAAGTGATCAAGGCGTGCTTGATTTCTTGGAGGTGCATCCTTATGTAGCCAATTGTTGATATCTAGAGTGAGCTCCTCATGAAGAGGGGTTTTTGAGGACACAAAGGTGGTTGGGCCAAACTGTTTGTATCGAGGAGGTGGAATCTCCTTAGCTTTGTGATATGTTGGCCATCCATGGGTATGTGGATCAAGTGGGATTGCTCCGACAGCAAATGCATCTGATAGACTATATTCTCCACAACCTTTGTTGTTGATCTTTACAGTAGATAGGGTGGAGGCAAGGATGGTTTCTGCATCATTACAAGTGTGGGATGAGTTGGCGATGGTTGTGCCAATGTCTATTCTAGGGTAATGGTTTGTATATGAAGCTTCAACCACATTGTAGTAAGCAAAGGGTTCTGGATCGGCATGGATGGTTACCTCAGTGCCTTGATGCAAAAATTTGATGCACTGATGGTAGGTGGATGGAACGGCCTTCATAGCATGAATCCATGGGCGACCGAGGAGGATGTTAAATGGTAGGTTTAGATCAACAACATGGCAAACTGTCTCTTGGATGACCGGCCCAACCTTGATTGGTAGCAAAATAGTCCCTTCTGTGGTCCTTTCCAAGTTGTCATAAGCTTTGATGGTGATAACCTCACTGATCATATCTGCCTCAGTATACCCAGCTTGTTTTATGAATTTTAGGGTGCAAATGTTTAAGGCTGATCCATTATCTATCATTAATCTTTTCACGGCAAAATTGGATACCATGATGGCTATGCGAAGTGAAAGGGTGTGATCTGGCTCAATCGCGGGTATGTCGGTGGGTTTGAAAGATAGGGCACATGAGGATGAAAGGTGTCCAACAAGATTACAAAAATCAGCAGCATTGATATCAGAAGGGACACGAGATTCTATGAGAGTACTGTCAAGGATGTCTTTGTACACAGGACTAGTGCGGAGAAGGTCTAAAATGGAGATTTGGGCTGGCATGTTCCCAAGGTGTTCCAAGATATTGTACCAGCTTTTTGATGGAGCTGATGGTGCTGATGAAACTGGTGGGCCTGCGATGTTAAATCGCGCTCTTCGAGTGGTGACCGCACACTCATTGTCTGGTCCTCAGATATTGATAACATTGACAGAAGGCTCTTTCTCAGATATACAACCTATAAGGCTACCAAAGTCTATATAGGATGAAGTGTGGTCATTGTTCTTCCCATGCTGTTGGTTTGGCTGGCGGTTGTTGGTGTTGTTTTGGATAGGTGCTTTTCCAGGATTTTGGTTGTTGTGTGGAGGAAAAGCATTTTGATAAATTTGTAAGCCTGCATTGGGAGAGGTTTGGGCACCAACAGTGATTTCCTTTCGATCAATGAGGTCTTGCACATAGTCTTTCAGTTTCATGCATCTGAGGGTGGTGTGACCGTTTACCCTATGGAACTTGCAATACTCATTGTCCTTGTACCATGCAGCTTTGGATTGGCTTGGATCAATTTGCTGGGTAGGAGGAAATTTGATGAGGTTTTCCTTAGCCAATTTCTCAAAAATAACATCCAATGGCTCACCAAGGGGTGTATAGTTTCTAGGTGCAGGTTGGAATCTGGGCTTTTGCCCTGCAGCTACATTGATGGCATTAGCTTGATTGTTAGACCCTTGAAAGTTGGGTCTTGTATTGTGGTTCTGATAGCTTTGGTTATTTCGTTGTTGGTAATTGGTAGCTTGTTGGTTGTTTGTTTGATATGGTGGGTTAGACTGGTTTTGAGAAGGACCAACGATATTCACATGTCTGGTGTTAGTAACCCCATCTGTTGCAACATGCTTGTTTTTGTTCCAATACCTAGACTTGTCATTGGAATGTGATTGATTTTGGTTGGCCTCTTTGTAAATTTTTACCACACCATCTTTGATGAGTCCTTTCTCAAGAATCATTCCTTTCTCTTTGATATCCTTATAGGTCTGCAAACAGTTCATGGTCATGTGGTGAGCCAAGCTGGGATGTGCATTATCAATAAACATTTTCACCACATGGCATTCTGGCAAGGTACAGGATATACGGGTGGTAAGGGTTTGCCATCTTTGCAAGTATTCAGCAAGGCTTTCTCCACCTTTTTGCTTGGTGTGGACAAGATCAACTATTGATAGCTCTGTTTCAACAAGATGGGCATATTGGGCTACAAATGCCTCAGATAATTCAGCAAAGTTTTTAATTGTGCCATAGAGGATTCTATAAAACCATTCAAGAGCTGGTCCAACCAAGCTTTTGGGAAAAAGGAGCAAGAGGAAGACATCATTGTATGCCACATCCTGGCAATGCATGTAAAATTCTTTGATATGTGTGACAGGGTCTCCTTTTCCTCTAAATTTGTCAAATTTAGGTACCTCAAAGTGTTTGGGAAATGGTGTCATGGTAATGGCTCTGTCAAATGGGTAAGGACACACATTCTCAAACTTGAATGTCTTTGGATCATTCCCTTCTTGGATGGCTTTCAGAGTTGTCTTCATTTGCTCCCACTCTGAATTGATAGGTGATGGTTGGGGTGCCCCCAATGTAGGAGTGCCTTGAGGTAGGTATGTGCTAGATGGGGCCATTGAATATGGATGGTTATGAGGGATTTGTTGATAGGGATTGTACATTGTTTGGGCAGCTACATGGTGGATGACGGGTTGTTGAGGGGGAGGTGGCGCATATTGCTGCATGTGCTGTGAGGCTTGCTGTTGATATGGGATTTGAGGTTGGGATTGAGGAACATAAGTTGGCTGTGGGATAAATGGATTGCTTTGTGGAGGTAAGGTATAAGATGGTTGTGAGGCTTGGGAAAAGGATCAGGGGGCTTGTGGGGTTTGACCAATATATGTGGGTTGTTCCCCCATTTGGGATGGTATCTGCAAATAATTGGTGGTTGGCTGGGCTGGAGGATTACCTCCTAGAAGTGGCATTGAAAAGTAGTTCGTAATAGGAGGTAATGGATTAGTTGGTGGTGGAGGTGGTGGGAATTGAAAGCTTGGGAATGGAATTGATGGGGTTTGATAGCTTGGTGGCTGGATTTGGAAGCTTGGTATAGTGGTGGTGGGAGTTGGGGTCACTTGGGAGCTTGGTAGAAGATTGGTAGTAGCTTGTGGGATTTGATAGCTTTGTGGAGTGAAGGTAGTAGCTTGTGGATTTGTGGCTGGTGGTATTGAGCTCCCAAGACCTAATGGAAATGATGGGATTGTGCTTTGGGCTGTGGTGAACAAGCTGGGGGCGATGAAAGGTTGATTACTTGGCCCCATGGGTGGCATACCTGTTGTATATTGCTGAGGTTGGCCAAAGATGCTAGCACTGATTTGGGAGATGGGTGGATTTGGAAGGTTGGGTTGGGGAGCAGTAGCAATAGTGAAGGGGGTGAACGGTGAGGTGTTTTGGGTAAAGGGGGTTTGGAGCAGAGAGGTATGAACCAAGGATGGAGTGGTGGTGGCTGGGTTGGCTTGCGGCATGGAGATTTCAACTTGGGTGGATGATGGTATGTTTGGGTCTGTTGGGTCATATGGATTGGCTGGAGGCTCTTCTTTTGGAATATATTGAGGATAATTTGGATCATAAGAGCCTATGGGTGGTGGCAGCTGCCCAAACAATGGGTGAGATGGATCTGATAATGGAGGGGGTCTTCCAAAGTCAAAGGTTCCTACATTGTCCCTTCGAAAATTAGCCATGATTGTCTCTTTGTTTTTGTCTATAATGGCGTTTACCAATACTGCATTTCCTGGTTGGTTCATGAAAGCTTCAATGTCAGTAGGTGATGGCATAGCTTGCTCTGGGCTGAAGGATGGCTGAGTGCTCAAGGGGGGTGAGGCTATTCAATCCAAATGATAGGGCTCCATTGTTTCTTTCTTCTTGGCTAAGCGAGTGACGGGTGGCATGAAAAATGCTCCTAGGGATGAGATGCAATAATGCTGATGGATGCAAAAGGGGGAAGGCTTTTCTATGCAAATGATTTCCTAGGTTGAGACAAAGCTATATGACAAAACCTAAGGAGGATTGGGTTGGGGATTCTAACTTCAAAGATATGTTGTCAAAGGTCCGCTTTCCTATGTGCAAGCTTGGTGGTGATTTTGTCAACTTAAGGATAGACTGATGATCCTTTAGGAAGAACATGAGATTGACCACTTGCGGATCCCAACCTTTAGCTCAAGGTGATGAGGGATAACAAGTGACAAAGCTAGATTACCCTAAACAAAGCTCTGTCAAAGGGATAACTTTGGTGAGATTGGTGGATTTGGAAGATTTTAGGAATGGCAAACTTTTAGCAAGGTGACAACAATTTTGAAAGCTTAGATGTGCAGATTTTTGATTGCTAGCTAGATGGTTTGATTCTAAATGAGATGGATGAGCTAATAATGCTTAAGGGGATAACCTAAGATGGCTAGCTTTTCTACGAAGATGACTCTAAAGTGAAGCTTATCCAAGAAGATGGGGAGAAACAAGGGTGTCTAATTATAGAAATCATGCCTAGTTGGTAAGGCATAAGCAGGATTAACTCCTGGATGTTGGCTAAATTTGATGGTGCGCTCTAACCAGGCCTCTTGAAGTTTCGTCGGTAGCTTTGTCCTCTGCTTTGTGGAGTTTGGCAATTCGTGGGCTTGGTGTTATTTCTTTTCTCTTGGCTGAAAGTTCTTGGTATGCTAGAGATGGCTTGAGTTTGACCTTGTGAAACTTCCGTTTGGGTTTGGGTTGTTCTAACATAAATTCTTGAATTTTCTTGGCTTTGGGAGATTTTGGTTGTTTTGCTTCAACTTGTTCAACTTCCAAAATAGGCAGTGACTACGCTAAGTGTGCCCTAAGCTAGGATTGACCAAGTTTGGCAAACATTCATTCAACAAGTAAAATAAAAACAAGCAATAGATAGGAACACACAGATAGAAGTTTGTGGTTCTCAGAATGTGATACTTGCACCGAGGAGTGTGTATGTTCTACAAATGTTTCGATCAGTCACTCCAAACACATTAACATCCTAGATGGTTTTCTGCAAGGCTGACAGTTGGTTTAGCTAGGGAGTCCTCGATATACGCAAGGTACATGAGGCCCAAATCCATAGATGAGACCAAAAGGATGTCACACAGCCGAGAGGAGTGATAACCCACTTCTCCTCTTTCACTTCTCAAGGGTATAAAGTTCCTTGAGGCTTAGCCTGAATGACAAAATCTCGATCCCAAGAGAGGTGTCTTTCGATTCACCTCTCGATTCTTATACTCTGTCGGAACGCTGGAGTTGAGGTCGTCCAAGGGGTGATGAAATCCCCAAGCAGGCCTCCTAAAAAGAAACAAGGTTTTGGATCCTAATATTATGCACCCAAGATGGCCTCGAAAGACAACAAGGGGAGAGAAGACTTGGATGACCTTGGGCTAAAAAACACGCTTGTTCTTTTACCAGTTGACTCGTATGTGTGCTAATCTAGACTTTGCAAGCACTCATCTTTAAGAGACAATGTTCAATTCCAACTTGAAGCGCCAACAAAAGTAAATCAATCGAAGAATACAAACAATAAGAAGAGTTAGGGTCAACAAAAGCAAACTCACGTGCCCGGAGGCCCTCCACGTCAAGTATCGATTAATTTCTTAAATGCCCAAAAATCAAACTTTACCTAGATTGCATGTGGAAAAGAGATTTGTTTTGTTCAATTTTAGAAGCTCCAAATGAAGTGTTTGATATTGCAATGGTTAATTGATCCTTGGCATTCAAGATTGGATTTATTGTTTTAAGCATGCATTCCAAGGAAAGTTGATTTTAATCCATGACATTCAAGAGTGTGTTTTGAGCAACATTCATTCAATGGAAAATGTGTTTAACCATTCAAGTTCATTTTTTTAGCAACATGCATTCAAAGACAAATGGTTAAACATTCAAGTTCATTTTTTAGCAACATGAAAACTTGCAAGAAACATGGTTAGTGGTTCCATATGTGCTCCAACCTGCAATGAGACAAAAAAAAGCAATTTAGTTAGTTAGCCAAAATCTTCAAAAATGAGAGCTTAACTATGGGGAAAAAAATTTTAACAAAGTGTAGAAATAAAGATACGCTAGTATTCGAAGACTATAGAACAGATTTTGTGGCACAAAAAATAGGTGACAAGCAGAGACGTCGATTTGCGCAGATGCGGATTTTCGCAGACGACGATTTGATTGGCGGTGGCGGAGACGTCAATTTGCGCAGATGCGGATTTTTGTAGACATCAATTGGTGCAGACACGGATTTTCGCAGACGTCGATTTGCGCAGATGCAAATTTTTGCAGACGTTGATTTGCGCAGATGTGGATTTTTGCAGACGTCAATTTGCGCAGATGCGGATTTTCACAAACGTCGATTTGCGCAGACGCGGATTTTTGCAGACAGAACAGGTTGCAGACCAAAACTGCGCCAAAAAAGTTGAAAAACGCAAAAAAAAAAAAAAAAATTAGATGGTATTTCTTCTTCCTGAGTGCGTTCTTTAACCTACAAAAACAAGCAAAACACCCTCACAACACACTCAAACAACAACAAACATTAGATTGTTAGAAAAATGACATATAGATGAAAATAGATGATTAAATGACCCATAGTGGGGTCCCACCGGGTGTGCCAAAATGTAGAACAAGATTTAGTATGCAAAGAACATTAACAAATAAAGTAAACATTCACAAACTAAAAACTAAATTCACATATATGCTTAGACAAAGAAAGCAAACAAGAAGTGCAAACCTCACAAGATAAAACACTCCATGCTTTCTTGATTCTGTAGATGTGTCCTTTTGCTATGGATGTATGCTCAAGATGCTCAAAATTTTGCTTCAATGGGGATGGGTAATGGCAAATTGGTAGCTTTGTGAGCTCTCAATTTGGCATTATAAGGGTAAGATTGATGGTTTTGGTTCTCAAAATAGCATGGTAACTTTAGCTCAAAGATTGTTGATGAAATGGCTTGGGATGGGATTCAATTTATAGGCTAAGGGGTAGAGGGATGGAGGGCTTAGATGCAAGGATGGATGAAGGCTTAAGGAGGGCTAGGATGCACTCAAAGGAGAGCACATGGATTGTGCTTGTTTAGCACCAATGGGAAGGTGACACTTGTCACAAGGAGGATGAGTGTGAGAGGGTAGGGTAAAGGGTTGGTTAAAGGCATGATGAGTGGGGTTGAGTATGTAAGAGGGATGTAAGAGGAATGAGTGTGGAAGAGGGAAGAGTGTGGAAGATGGGTGTAAGAGTCATGAGTGGGCTTGTAAGAGTCTTTTATGTTTTGTAAGAGCACTCATGACTTAGTGGTTGGGCTTTTTTGAGGGGAGACTTTGGTTTGGATTAGGAAATTCTTAAACTTGTTTAAGGAATGTGACAACATTAGGGGGTGGATTAGGCTTGGGTTTAGGATTATATTAGGGATGTTGGAGATGTGCAAGTGGATGGCATTAATGAAGGTGGGTGAGTTAGTGGCTAAGCTTGGTTAGTATGGGTGGATGGGGTGGATTAGGCTAAATGGAGGTTTAGAGATAGGTTAGGGGTTTTTGAATTTGAGGATTTCATTTATCAAATAGACTTATTTAATAAATGGGGATTTTTGGAATTAGATAGGAGAAAAGGATTTAATTGATAAATAATAGATTATTTGATTTATCAATTAGGACTATAGATGATTAATTAAATTAATCAACTAGGGATGGCAAAGGATTAATTAAATAAGAATGTAATTAATGATCCCTTTAGAGATGGCTAAATTAGATTACCAAAGCAGTGTAATCAAATTTAGGTGTCTACACTGAAGACATATGATCCTTGGATCATTACGCATGATATTCCCCTCAAACTAGATACCAAATCTTTTTGACAAAGATAGAGACCAATTAATCCCATCCTTGAACCTTTGATACTAAAACAAGTCAAGAAATTGTTGGAAGAAAAAATTATCTTCCTTGTACGCCACTCCACATGGGTGGCTAATCTAGTCCCTGTATGAAAAAAGACTGGAGAGATTCAACTTTGTGTGGACATTCGTAATTTGAACTTGGCCTCCCAAAAGGACAATTATCCATTGCCCTTGTTAGATGAGGTCTTACAGATTGTGAATGGTTCAAAAATGATGTCTTTCTTAGATGGATATTCTGGTTACAATCAGGTAATGGTTGAAGAGGAAAACAAACTGAAGACCACCTTTACAACCAAATGGGGAACTTTCGCATACAGGAGGATGCCATTCAGATTGATTAATGTAGGAGCTACATTTTAGAGTGCCATGGATGAAGTGTTCAATGGATTGATAAATATATGTATTGTTATCTAGATGGATGATTTGATCATCTTTTCAAAAGACTGAACTACACACATTCTTACCTGAGACAAGTGTTCAATAGGTGTCGTAAATATGACATATCTCTCAATCCCAAAAAGTTTTCATTTGGGGTCACTAAAGGAAAAATTCTAGGTCATATCATTTTGAAAGATGGCATCTCCATTGATCATGATAAAGTTGAGGCTATTTTAAAGCTGTCACCCCTGAACAGTCAAAAGGAACTAAAGTCTCTCTTTAGGAAGATAATTTTTGTTCAAAAAATCATAAGTGGATTTGTAGAAATTGTGCACCCACATAATAACTTGCTCAAGAAAGGAGCTAAGATAGAATGGGCCCCTGAAGTTAAGAGATTATTTGAGGATATCAAGTTATCCATTTCCATGGCCCTTGCATTGGTCAATCTTGACTTCAACCTTCCCTTCAAGATATATTCCTTTGCTTCAGAACATTCATGCACAAAAGTGTTGACTCAAAAGAAGGAGAAGGAAGATGAAAGACCTATTGCCTTTATGAGTTGCCTACTGAGGAATGCCAAGTTGAATTATTCTAACCTCGACAAACGATCTTTTTCTTTGGTTAAGGCAATGAAGAAATTTTGTCATTACATATTGAGAAGTCAGGTGTATGCTATTGTGCCTAACCCAGCAATAAAGACATTGTTGATGCAAAATGAACTTGGTGAAAGATGGGATAAATGGATGGCGATACTTCAAGAGTTTGACCTAGATATCCAACCAATGAAATTAGTCAAAGGTCAAGGATTGTCTAGGATGATAGCTAATAACCAGGACTAGAAGGAAATAGAGTTCAAGTTTGATAGTGAAACAAATGAGGATGACTAGAACAAAATGATAGTTTCCCAAGTTGATATTGGCCAAGGTGTAGTGATAGATGTCTAGTACCAGGATATTGTGTATTACCTCTTGTAGAATCGATGCCCAAGTTGGATGAATAGTTCACATTGTAGAGGGCTTAAAATGAAATGTGAGTCCTATATGCTACAAGACAACAAGTTGTACAAGAGAAACTATGAAGGCATTTGTCTGAAGTGTTTAGGCCATGAGGAAGCAAAGGAAGTCTTGGAACACTTTCATGACAAGTATGGTACAGGACATGGTTTAGCAGAGGCAATGGCTCACATGATTTTAAGATCGGGTTATTTTTGGCCTTCAATATTTAGAGACACTTTCGAGCATGTATGCTCTTGCCATATTTTTCAGACCAATGCTAATAGAGAAAGGAATCTGACAATGCCTTACAGCCTGTACATGAGATAGGTCCCTTCACAAAGTGGGGATTGGATTTCATTGGTCCGGTTAACCCACCATCATCGACTGGACACCCTTACATTCTTATAGCCACAGATTATTGCACCAGGTGGATAGAAGCAAAAACTTATAGGAATTGCAATGCTAAAGTGGTAACAGATTTCTTGGAGGAGCACATTGTCACTAGATTTGGGATGTCATTCGCTCTTGTGTGCGACAATGGGTCTACTTTCGCATCCATATTTCTAACTAAATGGGCATTTGAGAATAAAGTTATCATCAAATTCTCTTTGAATTACTACCCACAAGGAAATGGAGTAGAGGAATTTGTGAACAAGAACCTGATCACAGTGATAAAGCAATTGTTGAAGGAGAACCCCAGAGATTGGCATATGCAATTGAGATATGCCTTGTAGATGGATCAAGTAAGGGTCAAGAATTCTTTGGGGACTTCCTCATATTTGCTTGTCTATAGACATGAGCTAGTATTTCCACTTAACCTTGGAATTCTTGTTTTAAAGTTCATGAGTGGATATGTTGAAGATGCTAACAGAGTACAAATTAGATTGATGAATCTTTTGGAGATGGATGAAAAATGCATAGCTACACTAGAGCACATGGCTAAACATCAAGATATCATAAAGAGATGGTTCAACAAGAGGGCTACGATAAAGTCATTCTAGATTTTTGACCTTGTTCTACTATGGGATAAGGCAAAAGAAAAGTCAAGTAGTCATACCAAGTTTCAACACTTGTGGATGGGTCCTTATTAGATTGCAGAAATCCTCAAAAAAAAACATTTTTATGCTCAATTCCTTACAAGGGGAATTTCTTCCCTTGCCCATAAATGGGTAGTTTCTAAAGCATTCTTTTGAAGCCTAAAACACAAAAATTTAGTTAGATTTTATTTCTGCATTTAATTAGATTTTATTTCTGCAAGTATTTAGGTTTTTATTTTTTGCAGTTGTGTTTGTTTTCTACAAGTGTTTTTTGCTTTCACATTGTGTGTTTGCTTTTAGTCATGTGTTACTTTTCAAAGTTGTGTCAGTCCTAGGGGGTAAGGTGTACTTGAGATTTTTCTTAAGAATTTACTAACCACTTTTTGGTTTCAATTTCAGGAAGAGGTATTTCTTTGTCAAAACATTTGGATGATTGTGTGTCTTATACCAACCAAGCAACAGATATTCCTTATGAAAATAGGGGATTCTCAATCTAGAAATTAGAAGTCTAGACCAACAAGTTCTCAAAACTTTGTAAATTTAAAATTTGGCTACTTTAGGTGTGGTTAAGTTGATGTTGAAGATGATGAAGAGTGATCCAAACTCTGAATGGTTCAAATAGGAGGGGTCTTCTCGAAAGAATGCTAAGATCATTGTTTGGCGTGAGAGTTTCTAAAAATGTTATAAAAGAGGAATGCAAGGGATGTTCACAAGAGATCAGATCCAAGAAATGACATTGATGTCTTGACTACACAGTCTAAGCATAGTCAGGATACAAAAAAAATATGGTGTTAAGACTGAAGAATTATAAAGATCTGAAATGACAAAAGATATGTTTCAAAAGCAAAGTATCTTGTATCCAAAGTATTGCTTCATCAAAATTACATGGAGCGATTATTCAAATTTTCCAAAAAATTAAAAGAACATGACACCTCATCAAGAGCCCTCAAACTGATGCTCTCATCTGGTCAAGCAAGTGATCGATGAATAGCCTTCGTCAGGATCTTGAATGAATGAGCCAAGGGGAGTGGAAGATTGTTTCTGAGTTGTCAGGAAACTTTGATAGACTGCATCCTAAGATGACAATGGGAATGAATACATGAATCACAAACTAAGCTTGAAGGTTTTGAATTCTAGATTTTTTATTGCAAAGTCATCTGGAATAAGCTTGACATGTTCGAAGTTTGGTTGGTGTTTGGCACATGTTGGAAGAATGTTTGCTGATGAAGAAATGTCTTGGTCATTTCTTCCTTTTTTTGGGGCTATTTGTGGTGGTCCCACAATGCACGCCCCATCCCTCACTAGGAATGGGGACCCCCTACTATTTTCAGACTCTCAAACTCACAGTTCAGGAGTCGAGAAAAGATGTTAGAGTCTAAATCGTCAAAAAAATTGAAAATCTTGAAAAATACTAAAAAATAAAAAAATAAAAAAGTATAAAAATTATAAAATTTATAAAAATAAAATAAAATAATTTAAAAAATTAAAAAAATATTTCGTGCGCGCGCACGGGAGGTGCGCGTCATGCACCCGCGCACGGCCGCGAGTGGGCGTGAGGGGTTATAAAACCCCTTCCCCCAGTAGGACTTCATTATTTCTTTATTTATGACTTTGGACTTCATATGCACTCCGCACACAAAGTGCATTTGAAATTTACATACACGCGCGCCCTTTTATTTTGCATTGTGTGCACCCCTCTTGACAGCACTACACGTGCTCATGAGAACGGTGCCATACATGTTATTGAGGATAGCATCATGTGCTCTTGCCTTAGCGATGCTACACATGCTATTGAGGATGGCGCTACGTGCACCTACCTTGGTGGTACTACACGCACTGTTCGGGATGGCGCCGCACACACCTGCCTTGGCAACGTTGCAAGCATTGTTGAAGGTAGGGTCGAGCGCGCTCTCTTCAATGGTGGGCCACACCGCATGCACTCTTATTGATGATACTATGGGTGATCTCTCCTTGGTGGTGTCATGTGCATTCTCTCCTCCATGCGCACTCTTGCGCCACACACCCACAAATTCTCAAAAAAACCAAAAAATAAAAAAAAAATTATTAAAAAATAAAAATAAATAAATAGATTAAAATTAAAAAATCAAAAAAATAAAATTAAAATTAAAAAATTATTATTAAAAGGGATGCATTTTTTTTAAAAACACTCAATTAGATGCAAATTTAATGTTTTCCTTCCTGATTACTTTTTATCATCGAGCTAATAAATGCCTTTTTCTTGTGTCATGCAGGTGATCAAATGGCATCCACATCCGAAATGGCACCCAAGCCCATAGTTTTCAAATTCAAAGGCATTCCCTCGAAGTCAGGATTCATGATGACTATGCAAAAACTAGGGATACTAATTTAGGGCACACAAATCTAGGAGAATTCCTCAGAAATTGCAACAAGCCCACTGAGAGATCAACTTTGGTCTCCTCATTGATTCATTCCAGATTGGTAAACATAGCATCGCATCCCATATCAGTGTAGTTAGCAGAACTAATTATGGCCCTGGCACAACATTTTGTTCCTAAAGAGAGGGTTGTCAAGTGCGTCACTAGAGAGGTTGTGTTGGACCTACAACCTGACAATATTGAGAGGGCCTTCCATCTCCCAAGAGTAGATCAGTTCATTAGGCTCTTGTACGAAGCAGCAGAGAGATGATACAAGGAGCACCAACATGAAGCAATAGACATTATACAATCATCATACCTCATTGAGAAGCCTCCTTAGGGAAGGACAATAAGAAAAGTTGATATGACTTAAGGATATATGAAGGAAGACATTAGATATTCTATCATTCTCTTTAGTAGAGTTATGGGTTTACCTGCAAAAGGCCACCTCAGCACTTTCATGGTCAACTTCATTGAGACCATCAGAGTAGCAAAAATACCACTAGACTAGGCCACCACACTAAGTGAAAACTTGTGTGAGCAATTGGGTGCAGTAAAAGACAAGAAGAAGTTCTATATGACTTCTTATTGTTATAATTCTTTAGAATAACTAAGAGGGGGGTGTGAATCAATTATCCAAGGTCCAATGATGTCCAATACAACTTTTTCTGCAAATCCTTAATGGCACATAACTAAAATTATCATGCATGCAATTGAACATTAAACAATCATGAAAAGTAAACATGCATCACACCATAACACTAAGGATTTGATAACTCGAAAACGCTCCAGGAATAAGAAGGTAAAACTAGAGTGGGGATGATACCCACAAAATAACTGCACAATTGATTTCAACCACTTTTGATGGTCTACCCTGTTAAATGTTTTTAAATGTGACCTTGTTAAAGGATTTAAGAACATTCAACTTGGAATTTCACCCTATTAAAGGATTTACATAGAGCTGTTAGGCTCACCCAAATCCATGGGATTTTCAGTCACCTGCTCAAAAGAATCTTTCATCCCTCACTAAGGATCTCCTATCCTCCTCCTAAGGATCTCTTTACCCTTCTCTTAAGGATCTCTTTATCCTTCTCTTGAGGATCTCTTTGTCCTTCTCCTAGGGATTACTTTATCCTTTTCCTGAGGCTTATCCACCTAGTTGTTAAGCTAACCTAGCAATGTAGGGTTTCAATATCTAATACAATGGTAAGAAAGTATTAGAAGGGTTTTAAACTGATACAGATTGCAACTTCAACCTTGCAAATTTCAAATCCCTTCTTCAGTTCTCTTCTTTGCTTGGCTTTCCTCCCTTATAGTTTTGATAGCTTGTTCACCCTTCAAGATCTATCTCCTTGAGTTCTTCCACTCGTTATGCCAATGCTCTCTGGTCACTTGATCAACTTAGAGTCTTGATGCTCTGTTCTTACTCCTCTTGGCTTCTTCGCATGATCACACTTATGACCAATTCCTCCTCATACATCGCACTTGATCTCTGACCTATAACTCCTTATAAAGAAGTTATGTTCTTGATTTCCCACTCAAATCTCCCTCTTCAACTTTAGGGTTTCAATGGATTAGGTAGGATACAATGTATCTGTCCCATATCTTGTTTCTATCTAGAAACTTCATGATAAATCCATTAGCATTTTCCAAAAATATTTTACATAGTGTTTTGTGCCACCAGTTCATCATTTTTTATCTTCTATCAGGTTCACAAAATTCTAGATAACTACCATGTCAGCTCAAATTTGGCGAATCTTTATCTTTTCAAAATAATGTAGCAACTTGACATCATTGGTTTACTCATGCTCGGCACCTTCTGTGTTACTCAGCTTCTCAATATTATTTACTAGTGCTCGGTACCTGTATCTTGCTCAGCACCTAATCTTCACTCGGCACTTGTTTCTCGCTCGGCACTTGAAGACTGCTCAGCACTTGATCTTGACTCAGCACCTGAAGATCACTCGGCATACACTAAGTTGAACTTGTTTAGCTTCAACTGAGAATCTGTTTGGAACTAACTAGAACTTAGTTAATGCTTACATCATGTGTCTCAATGTGTCCATCCTCTGTGTCTTAGAGTATGTCATCAATACACTATTTCATCAATGGCTTAGTTGATCCTTATACTTCATTACAACATCATAACTTCAACCTTTCACTAGGTATTCTAGTTACATCTTATTGATTGCCACCTCCTTTTCAATCAACAAATTGATAGCATTTGGATCACTAAAGCAATTGTCATTCTTGCAAGTAGCAAGTTTGACATTAATGACAAAATAATGATTGAAATGTTCTATACCAATTCCATTTCTCTTCATTCATGATCTTTTCAATCATTTCTAACACTTACATGGTATACTTGCTTGCAGCGAGGGTGACAAACTACCTTGGTTTGTATAGGAGGGGCAGTATGCAGGATACTAATGCCTGGCCATACATAGTCTACCCTCAGTTAGTAAAGAAGAAGCTCTTGGCATAGAGTAAGGAGTATCAAATAATTAATGATGCATTCATTTTTATGATCATTCAATTCATTGAGGGAGATTATGGAAAGAGGTTATCTGACGAAGCCAAGGCACAAATTATAGTTCTTGGAGCTCACTTCATACAGTTCAAAATGTTTACATATCTTCAAGTAGATGGTGTCTCCATCAATCCTAAGAAGCTCCCAAGATACCCAAGTGACAAACTGTTGCTATTTGAGATTGCCTAGCAAATTGAGTCAGCATATGAGAAGATAAAGAGACAACAGAGACCTTGTTGGGCATGGCCCTTGCTCATTGGACCATACCAGGTGAAAAGGAAACAAGATATTTTGTCATTTGAATGGGAGTGGGAGAATTATCCCCTTGAAGAGTACAACTCTTCCCAGCCCTATTTTGATAATATAGGGAGAGTGGAGAGTTTGGCAAGAAAGGAATTTCACCATGAGGATGCTATTGAAGATCATTGGATGAATGCCACAAATGACTACAATGTCTACATAAGGGACTATTGTAGGATGACTTTGTATCTAGCAAAGAAGGGTCTATATTTGAACATCCTAGAAGAGATAAGGCAACAAGATTCCAAGGAACTATTGGACCCCCTATTCAACTCAGACAAAATAGGAGAAAGACCCATTATGAATGTTGAGGTAGACAGGCAGGAGGCCAATGATATTAATCATCAGGCAAGGCATCTCATTAGAATGACCAAGGATTGGATCAAGAAACCTTTTCCACTTGATCCAATGCCTGATATAGTCATATTTCATGTGCATGCTCACCTAGAAAGAGGTAGAGGGAAGAAAGTCACAATTCCTACCTTTGTGATTGAGTCTCCTATCAGGCTAGAGATAGTATACCAGCTTGATTGCTTGGTTGGATACTATCACCCTCTAGAAAGGAAATGAAAGAACAAAAGGAAGAGGACCTCCCCTCAAAGGATTCAAACAAAATAGGTTGAAGAAGAGGCACCACCATAGCAATATGAAGAGAGTGTACAAGGGTCTTGGTCTCAAGATATTGGAGCTACTCAAGTCTAGGATGAACCTCAATTACCTCTCATATTGCCCAGACAACTAGAAGAGGGAGAGATTCCATAGGTTTCCATTCCTCCTACACAAGAAGAGCTAGCTTCTCCTTCTACCTCTAAGAAACAAAAGAAGAGGATTAAGATATGGATGAAAAAGAGGCAAAGCATCGGCAGAAGATTGGTGCCTTCTGCATCTATTCCTGCAACCATTTTAGAGGGAGATGAAGAGGAGGAGGAAGAATCAAAAGAGGAAGAGGAACAAGTACCTTTATAGGGAAGGAGTCAGCTAGCATGAGCTACTAAGCTACAAAGGAGAAAGAGCGCCATGGGTACCTCATCATCCACCCAAGCAGAACCCTTAGAACTCTCTTCTTCAGAATATGAAGTATAGCAGTGGGTGGATGAGTAGAGTGATGAGGGAGATGACATTTTTAGAATGTTAGATTTTGATTTATATGCCCTAGGTATAGAGTTGATTTGGGATAAGATCAGGAACACTCCTATAGGTGAGCCTCAACAGGAAGACTAGACATAGATGCCACTAGATACATAGGGTCTTAATCTTACTCCCCCATCTCCACCACAAATTACGGTGCTAGATAAGGGCTTGGTTACTCCTCCACCTCTGAGTTTAGAAGGAGATTGAGTTTAGAGGGAACCATTACAAGAGGAGGGACTAGGATGAATGGCAACCAATGAGGTGTCAAAGGAAGGAAAAGTAATGGAATATTTTCAACCACCTTCCCAAGACACTAAGGTTCAAGCTACAGGGTCTACTGACATTGAGGCTTCAGAAGAAGAGCCCTCCTAATAGCAGATAACTCCAAGCAAGAGAAACAAAGGGAAGGAAGTTGTAGAACATACCCCTTTGTCATCCTCAGTAAGATGCATCCCTAGATGGATTTAGAAGGAAATAATGAGCAGTACCAAGCCTCAATTTTGTGCTTCAGAGGAAGACCTTTGTGATATTGTAGAGATTTTGAATAAACTTGAGTCTCCTTCCCAGGAGGCAATGCCATTAGCATTTTTCACCAATACACGAAATCAGGACTTGTTTGCACAAGTGGTTGTCCCTCTTGAAGATACAGATGTAGAAAGCTTTGGTCTCAAGGATTATGAATTGAAGGATGTTATGTTGGGGAGGTCTACACAGGATACAGCCCGATTAATGATGACCCTGGGAGTCAAAGAGGTACTCAAGAACATGGAATAGGATGAGGTTGAACTTCAAACACCGATAAGGTAGGTTGAGATCCTAAAGGGATATCTAGCCGAAGTAGTTGGTCCACTAGATCCTGAGCACCTCGAGCAAACTTTGAACACTATACTTAGATTGGGGGGAGGTGTGCTACTAGATCCATTTTTGAAAGCTTGTCAGTAGTGGTTAGGAAGTTTTGAGGAGAAAGGTATCCAGATTATTATGGGAAATTTGAAGTTGTTGCATGCTACGCAGGAAAACATGAATAAAATGGTAGCAATTTTGAAGCAGGACTTTAGTATCATGGATGAAGTGAGGGCTTGGAGTTAGGATTTACAAACTTTGCAAGCTATCAAAGGGTAAAGGTATCGAATTTTGATCGGTGTATTTACAGGAGAAGAATTAGATATGATCGATGATTGGATAGAGAAGATAGCGGATAGCAATAAAGTAATGGAGACATTACATGAGGAGATTCATCAACTCAAGGACCAAGCCCAAGAGTGAATTTTGAAAGCAAAGAAAAACTATAGCGATGCCTACTTGGATATTTTTGAAGATGAGGAATGAGAGAAATTGTTGCCTTTTGAGGTAGTAGTGGATAATTTCACGAAAAAATTTGTGGAAGTTGTTGATGATGAAGATATTCGATAAGCCTTTAGAAATAAACAAGCATTGTTAGAATTGGATACCAAACTTGGGGATTTTGAGATTTTGGACCATTTTGAGTTGTGCAACTACATAGGTCCATAGGTCTGTAGGTACGCAAGTAAGCAAGTTTGCACATCCACAAGTCTGCATTTTCAAAAAAGTTTCGTCGATAGTTAACTTCCAGTTCCAAAAATAGAGCTTCCCATGCATTAGTGAAATGCATTCTAATGATAGTTTAACTCATACAAATGCCCTGTGAAGGATCAACTTCCTATTTTGGCACTTCCAGTCACTTCCACTTTGACTTGAAGCTTTCTCTCTCATATTTCTTTGTTTTTGAACATGCAAAAGGCTCATGCATCCAATTAATGAATTAAAATATGGATGGAGTCTTACTTTGCACCAATTAGATTGTAGTTTGTATATAATTAGCTTATTTTGTTGATTAAAAGCATTTTATTGCATGAAGATATCTCTCACTCTCAACACATATTGAGGAGATGATTTCTTATAAATACCCCATTGTAATATGTGATGAGGGCCGTCATTATTTTGCAATAAAATAATGCTTTTGGTGCTCACATTTGGAGTGTAGTAATTCTTTCCTAAATGTGTCATTGTTTTGTGGATTTATTTTCATGAAATTGTGATTGAGCCAAAGGTTTATTTCTTTTTTTTTGGTTGTTCATTTCATTAGTTTTGGTGTTTATTATGGTATCAACAAATTCTGGTGCATAACTAGCTTATGAATAAATCATAGAATTGTGCTTACATAACTTTTTGTCTCACATGAGCGCACTTTTTGTGGCCTTGTGATCTGATGAAGAGTGAAACATCATACACCTATTAATTTTCTCATCGACAATTGCATCAATGGAATCAGGGAAGCAATGCTCCTTCTTTCATTGGTTATTTACTAGTTTTTTTGAAATCTTAACTTGGAGGTGTGTTGTTTTCCATAATTTATGTCCATTAGGAATTTTAATTTCATTTCCATTTGCTTTCAAGTATTGTTATTTGTTTTTCTAACCCCTTTGTTAGAGTAGGAATTCATATTAGTTGCATTGTTAGCTTGTATTCATCAGAAAACATAAAAATACAAAAACATAGTTCTTTAGTGTTATTTTGAAGCAACATGCAGATTCTTCATCTTGTTCCAAAATCAAAATGAACCAGCAAAGACCTCATTGTGAACAATCACATTTATCTTCAACTGAGTGAATTTTGGTATGTCACAAGACAACCCAGAACCTTGGAGTTGATTCACAAAATCAGCATTTCAAGAGAGGAATTTGCAAGGATTCATGTCATTTAGCATCGTGCATAACAACAGCTCAATGGGACATTTGCACTTATATAACACATCTTTTGGTATAGGTTTAAATATACTTTTTAGAATTAATTAATTCAACGTACACTTGTTTAGCCACCTCTTGATGAATATTAGAGTTATCTAAAGTAGGCATAGGGAGAAGTTTATGAAGAGGAGGATGATGATTAACATCTCCTTCCTTAACTTGAGATTTCAAAAAACCAAGACCATGAAAATCTAGTTTAGAGGGTATATGAGAGGGATACTTAATACCATGCTCATTAACTCCAATCCCTAAACCTTTATAACCTTGTTTAGTTATCATATGATATCATGTAGTGCACATATCATGTAAAGATTCTACAGGAGGTGATTGTTCATCATGATTATAAGTAAAGGTTGTATAAGATGGAATAATAGGTTTTGAAGAAGTGTCTTTGCCCTTTCCTTTAATGTCATTAGGAATCAGAGGAGAAGGTAAGTCAAAGAAGTCTTGCACATATGTATCTTGAACTATAGCTTGAAGTCCATCATAAGTATCGGAAGAACAAGGATTAACAGATGGAGAATTAGGCACTAGATTAGGAATAATAAGATTCAGATTATGAAGATTAAGAGATGGTGTATCATCTACCAAGTCTTTCACATAGTCCAAAATAATAATAAGTCTACCATATGAATCCTTAACGAAAGTTTTGAATGTAGGAAGACTACTATCGGATAAGTTCACACAACATAAGCAATAATAAAATGAAAGATCATGAACATGATAAAATGAATGATAATCTCATAAACCTCATAATTATGGTATAGAGATGCTAAAAGAAGGCTAATAAGAAACATAACCATACACCAAAGCATCTTCATAGAAAATGAAATGCAAGAAAAAAAAAATTTAACATATAAATTTTATTTTATTTTGAATTTAAAATGCAAGAGCATAAAAAAAATATAATCTTAATGCAAGAAAAGACCTAACAAATATATAATGAAATATAACATCGTAAAACTCAATAGAAAATCTAATTCCACAAAAGAAAAGACAGTAAGTGTGTCTAGTTCACAAAAATGAATAGGGTGAAAATAGGCCCTATCCTCAACCCTAATTTCCAATAGGGCTGATCCAAATTGATTAAGCACAAGAAAGTGATCAATGCACAAATGGATCATGTAATGGAGAATAAGGAGAAATGAGGTCTTATGATCTTCCTATTTGATAAGTATGTGCTTAAATCTTGAGATAGATCAAAGACAAATACTAACCTTGAAGTAGACTAATTTTGGAAAATGCTAATTTATGGTGGACCTGTGTACAGTTTCAGGGTTCTCTGTAACTTGTTTCGGACTGGAAATGTTAAGACGGAGAAAACCTAGAAAACTTTTGTCCTTTTTTAAGGGAGGTCAACCTTGACCCTAATAACTGTGAGGCCTCACCCGAAGCATCATAGTATAGATGACATATTTACATTATGATACTTCTAATTCTATGTGTTGATACACTTTTAAGACTATAGGGTTATGTCATTTTAATATCTGTATTTTGATGATTCGAACTTATGTCTACATATTAGGACCTAATTGAAATATTTAATGATTTAATTTCATGTTCTAAACTATTTCAATTTCTTTAATGGAAACAATACTAAATTGTAGAAATACTTGAATGTCAAATTTTAATGTTCAAGTGAAACTTAGTGTCAAAGGATAGATTTAGATATGCAAATGAACCCAACTCACATGCCTTGTAACTTAATAGTCATGAATTCAATATTTCATCACTATGATAGAAAATAGATTAGGAGGTCATTTAGAATGTTAATCTGATCATGTTATATTAGAATCAATGGTAATATGCAGGGATTGGTATTTTAATGTTTTGAATGTTTTATAAGAAAATGATTAGAAAAGGGGAAGTAAATTGCAAATGATGAAATATGCAAGCCTAATGTTGAATATGAAAGTGATTTATTGCACTTGTTTATAGATTGCTTATATGATTTTCTTGGACTGTTGATGCTTGAGTTTAGTATGCAAGAATTTGACCATGGGATTTAAAGGGGGACCAAGGATCGAACCCATGTGAAACATGACATGACCGTGGTTGGATCTGTGGAAGGATTCAAACCTCTTTGTAATGTGTTTTATTTCATAATATGAATGGTATGTGGGTGATAATTGAATGCATGTATTATTGGAGATAGGTCATTTTAAATGTAATATGTTGTGTTTGTGTCACTTAACACTTGTTTTTTCCACATGGAAATGACTTGACATTTAAGGGTTTTGGGAAAGCAACCTAACCTAAACATAACTCTAGCTTAGTATCCAAGTTAATCTCGCATTGAAAAGTGTTAGGATAAGTCCCTATCCATTAAAGTTCAAATTTCAACTTTCCATTAACTTTTGGGGATCAAAAAGTGGTCCTAGGGGGTTAAAATGGTGAAAAATAAGTGCCCACATGATAGTAGTATGGGTTGGGGGTCTAAATCTAACCTTTAGTAGGCCTAGATGACCTTGGGAACCCTCCAAACAAGTCACTTTCAAAACAATTCGAAAATTGGAGTGTCACATGAATTCTTCCACTCCATTAGTTGGTCAAGGTTACATTTTTAGAAGGAGACAAGGGTGTAAGAAAAGGCAGCTCATGTTATGACCATTTTTAGATAGTGGGCATTTTGGGATCCTTTTTAGAGGATTGGGGATGAAATTAGTGGGTTGTCTACCCTCTCTCTAACTTTAGAGATTCTTAGGGTTTGGAAGCTTAGAGGGAGCTCTTCTACAACCTTTCACTTCCATTTTGCAAGGGAATTCAAGGTTGATTCTCTTATCATTTTGAAGTTGAATCTTGGTGTTGCATTCATGAGTATGTAGGTAGGGAGAATACCATTGTAACAAGTAGTATGTGATATCATCTTGCATCTTTTTGTGTTGTATTGTGTTGTGATGAGCATGAAGTTTAGGTTTTCATTGTTCTCTTGTTTTTCTTGAGCTTTCATGATTTTGTGCATGAGTTTTGTTATGTGTGTGAGGGCTTCACTCACCCTTTGGGAAGGGAAGAGAAGTCCAGGGTGAAGGGGTTAGTTGGGCTTGAAAATGTATTGAGAACATTGGAGTATGGGCTCCATTGTATGCCATAATCATTCATATCTTGATGGGGTTTATAAGGAAAGTATGATGTATAAATAAAGTCTATGGAGTATGGGCTCCAAGATAGTTGCAGATGATGGTAGTATGTTTGTAGGATGATTGTGAAAGCCCCAAAAGGGCATGAAATTGATCTTCGGTGAAAAACCTCAAAAGGGCTTGAAAATTTGTTTATTGTAGGTATTTTTTGATATGAAAAATCTCAATTTGGAAAGCACACCTTCACCTATGTTTATGGTTCCATTGGTGAATCATTATGAAATATCCTTGGGATGAAATGGTTCAAGTTGAAATGTGATGTATATGCATTTGCATGATTGTATGTGAAACCCAGTTTGAGCCTTGTTTCCCCTAGCACAGGGGTGGCCTCTTTGGAGGCCTATGGTTGGGTGGAGTGCACTGATCCTTGTTGTTTTCTTATGATGTATTTGTATATTTTGTGCTCAAGGGAGCAATGGAAAAAGCTTGGAAAGACCACATTTTAGATGGTTCTTGAAGGAGAAATCAAGTGTGTAAAGAGAGACCAATGTTTCATTCATCTCAAATGTGTTGTGTTTTTAAGTCTCCATTGTTATGTTAACATGATGTAAAATGAAATTTTCATATCACTGTATATTGTTGGAAAGATGTAAGGATAGAATAAAAGTTGTAATTATAAGGAAATATTCATTGTAAGTTCTTACATTAGGTGATTGGATGTAATAGGGAGAAAATATTGAAATGAAACCCCCTTTTCATTAATGATCTATAAATGATTTGTTTGGACATTACATAGTTATTGTATACAAGAATTATCATAGATATAGTTGACTCAATTTAAAAATATAGGTGATTGATTTGTACATTCACATGGTATGTAAAGGAAGAAAGTTATCATACTGTGATAGTTCATTTTATGTGTATGATAATTAGATCATTTGGTTTTCAAGTTCTAATTGATTCCTAGGTAGATAACACCATAACATCCTCAACCTATTCATTAAAATACCATGGTAAGATTAAAGGAAAAATAGCATGAAAATGAGTATATAGTTGAAAACCCATAAGGAGACAAATATAAAGCTGTGCATTAAGCCTCTAGAAAATGTATGGAAAAAATATTAATTCCCTCCCCAAGAAAACAGACCAATATTTTATTCAAGGAGAATATGCTAGGAATTTAGTACAAAAATTATTCATTAAAAAATATTCTAACCAATGGATAGAATTCAATAATTAATAAAATACTTAGCTCCTATATAATGTAAGAAAAGACTCATATGAGTGAGGTGACCTTCTGTCACAATCATGCAGATTAACAAAGAAAATTATGTCAAGTCTAGCACCTAGGAGTTTATTCCTCAGATCTAGGATGGAGAGGGAAGAATACTTTATAATTATCCATTTATAAGAAAAAAATTTTAAAAAGAAACACAAAATTTAAACAAAGGAAAATAATAATTAAAAGCAACTAAAATTTTAATGATGAGACATAATCTAGGTGCCTATCTTCTAAAGGAGGGAAGACAATATTTAAAAATTGACAAGGACATGGCCCCCACACTCCCTAGGAACATCACCCTTGGGAAGTGCATGATGTAATGAATTAAAGCTGACTTGGTTCTGACATGGTTCAAAGCTCTCATCTTAAGCACCATCTTTTGGAAAGACAATGTAGTTTTTTTTTTTTAAGCATGTTAAAGTGTTCCCCCTCCCCACACATCGTCATCACACCTTGGGAAGGGTGTTAGACGCCAAAAAAATGGGCTAGGTTAGTTGAGTTTTGGGTTTAAGCATCTCCCCACTTAGAAAGAGTAATGTGCATTAGGAGGTAAAGTAGAAATCTTGGAAGAAGGAAAAGTAGGCGTTGGGTTTTGGGGTGGTAATAATTTGTAGTTAAGAAAAGGTGGAAAGTAGTTAATGGGTTTTAGACTAATATATTAGTTGATGATGTTTTAGGATTAGCCATGTCTTAGTTTTTTTTTCTTTGGGAGAAAAGTATCTTAGGTGTTATAACATATAGTTCAAGATAGTGGTGTGGCTAGTAAGACAATTTTAATGGGGTGTATTATATTATAAGAAAAAAAAATGGGGCTTGGGGTGTGTTAAGAAGTTAAGGTGTTAGTTGTGTTTTTAGGTTAAACTAATACACTTAGATATATCATCTTTAAGTAAGAGATAGAAGGTAAGTAGGTAGGATAGCTAGGGCTAATGTAATCTAAGACAGAACTTAATTAATCAAGTAAGCATATGTGACTAGTGTGAATAATTAAGTTGACAATTAGGATAAGTTAATCAAATATAATTTGATAGATTTGTTTTAGTGGTTATGTATGTAGATATAGAATTATGGGTAAGAGGATGGGTTTGAGTTGTCAATAAAATCATTATGTTCTATTAATTCAGCTATTATTTTATTATAATATAGTGATAAGGGTGGATGGATAAGGTAGAATAGGCTTAATTGTTACATTCTCTTTTGCCCTTTTCCTTTGATTTAATAAAGTATGTTGGAGACTTAAGTGGAAATACATTATACATAATAAGAAAATAGAGAGAATAATAATAAATTAATTAATTAATTAATAATTAAAATAAAACCAAATAAATAATTAGTAATTAATCTAAAACCTAGTTAGTAGTACATTAATAATAAATTATCAATATGAACGACGTTGAAGAAGAGAAGATGTAAAAAGACAAAAAAAAAGGGGATTTATATGTGTACCGATAATTGGAAATGGAAGACAAATGGACAAGGTATGTAATAAGGTTGCGTATATGGGTATGTTGTAGGATGACTTGTATTTGGGACATGTAGGACAACTATGAAACATCTCCACATTCACAAACCATTGAATCAGTGCAACTACACTGACGCAAAATTTATACTTCACTTGCTTTTACTAGGAGTCTAAAACAGAGTATAGGAGGTAAAAATTCAAAACAATAATATCATTTAACTCTGTTGTTATAACTTGGAATTTCAACCAATGTTAGAAATTTAGGTGGCCTCTCATGGGGAAACTTGTAGTTCAAAATTTTTTTAAAGAAGCAAATTCCTTTACACCAACTTACATTTTCCTCTTCAACTCAATGATTCAATTTGTAACCATATAGCATCCTTGAGGAAACATGAATTGTTTATCCGATCACCTCATAGTTCGATATGAAATTCATAACCAGTATAGTTCTATATACATTATCTTTAGCTTTCTGTTTCAAAAAAATTAAAAAATTAAAAATTAAAAAGTAAAGATAAAAAATGTAAAAAAATTGTTGGTTGTGTTCTAACCTATTAAAATTAGGGCATGACAATAGCAGGGCACAATCTTACCCCAATGCACAATTCTACCCCAAAAAGTCAACCTTGACCAATATTGCTACAACAAAAATTTTGTTCCCTAATCTCGCAAGTTTGATGAAAAGGGTATCCAAATTTGCTCTTCAATTTGTTGTTCCACACTTGTATCTACAAGAAAAAATATTTTTTTGTTTGGATGAGGGGTTTGCCTTCATCAAAACCCAATTTGGAATCAACCTTAATAATAGAATTGAAATAAGGAATGCTAGCAAGTAGTAGAAGTAAATCTAACAATGAAGCTATGATACTCAATAGATATGCAATTATAATTAAAATGTAAACAAGTATATTGATATGAAAGCTTGAACATAACATTAACCAATGTAAATCAAAACCTCCATGATTGTATGCCCGGAATCCATCTTGATAGAAGAATGAATAGATCTTGACGATGAACAAAGGATCTTGAAGGAAGATCACACCACCATGATGGTTAGATCTAGGGTTTGAATGATGAATTTTGAATGCTTAAACCAAATCCCTTCAAAGGCTTTGTGATATCCCCATTTTAACATATAATAAATAAGTATTATATATGAAGTAATATTAATAAATTTTTTTTAAAAAAAATTATAAGCAATATTATATTATAATCA
Organism: Cupressus sempervirens; assembly: GCA_028749045.1. Taxonomy (NCBI): domain Eukaryota; kingdom Viridiplantae; phylum Streptophyta; class Pinopsida; order Cupressales; family Cupressaceae; genus Cupressus; species Cupressus sempervirens. Next base: position 168,169,971 of record CM053793.1, on the reverse strand, counting down.
TATAATATAATATATATCGTATTATAATAGCAATGAAAATACGAATGAAATATTAATATAATATAATAAATAATGATATTATGATTAAAATATATTTTAATATATTATAATATAATATAATATATATAGTTGATATACTATTAAAATAACATATGTTATAATATACTATAATATATATATAGTTGATATACTATTAAAATAACATATGTTATAATATAATTATTAATATAACATATATTATGATATTAATTAATATAACTAACCTTATTAATATAAATATATATTATTAATAATTATATTGCTATTAATATTATATATTATTAATATAATTATTAGTATAATATAATTATTTTAATGAAAGGATGTGACTCTTACTATGTAAAATATATTTACAAACTAATAATGTTTTGAGTACCCGGGGAGAAAAAAAGGAACATATATGCATAGTTAGGGTTTAAAATCTAATGTCCTACAATGAGACATTACAAGTGGTATCAGAGCATAGGTTCCTTCTTTAAATCTTAGCCACTTGAAGAAAGATCTTGTGAGCAATGCATGGAGGAAAATATTTATGAGATATTAGGAGATATTAAAATACTTACCATGATTATCGTAAAATTTTGATGGCTACCCCAAAATACTAAACATTATGAGTTTTTGATCTAACATTCAAATAGTACAGACAAATCAAGATGGAGATATTATGAATTCTTTTAGTGCTTCAATGATAAAGGATTCTAAGGAGAGGATAGACATTGATCAAACAAAGTAATATTAGTTATCAAAGAAGGAAAAGAATCATAAATATATGATATTAGGCACAAGGAAAGAAATCCCCATCTTCTGAGATTACACTAGTATTAAAAATAGTTTTGATAGTGATTACATTTGTAAAAGTGATGATTATATTTTTGGATCTATGTAAGACAACAATATTTAGTTTTGTGTAAGTAAAGGATGCCTGGATGAATGCATGCTATATGAGGAACAACCCCCATCAGCTATAATTAAAAGGGTGCATGCCTTATAATTAGGGGATCCTGTGGATGAGAGTGCAATGCCTTTTAGGCTATCACCACCACTGTAGAAATTGAAATGCACCTCAACCACCTTCCAGAGTTGATGGTAGATATGCTTTGAAAATTGTGAAGGCAACAAGTTCCTATGAAGCACTTTATTCCCAAGAGGATCATTATCCTTTGCTAGGGCTCCTATATCTAGAGCTTTTCCTACAACTCTGCTAAGGACCCCCTAACTAACAGCTCTTGTATTCAAGCTGCATTGAATAAAACATTCTTTGTAGATCACACAAATGGAAAATGAGTTAGCAAGAAAATGTAACTAATATTTCTGGTTAAAAACTATGGAGATGTTAAAAACTATGGGCTTCTTCTATAAAGATTTGAATTCCTGAACCTCTAATTCTAACACGTGAGGATTATCCCTATTGTGCATATCAAAGTTTAAAATTATTTCTAGCTTGTCTTTACATTTGGACTATCTACTATGATCATGGTACTTGTACTTAAAGATACAAAATCTATATATCACCTTGTTGGGTATTGGTAAAACCAATTGCTAGACTCATGCAAGATGTTGTGGATGCTAAACTTATATATGAATGATGCTATGAGAAGTAGCCTTAATCATTCTACCTCAATAGAGCTTGTGGTTTCTATTAGCTAACAATCTATTGACATGTCAACTTCTTCAGTAAGATACACTTTAGATTTATAATTTATGTTGATTATTGACTGGGATGGAGCGTTCATATTGAGCAGATATTGGGTTGTCCTAAGAAGATTGAAATGCTATCCTATTTATGAGATAATGCATGTGATGAGGATGGCAAACAAAGATATCTATAAATCTAAGAATTGGTTACGAAAAAAATAAGGAGATAACCAATGATCTAAGGGAATTGAACAAGAATAAGGGTTATCATGAGCACCAATGGTTACATTACACAGTATTGGATATTGATAATAGGAATAGAATTGTCATGGATGATTACACCAATACATACAAAGGACTGTGCATCAACATTTAAGGTGGCATGAACACCAATGTTTACATCAACAATTAACAATAAAGGATGTGGAACAAGATAATGATGAAGTATTAAACACTTTTGGAAAGAGAAAAACAACCCTAAACCTAAATACATTTTGTTAAGTCGAGGAGATAAGCTAAGATGGCATTTGATGATACAAAGCATTGCCACATTGATGAGGAAACTATCAATGAACGAAAGTAAAAGCATGAGGACATCATCCAATCATTATGACTAGAGATACTCCTAGTGGCATCAACAATGGAAAAAGGTAAGTGAGGTACATGATTAAAGGTAAATATTCATATCACACTTACTTGTTCCTATAGACAAGCATTAAATGGAATAATAATAATTGCATAGATGTGTATTATTCAATATCTCATTACAATTAGCAATCAATAATGTTTTGTCGATTACTAAGTTCTGCAACTTTGATATTGAATCTTAATTGAAATTAGTTTCCAAATCATTTTTTCCAATAACTATTATGGCAAAATTTACTTGTAAATGGGAAATAAGGATTATTTCTTCTGATGAATATTGAATATTTGAATATCTATTATTAATCCTTATAATTAATTAGTTATAATGGAGTGATTGAATCCCTAAGATGGTAGGGTTATAATTATATTATTATCAAATAAGATGATTACAATTAAGTAATGACTGATTAGAATTAAGTTTCCAAATTCTCATTTTGAATTCTAAGTGAGATTAGTTTCTAATTATTATCACAAATAATAATATTAAATAGAATCAATAAGATTATCATCTTCCAAGATAAGATAAGGCCTACAATGGAATGGGCTGGGTGACACCACTCGAAGGTGCTAGGTAAGGCCTGTAATGAGATGGCTAATACAAACCACAAACCCCAGGGTACATCATACAAAGGCACTATATTGGAGATGATGATCGGAGAGAGATAACAATAATGAGGGAGAACAGTGAGGCCCATGATTGGGTAATAGGGCACCCTATTATAGTTTCTCCTCCCATACTCAGGAAATGATGAATTATACTTTTGATTAACAAGTGACTGTAAGATCAAATTACCCTAATTGAGACTATAAATACATTATCAGTAGATAAATATAGAGAAATCCTAAAAGGGGAAACTTATATATAAATGTGTACTAATGATTTTATTGTTGTAGGTTCACAATCACAAAATCGCATAATGCTTGTATTGTGTGTTTACACCATGTTTACTTTGTGTCTTCATCTATCAGCATCGCGTTTGCTTCGTGTCTTCATCTATTTGCATCGTGTTTGCTTCGTGTCTTCATTTGTCTGCATCATGTTTGCTTCATGTCTTCATCTGTCTGCACTACATTTGCTTCGTGTTTTCATTCTTTAAGATGTATATTTCATAAATCTTTTAGTACTTTTGTATGCAAATATGTTTTGTGCCTATGAAGGAGCTTGCGTATGAATGATTTTACCTAACAACAAGAAAATTCGAGAGGGATGGACCGTGATATCCCCATTTTGACATATAATAAATAAGTATTATATATGAAGTAATATTAATAATATTAAAATAATAATATTTTATAAGTAATATTATATTATAATCATATAATATAATATATATCGTATTATAATAGCAATGAAAATATGAATGAAATATTAATCTAATATAATAAATAATGATATTATGATTAAAATATATTTTAATAAAATATTATAATATAATATAATATATATAGTTGATATACTATTAAAATAATATATGTTATAATATAATTATTAATATAACATATCTTATGATATTAATTAATATAACTAACCTTATTAATATAAATATATTTTATTAATAATTATATTACTGTTAATATAATATATATTATTAATTTAATTATTAGTATATTATAATTATTTTTATGGAAGGATGTGACTCTTATATATATATATACATACATACATACATACATATATATATATATAAACTAATAACGTTCTATGTACCTGGGGAGAAAAATAGGAACATATATGCATAGTTAGGGTTTAAGATCTAATGTCCTAAAATAGGACATTATAGGCTTGAATGCTTCAATCCTTCATCTTCAATAGAAAACTTGGATGCTCGAATGATAAAATACTTGATAATATCTCCTTATGAAAAGGATGTAGTTGCTCATAAATTTTCTCATAGTCTGTAGATGGTTCATACAAAGTGCATAGATTGTAGATGTCAAAATGAGGGAAGAAGACTTCCTTATATAGAGATCTAGGGCACAAACTCCTAGAGAAGGACAACATGGGAGCATTAAATCCCAGTTAACCTTAACCCCTAGAAATGGATCTAGATTAAATGTAATTTGAGAGTCTACAATTTTGAAACCTGAAACAGTTGACCTAGAAGCGGGAAAATGAAACCTTCCAAAGCCCGATAATATGAAACCTTTGAAAAATCAAAAATGGACCTGGGCTCAAGGATGAGGTTGACCATGCCCTAGGTTAGGGTCAATTCATCCTTGACCTAGGTCAAGATTGAGGTATACCTTGACCTAAAAGGTCATCCTTGACCCAAAAAGTCAAAGTCCTCAGTTTCACAGAGAAATTTGTCAAAATAGGTTACAAATAGAGAGAGAGGGGGGGGGGGAAGTAGAATAGGGGGGAACTACCATATCCATGCAAAAACCCATTTAAGGCACTTGCCATGACCCCAAACCACTTACTCAGAGGACTAAACACACTTAACATGGAAGTGTTTCCATTTTAAGATGATACAGTATTGTAACCTTTAACATGATTGGCCTTTCACAGGGCATCACTTCATAAGAGTGAAAATTAGTAGCATGTTACTGGTGGTTTTTCCAAAATTGGTTTTCTACGTAAAATCATTGTGTCAAATTGTGTGAATGATTTTGTGGTGTTTAACGTTTACATTTCTACAAAGTTATTATGACCTAGGATAGTAATCTACTAAGTTATGGAATTATTAGATGCATATATGATACATGATAAGGATATATGGATATGAATTTTTTAAGTTATAAAAAGTTTTATCTAGACATTTGGACCTTGTATAATTTATTCATCCCCCTCTTAGTTATTCTAAAGAATTCCAACAAAGAGTAGAAGCACTCGAAGTGGAACCATTGCTAGAAAAGTATGTGAGAAGGTACCACTTAACTAACCAGATCATTGGAGATAAAGACATTGGAGTGATGACCATGAGAAAGGAAAAGAAATAATATGTCTACTCTCACACATGGAGCCCAAAGCTACAAGGGAGACTCTAAAATATGAAGACTAGAGAGAGGCCACATAGCAGGAGATTGAGAAAATAGTAAAGAATGATAGATGAACCTTGGTTGCCTGACCAAAAGACAAGAATATTATTGGTAATAAGTGGGTATTTTGAAATAAGATGAACAAAAATGGAAAGGTAGTTAGAAAAAATGCCATAATTTTTTGCAAAGGCTATGCATAAGAAGAAGACATAGACTATGGAGAAACCTTTGCACTAGTGGCCAGACTAGAAGGACTTAGAATACTCCTAGAATTTGTATACTACAAGATCTTTATAATGTAGTATATGGACATAAAAAATTTATTTCTAAATTTATTTCTAGAGGAGGAAGTGTACATTGAGCAACCCAAAGGGTTTGAGAATAAACAAGTAAAAGATCACATGTGTACACTCAAAAAAGGCTTGTATGGATTGAAAAATGCACCTAGAGCATGATTTGAGAGACTGTACTCATACTTGATAAAGATTATGTTTACAAGAACAAGTGACAAGTGCAATCTATACATGAAGCAATAAATAGAAGCAAGTTTTTTTATCCCAAATATCTTTGTTGATGACATCACTTTGGAGGAGATGATAAGATAAGTGTTGAGTTTGTTGAAGCCATGAAGAGATGGTTCAAAATGTCCATGATTGGATAAATAAAATCATTAGACTTCAAGTATCATAACTAAAAGGGGGGATCCTCATAGGAAAAATAAAATATGAGAAGGAAATCTTGAAGACATTTGGCATGGAAGAAGCAAAACTATTGGGCACTCCTATAGTGATTGATTGTATGCTATCAAAGGAGGATGAAATCCCTAAAGTAAGTGATACAACTTATCAATTGATGATTGGAAAACTATAGTATGTTGTGCATAGTAGACTAGACATTGCATGGATATTTGGATTAGTAGCAATATTTTCTACCAACCCAAAGGAGTCACATATGGTAGTTGCAAAAAGAATCTTCAGATATCTAAAGGGTACTAAAGAGTATAGCCTATTGTATCCTTGTAAGGAAAAATTTGAGCTTAATGTATTTACTAATGTTGACTAGGTAGGAAACATAGATGATAGACATAGCACAACCCATGGTACATTCTTTCTTGAAGGAAAATTGATTACATGGGCTAGCAAGAAGAGAAACTACATATCATAGTCAATAACTGAAG